>JADANN010000446.1:612311-1205370 GCA_018806985.1 Angiostrongylus vasorum
ATCCAGTGTGTCTTAATGTGCCTGGTGATAATCATGACTAAATTTTCGGAGAAGAAATATGCGAACAAGGTATGAAATAAGAAAGAAGCTCCACAGTCTACTAAACTAGTAATGGTAGCAAAAGGATTAAGAACAGTTAGCATATAATGTTCCTTCCGTATGCTGAATTACTTTTTTTAAATGCGGGCTTCCATATTGAGTTTTGCTAAGGAAGCTGCAATCCACAAAGCTTTGCATTCGTACTATTCTTGGGACAACAATGAAAAGAAGACCAAAAGCAACGCTAAACTGAGAATAGCTTTGTGACAGTAGGTCAGCACTTGAGTAAAAACTTCAGTAGCAACTTGCCTTTAAGATTCGCTATTTGCTTGATAAGCACACATGAGTTTGTCACTGCTGTCCGTTTCTCCCAACGGTTTACCGCCTCATCGTGGCTGGGAGGTGTTCCTGGGTGTCGGACTGCGATGTACAGCGGGGGATTCGTCTCCCGGCATGGTCTCCCAAGCTAAGAAAGAGTCCAGCGTTTCCATCAGGAAGCCTATCTAAGATTAAACCAATACCAGGATCCGTCACCGTCCTGGTATCAAAGCCGCATGATGGCAAATCTCCCTCTGATCCACAAGGGCTGCGACTGCCCGTGGTTGTGAAGACCTGGGGCAGACTTTGGCCAGGCTGACCTCGGGCTTCCGGGGAACCACAATTGCTTAACTAGCAAATCTCTGATAAATGGTGATCATGCTGGGGCCCGCACAACCAGTGAAAAGGGGCCGTTTGAGTGTCAAGTGTCAAGTGTGATTTGTCCGTTCGTCGAGCTAAGTGTTCTAAGTTTTTGCTTCGAAGATTTATAATTTGAGAATATTCTAAGACTCTTCGATGAGTGATAAGCCTGGGACTCAGCTAAGATGACGGCAGAACTTAGCCATTCAGAAATCAAGAGCGTAACAACCACTCTAATCGATACGTTCACTAAGTAAGCATGCTGCCCCCTCAACCTCCTCTTCCTAGTCTTCATTTTTTAGAAACCTCTCAATCTGTTGTGAGAACTGTTCATTACTCACTGCAAATTCTTTATCGTCCCACCTGAACAATATAGAACCCTGCTTGGCCTACGATGCTTGAATTACACTATTTAATCATCAATTGCTCATTTATAAGTGTTAACGGTGTAGGTTTCACCAGTGTAGTAGTAGCCAATGATGACAAGTGTTTGCTTATCGATGTATCAAGTCAGCGCTTTTATCCTTACAGATATATCTAGGATCAATTTGCCGACCCTATAGGGATAGAAGGCATACTAAGCCCAGAGGCGCGATCGATCCAAGAACCTTGTGCATTTCGCAGACACCTCTGTCCATTGCATTACATGTCACATTTTAACACATAAAGCACGATGTATATCGCACATAATCGCATGTGGCTGACCGTCAATCACCGTCAATTCGTAAAATACTACAATCTGCTGCCAGATAATGGTGAACGATGATGCAGTTGGGTGGCAACGAGAACGTGAGCTTCAACAATAAAAAAAACAAAACATAACTTAAAACTTTGTATTAATGCTACAAAAGTACCGGAACCACTTTCTTCCACGCAGACATGTGGACGACGTCCATTAAGACTGCTTTGCTCCTTTGCATCACTTCTTGATTCGCAGCTGTCCTGCTTTGCAGATTTATTTTTTGGATGGTTGGTCTTGTTCCATCGAGTACTTTTGTTTCCTAGAATGCCAAATTTACTTCTAGAAGCTGATAATAAAAAAGTAAAGTATAAAGCTCTCGGCGTTGATCAACCCTTGAGGAATGTGTCATGCATTTGACTTCATTAAGCATCGTTTGAAGGTGAATCAATGCATATCTGGCCTTTACAATGACTCGTGGTGTCCTATCGGTGTATCAAGCCAGTGCTGCTATCCTTCTAGACAAGTCTGGTGCCAATTTTCCGACCCTGGAGGGACGGACGGCTTGGTGGGCTATAGGCTCGGGGATCGAGCCCAAGTGTGCGTCGCAGTGGCGCCTCCAACCACTGCGTCACACGCGCCCTTAAAGAAAACTGATCATAAAAAATATTTTTTTATCATTGCTGAAAAACTACCAGAGCTACTTTCTTCTTTGCAAGGATTTCGATTAACTTCGTCGGTGCAGCTCTTTTCCTTTCCTTCATTTCCTGATTCGCAGGTGTTCTGGTTTGCTGATTTATTTTCTGGAGGTTTGGTCTTATTTCGCCGAGTCTTCTTGTTTCCTGGATCATGCTTGGCAGTACTGCCTTGTTCCCTTGCTTCATTTCCTTCTTCGCGGCTGCTCTGGCTTGCCGACTCATTTTTTGGTTGCTCGATCTTGTTCCGTAAGGTCTTTTTATTCTCTAAAACGTAGAATTTTGCTTCTTCACATGTTTTATGAGTCTTTCAGTATCTGTAGAGGAATTGCCCACTCTTCTGTTGAAGTTTCTTAGTTTTCATTCCACCCATGTTTGTTTGAAAGCGGAGTGTGCGACACCAATCTTTCTAAATAATCACCATCTGAACGGTGGAAGACATCTAAGATCAATATTTTTTATGGAGAGTACAGTAAAGCGAACAAGTAAAATGAAAAGAAAGATCGACACAACTGGGATGCGGAGCTTTTTGCATAGAAGTACTGCCTGGTTTTGGGAGCACTTCACTGGCCACCGCTTATTGTGAATTCACGCAGGAGGTTACACGACAGAATACAAAAATAAAAACTGAAAAGCTTAACGACATTGGTCGAAGTTACTGGGAAATGACGACCGACGCCAATCTGCTGACTTAAACCAGATTGGCGCAAAATTTCTGTGCTGAACGCGCTCAAACACGTCTAACAAACTACTCGCACTCTGACGCCTTGTGCTACCTATCGATCGCTCCAGATCACGACAGATGATCCAATGGGACGACGGCGATGTAGGTGGAAGGTCCGATTCTGGAGGGTCGGGTCCCCCGGAAAGAACGGAACTTCTTCTATTCGTCGTTGGAATCCTGATTTGAATTGTCTTGGACGGGTTTCGGTTGACAAAATGCGTTTTTTCATGTTCTCCGTACTTTTGTTCATCACTTTCACTAGGACGCTGTCAGGATCAACAGAGATTCACTACTACTGTGTAGATAAGACTGTTACAAAGCTATGACATTTTCATGGGTTTAGCCGTCCATTTTATGCGCTCTGCTTATTTTGTCGGGTTTCACTGGCCAGCGATTTACTGATGTCACAGTTAGAAGAGTGTTCCAAAGAAGTAAAACTGTGATCAACACCTGTGGGCTCATCTTCAATGTGGAATCACTTAAATTTCAAACGGTTTCAACCAGGGACGTTCAATGCATTGTGATCCGCCCCCATCGGAGGCGAAAAAAGCTCGGATTGCTACTAATTCAACGGAGTTGATATTATGGGTGAAACTGTTGCTGACAAAGGCACTAATTTTAGAAAGAATAATTTCTTCGATAGGGGTGCTCGGACTCATCTGATTCAACGCGATGCGGCGCCTGAAATACCACATTGCGAGGACGAACGACTACTGACTGTCGGCTCCAACGAGTCGGGCTGTCATGAAGAAGAAGTCGTCGAAGCGTTAGCCGAATAAAGGCTATAAGTGTCACCCTGGCCACTCTGGCAGTTCTTGTATAGCCCAGCTCCTGTGGTTGCAAATTCGGGTCTACAGATCGGTTTTTCTCTCATTTTGGAAAGAAATGCCGCAACTACCTTATCTTGTGTATGCTCCATGTTCTACTACATCCTTCCATGATTTTGCTGCATATACAATTCTTGCATGTGATGAAAAAAAACCATTTTTCTGTGCAGTCATACTGCTGCCAGCATTTAATGAGTTTTATAAGTACTGCAAGGAAAGGTACGAGGTTTGTCCTGTAGTTCTGATATTCTTTTTTTCTAAAGAGTGCCTAAAACCCATCATACTTGATACTTACTTGATACTTGCCCCAACATAACCACCATTCTTTGGAGATTTGCTGGCTAAGCCATTGTGGTTCCCAGGAATCTCGAGGTCAGCCTGGCCAAAGTCTGCCCGAGGTCCTCACCACAACAGAGCAGTCGCAGCCCTTGTGGATCAGAGCGAGATTTGCCACCATGCGACTTTGATACCAGGACGGTGGTGGATCCTGGTATTGGTTTACTATTAGCTAGGCTTCCTAATGGAAGCGCCGGACTCCCTTCTCACACTGGGAGACCCTACAGTGGGGTGGGGACGAATCGCCTCGCCGTACATCGCAGTCCGACACCCAGGAACACCTCCCAGCCACGATGAGGCGGCAAACCGTTTGGAGGACAGTCATCATAGTTATTGAAAATTAGAAAACAACGAAATGCTTTTTAAAAATGATAGTGCACACTGCTTGCGATGCCCGTTCTCTGATAACTCTGCAGAATTTTTTCGATTAATATATAGTTCAGGAGTTGAGACTTTGAGAGTTTTATAGGAGAAGCTTTGCACTGTCGTCCTATGGGTACAAATATTATTATTTCTGGAATGATTCCGTGCGACAATCATGATTCATCGTTAGGACCGCAAAAGACGGACTAATCAATAGTTTCGCAAATCGGCGAAATTCGCTAGAGGGTTTTTTTACCGATGTTATATGATTTTTTTAAAGAATGTTTAGAAAGTTCTTGTGTTCGATCTCGTTAAGAACACAATTAGCGGGAAGCTACAGTTAACAAAAACTATTTGAGAGCACAAAATAGCAGAAGATTTCCTGCTCTCATGTGCAACGGAACCAGCAAGCAGTACACCACTTATATTACTTGATACTTGGTACTTGAATGGACCGTCCTCACTGGCTGTGCGGGCCCGAGCATAATCTCCATTTTTCGGAGATTTGCTGGTTAAGCCACTATGGTTCCCTGGAGTCACGAGGTTAGCCTGGCCAAAGTCTGCCCCAGGTCTTCACCACCACAGGCAATCGCAGTCCTTGTGGACCAGAGGGATATTTACCACCATGCGACTTTGATACCAGGACGATGGTGGATCCTGGTATTCGTTTACTCTTAGCTGGGCTTCCTGATGGAAACGTCGGACTCCAAAGCTTGGGAGACCCTGTAAAGGGATGAATCCCCCGTTGTACATCGCAGTCCGACTCCCAAGAACACCTCCCAGCTACGATGAGGCGGTAAACCGTTGGAAGGCCACTTACATTGTCAGTACATATGTTATTTAGATGTGTAGTCATGTATATAACAATAACACAGATTGGTATATTTATATATACCCGTATAAAAAAAGAAGGATAAAGCTCTCGGCGTTGATCAACCCCCTGAGAGATGCGTCATGCATTCGATTTCATTAAGTACCGTTGGAAGCGATTGAATACGTATCTGGCCTTTACAATAGCTCATGGTGGCCTACGGATGTATTGAGGCAGTGCTGTTGTCGTCCCAGACAAGTCTGGTACCAATTTGCCCACCCAGAAGTGATGGAAGGCTTGGTGGGCCATGGGGGCGGGACCAATTCCACGTGTTTATTGCAGGACGTCTCCGAACACTGCGTAACAAGTGCACTTTATATACATATATGTATATGTTTTTCTGTGTATACATTTGCTTTAAGGACCTCTGTGGTTGTGAACTTTCCTCAAGTCCATACAAAATAGCTTAACCCGCTTTGCTCATAGTTCGACTTTAGTGCATAGACGAGAAGGATTTTCGAAGTCGGCGTTGATTCACAATTTTCCTATCTTATTCCTAGTATTCAGGTGGTTAAACTGTCCAGAAACCTTGATGTTTATTCCCAAATGTGTTGATAACTACACTAACGCGGCAGAATTGCTTTAATATTACATAATCCATCGAACAATCCTCTTCTGCTGTCTATCTCCCGCGCCAGTCGTAGAGAATGCTGACGCATCGTGGACGAATCCGCTCTTAAGGAAATAAAACCCTTTTCTCTTACTTTTTTGGCATTCAATAACCACAGTATCTGGTGTAGGAGTTCGTTGTACTGACCTAGTCGGTTGTAGGCTTTCCAGAGAGAAATCTGAGTATATTTGTTTGAAATGACGCATAACGCCTACCCATACACTTTCCAGTGCTACGACTACAAGAGGATGAATTAACAGGCAAGAAGCAATCCAGAGCAGAGAAGAACACAACACTCACATATGTATTACTTTGTTTACATACATAAGCAGTGTTTATAGGGAATTTGATAAAACATACGAGAGAACAAGAATTCTCTATAACTCAAAAGACCGACTTTCTATAGACCTCGGCGTAAATAGTTGATATATTTATTTATATAGTTTTGTTTAACTGAATCTGTTGAGGCAATGCAAGGTTGCTATAGGTCTTTGTTGTCGCTGTCGTTGTTGTTGTCGTTGCTGTTGGTGTTGTTGGTCGATTGCTGACATTTCGGCGATTTCGCCTTCCTCGGAGCCTGCACGTATTTTATACAAGAATACTTTAATTATTCGATGGAAAAAAAAGGCTAAACTATTAATTAACATCAGACGTTTAAATAGACGCCATAGTGATCAAAGAGGCTACTTACCGTGCTGTTATGAGTGGAACTGCCGGCGTGTTGTTCACGTGGGACGGCGAGAGAGACCGACCCATAGCTCAAAAAATCATTTTGAAATAAGGTGCAGGTCACGTGTGATAGTGAGGCATTCATCTTTCCGGTTCATCTTTGGATTTTTGAAACTTATCTAAAACGCCTCGAGACTCTTGGGTGTTGTTTTTTCTTGAAAAAAACAATTCTTTAATCTATTTCCCTCTCAAAATAAGCAAAAAATCGCTTTATTCCGCGTTCAATCCGCTACTGAGGGATATGAGATGTGGTCTCGCAACACATTGCCTTGGTATCCCTTAGTAAACGAAAGTCCGCAGATTATAACTAAGCACCATAGGTGTAGAACGTTATATACTTTATGTTGTGTCGTCGTTTCATACCTGATTTTTCCTTCAATTAGCCGTCATTTCATTCACAAAAATCCTTCCCATTTTTTGGGAAACCCTGTGAGAACAGAGGATAGTACATCGTAAAAACAGCAGGCGACAGCCGAAGGTAAACGGTGCTGGAGTCCGCATGACGTGTGAAAACGAGCCATCGTTAAGCGGCCCGTCTTAACAAAAGCTATTTTGCCACTTTCTGGCTGACTGGTATTTTTTTATTTTGCAAGAAAACCCTGCGCTGAGGTTCCAAAAAGGCCGTGATAAGTTCTTCGTTCGTCGTATCCGTGGGCAGTCACACCGCCTCATAGGTGTGGTATTACCTGGTGTTGAACTACAATGCTGCAAAGGAGTTTATTCCTAAGCTATGGCAGCTTATCTCAGAAGTTTCGCATTTCCATCCGAAATCCTCTCTTGGACAAAACGTATGCCAGAAACTGCCGACGTTTTGGGAAGACCTCGGAACCGACTTTCTTTTAACCCCCGACATTGATCAATAATTGACTGTTTCTTGATGAGCAAACACGAGGTTGGTATTACAGCATTTATTTCATTCATAATAGCTGAAGTAGCGGCAGTTGCATCTTCTACAGAGTCCAGAATGGTCAAATTAGCACGTTATCCGTTCAAATAAGCACTTTCAAAACCTCAGCAGAGAGAATTTGATGCATAAATTTTCATTCGCACAATAAAAAGGCTCTTTTAACACTCACTGTCTAACTCTTTGTAAACCTCTTATTTATTTTGTGGAGAACAGTGGCATAGAGTCGCACATGGATGAAGAATGAGTCTGGCTCAGGTCAAAAAATCAGCCTGAGGTAGGGCGCGAGGCACGCTTAATCACAAGACGCTCCTCCTTGGGGTTCATTTTTGGATTTTTTGGAATTTACCAAAAACGCTTCAAGAGTTTTACACGCTGATGTTCTGTAGCACTTACTTCAAAATCTTCTACGTTGCACCAGTGTGTCCTATGCGCGCATGGTGATGTATTTAGATCAACTTTGAACTTACCGCCTAGGTGTTCTTTTAAAGGTACATCTACTCGTTTCTCCAATGTTAGCGTCTCTGCTTCCTTTACAAGACGTTAATCACCCCATAACCGTACTCATGCAATCACGATCTCTACCATTAGGCTCGTTATAGAGTTCTGCGTTGTATAGACGGTCATACTGACGGTTAATATCTAGTGGCGACCAAAAGCGTTGCCGCGGCACTTGCAGAGATATTTCTGCTCTCTACTTATACACACACTCGTGGCTTTAAACATATTCCTCACAAGCGGGCTTTTTGTGTGTGAAGGGTGAGAGGAGAGGTGATGGACCAGAATGTGTTTGTTACATGGTTTTCGTGTCCATTTGATCATGGGGCAATTTTCGGACAGATTAATTTGTACGTTCAAGTATGCAAGCCAGTTCTCTCTTGGTTTCTTCCGGGTGAAATTTGTGTAGGCTGACTGCTGGTTCAACAATCCACAACATATGTCTGAATTCTATTCTTTAGAGCGGTGAAGAAACATTCGTCGATATTTCTACAGTAGTGACCAGAGACCGAGTGCTTGGGCTTTAACTTTAGGAATAAATGCAATGGAAAGGCTTGGTGCCAGTCGCTATCTCAATACCAACCGTATCATTTGTACGTAATATTTTCCAGGCCATGTAAAGATTATGCAGCTTAGGAATTTCGTTAGTAGCACTATGATCTCCTGAATCGAGAAGACATACATGCTTAGTACACCTCCGTGCTGCATCCGGAGCCCGCAGATGCCTTACATTGCGAAGTCATTTGACACACTAACATGAGAGGGAGGCGGCAACGTCGATGGACTCCATCACCTACGCGCTGTGACATCGCGCTTTAAGTAGACGGTCTAGGAACCCTTGGGCATTCATGAGATGGGCTGGGCGCGTTTCAGCAACTGGATGAGGAATTGGCTTTAATAAGTCGAGCTCTCTTCCTCTTGAGCTCGTCTACAAAGCTGGTGATTTGTCTAAACTTAAGCGTTTAGGAGTCGATGGAAGTGTTTTGATAAGTAAGTATAAAACGAGACAGGTTCGCAATCGCCCTTATAAGACTCTGTATGGTGAGTTTCTACCAATTAAGTAGTTGGCTCATAAAAAACCAGACAGAGTGTTTTAAAAGAAGCTGCTTATCATCCAAAAGCGAAATTACGCATTAACTTTTTACATGCGTGGATACAAAGCTCTGCTTGAATAGATTGAGTGCCATTTCGGCCTTACCAACTAAACCAGTAAACGTGAGCCATTGTAAATAAACAAATACTATGATGAAAACCTCGGGTTTGCTGATGTTGGGGGCAGTATTTCACGGTGTGAAAACAAGCAGGTCATAGATTTTTTGAGGTTTTATAGACGCCGCACATAGAGGTCCTCGTAACTTCTATAGTGACCTTAAGGGTTCCGATGTGGTCTGAACAACTTGTAGAAGAGAAAAGGCAAAGCAAAAACATTAGGTCATAGTTTTTCTATATTGCTGCTGATCTTGTTGTTAAGAAGGACAATGCTTATCTGATGGATTATTCGACATTGTTAGCATCGTACACTACTCTTGATTAAATTTAAAATCAAAGCTTTTTAAAGAAGACCTAGAAAAGGAAAATCTCAGCACTCCATTTCTTTAGAAATCTCACTTAAATTACTCTAACTTGGTATTTACAATTTTCATCACTAAGAGTGACGAACAATCTAGAACTTTTTGAATAAACAGTTTTATGGTTTCACGATGTTAACTTTTTTTAATTGCTGCTATTTTTTTCACTGCAGGGTATTATGTGTGATACAACCACATTGAGGCTGAGATATTTGCAAAACTCCAGACCGTAGTGTCTGCGGTGGGGAGCGAACGCGCTATTACCTTTTCCGGAGGCTAACGCGTTCACCACCACACCATACGGGTCCTTTGTTTCGCCTGCCTCTCAGCTAGTTCTATTGGTCTGTGAAAAATTATAATAAGCAGAAAATAAAAGTAAACACTGTGAATTAAACTGCAGCTTTAGCTTAACTGAGTTCAATGCCGATTTAGGCTCTCCAGATCAATCCTGTTGACGAGTGATTGCTGACTGCACAAATCGGTAGAACTAGCTGAGAGACAGGCGAAACGAAGAGGACCCGCATGGTGTTGTGGTGAACGCGTTAGCTCGCGGAAAGGGTAACAGTGCGTTCGTAATGCAATGCATGTCATCGACATTCAAATGCAGTTTCTTGTGTTTCATCAAAGTGAAACGATTTTTTGTCGGTTTGAAGCACACACAATGTTTTACTTTACCTTCGGAATATACCTCGGAAGATCAAATAAGCCACAGTTGAAATAGGAAAGGTTCTATAAGCAAAGAGCCTAGAGAGAACAACTCGGCATATCTTGTAGTAACTCCCACGTCCGACTTTGTTTTAACCTCAGCATTGATCAAGTATTTCTTCGTATGTCTTGTTGAGCAAGCACGTGGTGTTATTTTTATTCTTTATTCACGAACAAGCTCACGTTTCGGCGGATTTCGCCTTCCTCAGAGCCTGGAAAGGTCAAGTTGACAGCAATCTATTCGGCCAAACACCTCCATAACCAAACAGAGAAAACGCTGAACCAAGATTTCAATCACATTGAACACAGCTTTGCACACTCACCGCTTTCTATGAGGCTTCCACTGAGTATGTCGCGTGGAGGCCAACCGCGCAGAATTCACATGGAAGCGTAATGTGCCCATCCCATCAGAATAACAGGCTTATTACTGCCCAATATCACGCATGATATTGAAGCATTCTTCCCAGCGGTTCATTTTAGGATTTCTGGAATTTAATCCAGAACGCCTCGAGAGTTTTTCGCGCTCTCTTTTTTCTTTTTTTTGCGCGTATTCTCGATTCCTGTGCGAGGATCGTGACCTGTCCTTCAAAGTCCTCTCGGTTATGTCCCTGGGTCCTAATGCGTGCCTAATGGGGTATTTTGTTTACGTTTACCGACTAGGTGTTCATTTATGCGGACACAGAATGGTCTACACGTTTCGCCAATATATTCGTCTCCGCATGCCTTTCAGGAGATCAGATAAACTGTACCCGAACTCATGCAATCACAATCTCCACCATTAGGGCAAATTATGCAATTTTGCGTTGCACAACGCCTCTCACACAAAAAGGCGCGTGGAAGAAACATGTTCCGAACAGCAACCAACGTGTGCACGGGGAGAGAGCAGAGAGAAGTTCCGGAAATTGCCACGGCAAGTAGCCATCCCTAATGGCTACGAAACTGTAGCTCGGGATAGGTGTAGGAGAAATCCTAGGCCACCAAACGACAACTCTACCGATAAAAAGGTCCCGTTTATTCTACCCTTTATCTCAAATGATGTAAGTGCAGCTATAAAACGCTGCTTAAGAAAGGCAGGTCTAGAGAACTCGGTAAACGTAGACGAAATACCCCACTAGGCACGCATAGGACCCAGAGACATAAGTGGGAGGACTTTGAAGTATACGTCAGGATCCTCGCTCAGAAATCGAGAACACAAGCGCAAAAAACTCTCGAGGCGTTCTGGATTAATTCCAGAAATCCGAAAATGAACCGCCGGGAAGAATGCCTCATTATCACGCGTGATATTGGATAGTATGTTATTGTTATTCTGTTAGCCTGTTATTCTCATGGGATGAGCACATTACGCTTCCATGTGAATTCTGTGCTGTTGGTCTCCACACGACATATTTAGTGGAAGACTCATAGAAAGAGTTGAGTGTGCAAAGAAGCTATTCTGTGTTCAACGTGATTGAAATCTTGGTTTAGCGTTTTCTCTGTTTGGTTATGGAGGTGTTTGGCCGAATAGATTGCTGTCAACTTGACCTTTCCAGGCTCCGAGGAAGGCGAAATTCGCCGAAACGTCAGCTTCTTCGTGAATAAAGAATAAAATAACACCTTACGTTTGCTCAACAAGAATACGAAGAAATACTTGATCAATGCCGAGGTGAATAGAAAGTCGGTAGTTGCATTTAGTGTTTTAGCTTCCCCCTTTTTGGAAATTATCGTCTAACTCTATTTGCAAGCGCAGAAACTTAGATCCTTCATCACTTATGTAATACATTAGCGCTTAAGGAAACACGAGAACACACCCCTTTTCTCTAAGGCGCGGTACGCATTTAATTCTATACATGCAGCCACATGCACACTCCAACTGGACACCGCTACTTATTCATGTTTTTCGATCTGTTGTTCGGCTTTGAAATTTTAAAATAATTTCCATGTCTATTGTTTCTAAATATTTTTTTGCTTTCATGCGTATACCGTCTTCTAAAGTTTTCTCTCCTTGTGTTTAATCAAAAAAGGTTATCACATAGCGACAGCATTTTCACATTAGGTAATCGATTTAGGATTATATGTGGACCACAGTTCGCTAGTTCTTAGTACTTTTTGTGCCTGCTCATTTTATTTGATGGCATAATTCTGTAGGTTGCTTTGAAGAAAAAAAAATCTTTCTAACTGTTGGTCAAGAATGGAGTATCACAAACGATAGAGGATATAGCTCTGGGCTTCGCTCAATCCCTTAGGAATGCGCCATGTATTCCACCACTCACATTACACTTCATGAAGGATTGCTAGAGGTGACTGAATGCATATTTGGCCTACACATAAGCTGCGGTGGCTTAGCGATGTATCGGGTCAGTGCTACAATCTTCTCAGACAAATCTGGCACGAATTTTTCTGACCCCGGAAGTATGGAAAGCATGGTTAACCTGGGGCGCGGATCAATCCCATGTGTATCGCAGGGGCGACTCCTACCGCTTTGCTACAAGGGCTCCTAGGAATGGACTATTACAGGCCAGTTATGTGATGTGGACTGAAAATGAGCTGGTTTCCATTTTCGACCGACTTGTTTTTCCAGGCACCGAAAAGAACTTGAAAGGAATGAGAACAACACGACCTTTTGTGCTTCCTATCGAAGAAAAAATCTGAAGAATTGGAATTTTAAATTACAGTCGATGTTGAGATCAGTGGGTAAGCAGTTTAACACCTCTCTATCATTTAATAATCCTAAATGACTGACCTATCAATGGTTCGATACAATTAAAGCGGCGCAGTGCTATTCTAATGAAAAAGATAAAAACGAAACTATTAAGAGGCCACTAAATAACCTTTCCAGTCAACCCCTCAATACGGCAAGCTACCAAAAGCTAAAACATGGCAAAACTTTTTTCTGTCCACAAGCGACCAGGTAGTGTCCTATTCTGTGTACTCAAGGAAGAAACTTGCAAATAGGAATCATAGTAAGCAAATTTTTCCTTTTACCTTTAGACTCCTCCCAACGGTTTACTGACTAATCGTGGCTGAGAGGTGTTCCTGGGTGTCGGACTGCGATGTACAGCGGGGGATTCGTCGCCCTGGCAGGGGTCTCCCAAGTTGAGAAGGAGTCCGGCATTTCCATCAGGAAGCCTAGCTAAGAGTAAACGAATACCAGGACCCACCACCGTCCTGGTATCAAGGTCACATGGTGGCAAATGCCTCTCTGATCCACAAGGGCTGCGACTGCCTGTGTTGGTGAAGACCTGGGCCAGACTTTGGCGAGGCTGTCCTCGAGACTCCAGGGAACCAGACCCGCTTAACCAGCAAATCTATGAAAAGTGGGGGAATATGCTGGGGCACGCAGTGAGAACGGGCCCTTCAAGTATCAAGTATCAAGTGCCTTTAGACTATATTTTTTTACATAATACGCATTTCTTTTTTACTTTTATGCCTCTCTTTCTTTTTACCTTTATAGGCCTCTATTTCTCTTGCCCTTGCATAACCCGAAAACACTTACAGACCCTATTGCCATACCCACTCAAGGTGTTTGACAAACCCAAGTAAGATCCACCGTCACTACATACAAAATATTTTTGGTCGCTGATCTCAAGATTATCGAATTGTTCATCAAATTGGAATGCACTCTCATTGGTCGGACATCAGACGTCACCTAGATATTCATGGCCTCGTACACGTGATGTATTTCAGCACGATAGAGCACTTCCCCATTAGGTCAGATAATAAACCAAGAAATAATAACTACTATGATTTCCACAATGGTACGGATTCACTACGGAGACGAACTCATAACGTCCACATGTAAAAGGCATGTCGCAGAATCGTGGGATTGGGCACGGGTGGGCAATGCGATCTTCCGTGGAGTCCTGACTTAACCTTGCAAGGGCGTCTTTAGGTCTCCACCACGATGTGCATCCGAAGAACGTATCTTCTTTGCAGCGACTTCTTCATTTGATATCAATACTGGTTTGTTAGGTCACGATAATGATGCCGAAACAAAGATCATATAGACACATTGTTCTTAACATTGGAAGCGTTTTGCAGCTTACGTTTCTGTCTATTTCACTATTTTTCAAACGCCCTATTCCATATTATAACTACGACACATTTAATTGATACTTGATACTTGATACTTGATACTTGAACGGCCCATCCTCGCTAGTTGTGCGGGCCGCAGCATATCACCATTTTTCGGAGATCTGCTGGTTAAGCCATTGTGGTTCCTTGGAATCCCAAGGACAGCCTTGTCAAAATCTGCCCCGGGTCGTCACCACGACAGACAGTCGCAGCTCTTCTGGATCAGAGTGAGATTTGCCACCATGCGTCTTTGATACCATGACGGTGGTGGATCCTGGCATTGGTTTACTTCTAGCTAGGTTTCTGATGGAAACACCGGACTCATTCCTAGCTTGGGTGACCCTGCCAGGGCGACGAATCACCCCCGCTGTACATCGCAGTCCGACACCCAGAAACAGCTCCCAGCCACGATGAGGTGGTAAGCCAATAGGAGATATGATACATTTAACATTCATGATTGAAGCAAAGTCAATTGCCAGTCAAATTACACGTCGACGATTCGTTCGAAAAAAGGTTTTCTGCACATTTCTAAATGCGGAATGGATCCCTTCCTGGCTCTCCCCTCCCATATGTGTTGAATGGGCGTTAAAAGAACTGTGCGAAAAGGTTGAAACGCGTAACTTGTTCACCAATTACTGGAATACCGATGACTTCGTCCATTTCTGCAGGCATCGTCATGTGGAATCCACCTATTGCGAACAATTTGAACAGTTGCATAAGTTGCTCTTTTTGCTTCGTCTTCAACAGAGTGAATTGTTGATAACAGATGATTTGTCAGCCAAATGTGCCATCAGGTTTCTATGGATCTTCATGCATCTTCTTATGGCCTTCGTCTCAATCTTATTTTTCCTGCAAGTGTAGTATCGGCTTCTAGCTCTTCATCGTTCTTCACTCAAATTAATAGCTAGCTGAACAAGAACAGTGAGATACCATGGAATTACAGTAAACCTTACCTATATTTTCGAATTGGTGTCCTTACTTTTGTGTTTTGAAAGAAAAACATCTGTCTCTCACAAAAAAAAATCTGATCATAACTTAGTCACAGCGATTGTTCCAAATTGAATGCATTATTGAATAAGTGCATGGAAATCACGACTATTTTCAAGCACATATGACTGAAGAGAGTGGAGCAGTAATGAATATCAGGTAACTGTTGAATGAAGGCAAAATTCTCGAAAGATGGAAAAATAATCCCTTAGATTTGTAGAGTTTCATTCTATCACTTCGTTGTACCAAAAACAAGACTCCTTGCTGCTTTACGCGCTAGTACGATACCCATACTGGGTCCTGAACAAAGTCTCGATGCTACAGTTTCCTCTCCATTTTTTCGTTATTCACTGTTATTCGACTCGATGTACTACCAAGCACTCCTACAGAAGACGAAATCAAAATGATTTAGGCTAGATCAGACGCCCTTCACTAACCTGCAAACTTCCCACCAATGAAGATCTGAGTTAAAATTTACTTTATTCGCTTCCTCGTTTCTTAAGACCCTAATCAATTTCGATTCCATTAGTTTAGAAATATGTCAGTTGACGAGACACAATTTTTACCTGTAGCTTTCTACTTAGGAGATTGATTGGAGAAAAAAAAGTGCCACCGAAATTAGTTTTTCAAGTGTACCATCTCCAAATCGTCCTTTATGTTATTCCTACACATCTTCGCAACTCTTTATTTGCATAGTGGATGGACTGACATTGCAGATTGTGGTGAAGCGAGCACTTCCCCCATTCGAATAATTTACGCGATTCATCAGCAACGAAGGTCTCCAGGTTTCTGTGTGAGTTCGGTAACCAGCTCAGATGTGTCTTCTTCATGAGTGTCATTAAATCTTAGTCTAGTCGATTCTCTCTGAAATACTAGTTTACTTCAAACATTTCTGCTAAGGAGATTAATGGTTAGTTCCTTCCATTATTTTTTAGGTAGTATTTTTAGATTAAATCTCTATTTATTTGTCTTAGTAGCTTTAAACACATTCTTTCAGGAGTCAAATTCGTATGTTTAAGCGTCCAGATTTACTGCTTCCTTTACTCCCTTTACGATAAACATGTCAACATTATTGCCAAAAACTGTGTGTGTTCACTCCATTTACCTCGAGATAAATCGCCAAGATTGTAAGTTGATTTAAGAGTCAGCTTTGCACATAGTTCATCTTAGCCTCCTTTGTTTGGATTTACATGTGAATTCATCTTAGCCTCCATTGTTTGGATGTACAGGTGTGTTCTACGATTTTCATAGGAGTTCGCTTTAGAAACATTGAAGAAGTATAGTCTTATTCTTGCTGAAGACATCGATTCACTGTCATTAGGACGTGTGTGACTTGACAACATTGACGAACAGAGAAATAGCAAGAACAGTTGCCGGTTTCCTAAATATGTTCAAATCGCTACAAGTAGGAAACGATCTGTTTACAAAGCGCTCACCGATAAGCCCGATGAAGATGGGGGGAGTGCCAGACGTGTCTCTACTGCTATGGTTTCATTTTTGTGAGCTTCAAACCGAATTGCAGTTTCACGTTGTAAACTTTGGAAGGTCAACTGCTCTTGCGCAAAAAACGTTTTCGAGAGGTGCGGATTATATCCCATTATATATTAGAATGTTTTACTCTTGTTAATGCTTTCTAAACAACGCGGCGTTTTGGTAAAATTTGCTCATCCCTTATCACAAGCCGTGCGAAGAAATCTACCTTTATTACGCATAGTGGTAGCAGAAATTATTCCAGTTAAAAAAGGATGAAGTTCTCGGCGTTGATCAATACCAGAGCGATGGGCCATGCATTCGACTTCATTAAGTATCGTTTGGAGGGGATTGAATGCATATCTGGCCTTCACAATGACTTGCGGTGGCCTACCGATGTATCGAGCCAGTGCTGCTATCCTCCCAGAGAAGTCTGGTACCAATTTACCGAGCCCGGAGGGATGGACGGGCTTCGTGGGCCATAGGGAGCGGTGATCGATTCCACGTGTGTGTCGCAGTGGCGCCTCCAGCCACTGCTCCACACGCGCCATCATTCCAGTGGTGTAACAAAATCGCGACATATTGCATTTCTCTGGTACGCTTACTTCTCCGTTGTTCACGTTTAAAAGTTCAATGGAGCTAGTAGCCAGAATTTAGACACTAAAACTGAAATAACTGAGTAAGAAGACGTTACAGAGACTTTTTTTTCTTTGTAAGTTGCAGTGGTCATATTTCTTACAGCTGCTGTATGTCATGTAAATGAAAAACTGTCGAGCATCGATGCGGTAATTGAAAATGATGATGAATGGTAATTGTAAATGAGCTCTGCTTTCCCTGGGTGATTCTCGAATGCCACGTTTGACTATCTCTGCAGAACAGCTGCCACTTGGATTCTTCCAAGGACCACAGGTAAAGTTGTGTTGCCACACTGTTCGTGAACACATTTAGACACTAAAATAAAGCTGGAGTGAGATTTGTTTATTTTATGCGGAATCGATCGAAAATTAGAAACGACATGATATAGAGAAGAATATACGTATTAAAGTCAACGATTTACCGCGTCATCGTGACAGCAAGGTGTTCCTGGATGTCGGACTGCGATGTACAGCGTGATTCATTCCACGCAAGGTCTCCCAAGCTGAGAAGGAGTCTGGCGTTTCCATCAGGAAGTCCAGCTAAGAGTAAATCAATACCATGATCCACCACCGTCTTGATATCAAAGTCGTGCGGTGGCAAATTTTCCTCTGATCCACAAGGCAGCGACTACCTGTGGTGGTGACGAGCTGGAACAAACTTTGGCCAGGCTGTCCTCGCGATTACAGGGAACCACAATGAGCTTAACCAGCAAATCTCCGAGAAATGGAGATTATGCTGCGGCTAAGTATCAAGTATCAAGCATACATATTAAAACAGATGTTAGTGTTTGTCACTAGAACGGTTGAATAGCAACCAATGAATAAACTGGAATGAATGGAATTGGAGCGTAGCTTTGGAGGAGCAGGTAGTGTAGAGGTAGATGGCGAATGTAAAATTATAACTTTGAAGCAAAGGTGACTGTAAAATGTCTTCTAACTATGAGTTGGGTGTTCTTTGACCGTGTTAGCACTTTTCCACTCACAGTCTTGCTAAACCATCCACAGTTACGAAATCCCACATAAATGTTTTCAATTTTCCAATTTCGTCTGTTTCTGCGTTGTTTTGTTGCCTTTTCAACTAGAAATTTTCAATTTTTTATTTATATTTATTCACTTTTATTCACGTTCCGTTTTTATTTATTTTTTGCTTTTTATTTGTTTTTTTATTTTTCTTTGTTTCTATTTTCATTTATTTTACATTGTTATTTGTTGTTTATCTATCTATTTATCCTTTTATTTATTTACTTATTTTCATTTTCTATTTTTTTCGCTCATTTATTTATTTATTCATTCATTCATTCATTCATCCATTCATTCATTCATTTCCTTTTCGATCATTTGTTCTTATTTATTTATTCGTCTCTTTAGTTTTCATTTAATTGTTCATTGATGAGATACTAAAACCTACCACCATATTGTTTGGAAGAGACGGACTGGTGTGCATTTGGTGGTGCACCTATCCAAAAAAGAACGTCTGCGACATGTTTGCCAATAGCAACAGAAATTCTGGTGACAGCGGTGGACCTCGACCACCCTGACGACTGTCACCGTGATGGAACCCATCATCTATAAAATCGCTTACGAAGAAATACGAAACCGATATTAATAGGGGTGGTGGACGCAAAACAACGAATCAAAAGCTGCTAGGATCCAGACAATTCATGAAACCGGTTTATATGAACAACTGAAAAAATAATAAAATTAACAAAATATTACAATCTCTGGATAAAGGATAAAGCTCTCTTCGTTGATCAATCCCTATGGGATACGCCATGCATTCGACTTCATTAAGTACCGTTGGAGGTGACTGAATGCATATACGGCCTTTACAACGACTCGCGGTAGCCTAATGATCCATCAGCCAGTGCTGCTATCCTCCCAGACAAGTTCGGTACCAATTTGCCGAACCCGGAGTGATGGAAGGATTGGTGGGCCATGGGCGCAGGAATCGATCCCATGTGTATTGCAGGGCGCCTCCGACCACTGCACCCACACGTGCTCTGGATACAGCAACCTCTGAATACAACATTTAATGCTCAAGAAGGCGAACCTGCATTTATCTCAGTCTGCGTCTATTTGCAAAGGTGAAGTAGCTCGTGCAGTGAAGGTGCACTATAGTCACAGTAATGTGACAGTTGACAACTTAGCTTCTATATCATCTTAGCAGTGTACCAAATCAAAGGATACACGGTCTAGAAAACAAGAAAACTCGCAAGATAATGCTTTACGAAACAAGACAGTGCGTCGAAATCCGATATGAGTTTTGAGAAGCGTGAATTAAAAAAGAGATAAAGAACAGAATATATACGTCCTCAACGCTGATTTATTGCTCGGTCATTTTCCTGTGCTCGACGAGCATTGTACAACATTCAAGATAAAACGAAAATCCTTAAGCAGTAACCGAAACCACACGTAAAAAGCTGGAAAATCTTCGTGAACAATCGATGCGAGGAAACAAATCGAATGCGAGAAGTGCTGGCATCCGCACGGTAGATGTGAAGAAGGGTCAAATAAAAAAAAATCCTGGGCATTTCACGCTCTTTAAGATCGTAGAACCAAATGCATACTCGAGGATGCTTAGGCTTAATGATACCAAATCAGTATTTTCTATCCTCTCCAGTTAGCTTAGTACTGTATGATGCGTTTTGCTAGACCATAACTCGGGAAGTGATCCGCCACCATGTGTGTATAATAAAGCAGCGCTAGTTATTACAAAGCATAATCTCAAAAATCGGAAAATGAAGGAATTCTGGATAGTGTATGAAATCTACCGTAAAACGCTACTAAATAATCGCCCCAAACAAAAAAAAATCCGTATGAAATAAATCGTAGAACCTTTCTAGTATTTCTATTGAATCACTGTTTAGTTGAATCAAAGAAAGGGCAGACTTACCTAAACGAAACGTATTCGTGCCCCAGTGTGTCCAAGCCAATGAGTACGCCTCCATTATATTTCTGAACAAATCTGAACGAATCACCGTCGAATTCGTTCCTGAGTCAGGACGATGAGCTGCATATCCCAACTAGCTCCAGTCCCGCAACTGCCGCTTAGATCCTAAGTGTTCGAAACATCATATAAATACACAGATCAATACTAGGCATAGTTGGCACAATTCGAAGCCCAAGTAAGATTCTTCAGCGATCAGAGATTTTCACCCCGTAATAAATGTGCACGTAGTTCCAGCTTTAGTTGGTATATTTAAACAACTTTGAAGTTACACGTTTTCCAGAGCATCACATCATTCAGTAATGTCCAATGAACCAAACTGGTGCTAAACTTAAGTATTTGAGCAAGACGCCGAACTTATTTAGAAAATTAACTGGGAATGCGTCGTTTTCTTGTTCAGCAATCGCGAGGTTGTTAAACAGCATACATTTACTTCCATAGAAAAACACAATACAATACAACAGTAGCTGACGTTTCGGCAGCATCGCCTTCTTCAGAGCCTGGAAGGGTATACTGACATACAATTTACTAGGCCAAACGCTTCAATGACACTTACAAAAAGACGAAAAACTATGGTAATAATATGGTCAACAGCTTTCTCGAAAAAAACTCACCGCTTTTTACGTGCCTTCCAATGAGGAAGATTAGAACAGCTGATTATAGTCGCATAAGGTTGATGACTGCACCATCCCACATCAGAAATTGATGCGAACATACGGGGTCAGGTCGCGTATGACCTCTGGGCATTCATCCCTGCTATTCATTGTAGGGTTTGTGGCATTTATCCAAAAAAGCCTCAAGAAGTTTTCGCGCTGGTGTTCTAGTCTCCTGCGCAAGGATATTGACTTTTACTTCAAAATGGTCCCCGCTGTTCTTTTGTATCCGATGCGTGCCTAGTGGGGGTACTTTGTCTTAGTTTTCGTTTGCCATCTAGATGTTCTTTTATACGAATACACAAAGGCCTGCCCGTTTCGCCAATACATTCATCTCCGCAATTATTACAAGAGATCAGGTATATCGTACCTGAACTCATGCAATCACCGTCCATGCCGTAAGGGCAGATTACGTAATTTGAAGTTTGTGGCAATGTGGCATGCGAGAAATTAGAGAATTAATAAACTCAAAAACAACAAGATTGTCTGTTAGTGATAAGGGGGGAGAGTTCGTAGTTATTCCTCGCCAGCTGGATGTTGAGATAACAGAGGAACATCTTAGTGATGCTACCCTCTATCGCCCATCCTCTGAAAAAGGAATACAAAAGTCAATACCGAAAGCTAAACAATCAATAGGTCAGTGTGGCAAAGGCCGCAGGGTTTAAAACCATCGGTTATTTCGCACTTTAATATCGATAAACCAACATGTCCCGTCCTATACCTACTTATTAAAACACATAAGTTGGTATCACCTGATGATCCTGCGTCAACCAATCCGTCATCATTTAAGGTTAGACCCATCATCAGCTGTGTAGACGGGCCAACGGATAGAATAACCTGGTTTTTAGGCCTAATACTTACCCAGTTGCTTAACCATATTCCAGCTCACCTCACAAACACCCAAATGTTCCTGGAACGTCTACGTGGCGCGTCTCCTGGTGGCGCGTGCGTGATGGAGTCCTTCGACGTTACTGCGTTGTACACCAACGTATCGAATGACTCCGCAATGCAAGCCATATTCGAACTTCTTCTTGAACATGAAGGAAGAATAAATATACATGGCTTGTCCAGCCAGCAGCTAATGGCTCTCCTAAAGGAGTGCCTAAATTGTACGATTTTCAGATGGTCTGGGAAATATTTCGCGCAAATAAGGGGGTTGGCTATGGGACAGCGACTGGCACCAAGCCTTGCCATTGTGTTTATGTCTAAGATAGAAGCCCCTGCTCTCGATCTGCGGCCACTACTCTACTGCAGATATGTAGACGATTGTTTTGTCATCTTCTCTACGCAAGAGGAGGTGGACAAATGCTTTGAATTATTGAACGAGCACTCTGAGTACATTAAGTTGACTCGAGAAAAACCGAGAAAAGACTGGCTTCCGTTTTTATACGTTCAAATAAACCTATCAAGTAGCGGTTACATGACACAGTGGTGCCGAAAGGCACGTAAAAAAGAACATCCTCGTTCATTTCCTTTCTTCCCACTCTTCACACACAAAGTGGGCGCTTGTGAGAAACATGTTTCGAACAGCCGCCTCTGTGTGCACAACCAGGGAACTAAAGGAAGAATCGCGCGACTTGGCTCGGGCAAATAGCCACCTCCAATGGCTACGAAATAGTAACCCCACGAGAGAAGTTTAGAAGGAGAGCGACGCGCCCAAGCGAAACACTTAGCCAAAAGAAAGTCCCGTTTATGCTGCCCTTTATTAGCGATGAAGTAAGCGTAGCGATTAAACGATGCTTAAGAAGGGCAGGTCTAGAGGAATCGGTAGCGATAGTTGAAATACCACCGGCTACTCTACGTCGTCAGTTAGTTCGTAACCGCCTGTATGACCGTCTATGCGAAACAACAAATTGCGTAATCTGCCCTTACGGCAGGGACGGTGATTGCATGAGTTCAGGTACGATATACCTGATCTCTTGCAATAATTGCGGAGATGAATATATTGGCGAAGCGGGCAGGCCTTTGTGTATCCGTGTAGAGGAACACCTAGATGGCGAGCGAAAACTAGGACAAAGTACCCCACTGGGCACGCATGGGATACAGGGGCACAGCGGGGACGATTTTGGGGTGAGGGTCAGTGTCCTTGCGCAGGAGACTGGGGCACCAGCGCGAAGGCTTCTTGGGGCTTTTTGGATAAACGCCAAGGACCCTACGGTGAATGGCGGGGATGAATGCCCAGGGGTCGTACGCGACCTGACCCCGTGTGTTCGCGTCGATTTCTGGTGTGGGATGGTGCAGTCATCAACCTTATGCGACCATAATCAGCTGTTCTAATCTTCCTCATTGGAAGGCACGTAAAAAAAAGCGATGAGTTTTTTTCGAGAAGCTGTTGACCATGTAATTACCGTAGAGTTTTTCGTCTTTTTGTAAGTGTCATTGAAGCGTTTGACCTAGTAAGTTGCGTATTAGTGTACCCTTCCAGGCTCTGAAGAAGGCGATACTGCCGAAACGTCAGCTACTGTTGTATTGTATTTTGTTTCTCTATGGAAGTAAATGTATGCTGTTTAACAACCTCGCGATTGCTAAACAAGGAAACGACGCATTCATATTCCAATGCCGAGGTTAATAGAAAGTCGATCCTGGGAACTATTAATTGGGGAAATTCCTGGAATAATTAGGAGCATTATTTCAGCGCGCAAAATAATTCATTCCGCTTCTTCTCCATGGGCTTGAATATATAACTGCATCTGCTTTGTAAAAATGTGCAAACCCACTAACGGATGGAAATCCCGAGACCTGCGGCATTTGACGTGAAGTGGTGCTAAATATTGCCACACGATCAACACTGTCTCCAGTAAGTCGATTCAAAATCGTCTAACAAACTGAAGAATTTGACTGAGATTTTACTAGATTTGTTCTTCGACCGTATCGCGCACCCATCCCCTCGTTGATTGGTACTTTACTAGTGCGAACCTTAATAGTAATAGTCGGGATGGGATTTAGCAATTGAAGCCAACTCACTAAGAAACAGGTTGGTGAGACGAAAAGTAACTCATCATTTCTTACTCTTTTTTTGCAACTCATCAAGTAACACCGAACCAGTTCTAGTGGAATCAGACGGGAATGAGCGCGCCGATTTGTTCCGATTATTCTGAAAATGTGTTAAATCCCCTTCTATCAAGGACTTGCCTTACCAATCTTGGAATGATTTCAGTTTCTTGCTTTTGATCATTTCTTTGTTTCTCTTTGCTCTTTTTTAGAATGTTTCTGTCTCCTCTGAGAACCGGAGTTTTTCTGAAATAATTACGATTTGCACAGGGTTCCTGGACATTTCACATGGATATCACTGTAATGCTGACGTGGAAACAATGTTAAAGCTTGTTATTAACAAAAACAACGAGATGCAGCAAAACTAGCTCAATAAGCCCATAGGCCCCTAATGCAATGCGTTAAAGCTTCATTGGAGTCTTCTATTGTGGCACACATGCCAACGACGATTTCGACAGCATTAAACCAAACAATCACTAAGTGCAAAATCATTGTTCATTAATTCTACAGAAGCATAGGTGACTTTGGATTTGTCCATGAAGGGTTAGATGAGCTGGGTTCGGGCCGTTCCTGCTTCAATCATCTAAAATATCTCAGTTTACATGATTGAAACTTAGAAACTGATCACTAACCATAACGATCAAACGTCACTTCACTTTCCGAGCTGTAGGACATTGAAAATAAAACAGAACCATAGCTATATCAATACGATTCATAACGAATACATCAGTCCGCACCTGATATCGGCTGAGGTGAGATATTAACCAGATGGATTGCATACAATGAGGGAAAAAAACCACGAGAATGAAAAAACGATTCTGGCCATATAAGTACTAAAGGATGAGGACATGTAATTAAAGGTTTGCCATACAGTTTTATTGAGCCATTGAGTAGAACACACAGGTGTCTGCTTGGAAATAGTATCGCTGATCAGGTCCGATGATGAAACCATCTAGGAAGGTTACGACAGGGACCAACGGAAGTGGAAGCTCGACATTCCCGCGCCCTATTCGTTTCGATTGAACACTTGACCTCAGTATGGGATGTTTTGCTCTGCTTCCCTACGGCAATAACAACAGAATAGTTAAAACTGTATTTTGTAGAAGGTCTCCAGTGTCTAAAATTAAGGTGTAGATATCATCCGAAGATGGCACCGGCTCCCTCCATTTTTACCCTAGCCATTTATTTATATTTTTTATGTTTTACCGAAGCGTGTGTGCAGCACAGTGGTGAGAGTGCTCTCCCATACATCTGCGTTCAATCTCGCGACGCAGGTTCACCAAGCCTTCCCTCCTTCTTTGGATCGGCAAATTGGTGCCAGATTTGTCTGGGAGAATAGCAGCGCTGAGCTGGTATAATAGTAGGCGGACTGTGAGCAGCGCGGTTCGCCTCAAAAGCAAAGTGAGTGCAGCCTTGGTCTCCTCAATGGAGAAGTGCAGACAGCCTTTCTCTCCTCAGAAGCGAAATGCAGCCAACCTTGTACGCCTGAGAGGTGGACTATAGGTAGAGCCGCTCGTCTCAGAGGCGAAGAGTGGACAGCCTTGTTCGCCACATAGGCGGAGAGCGGACAGCCTAGTTCGCCTCAGAGGTGAAGTGACGGCAACCTTGTTTGCCACATAGGCGTAGTGTGGGCCGCCTAGCTTGCCTCAGAGGAGAGGATTGGACGACCTTGTTCGCCCGAGAGGAAGCCTGTAGACACTTTAGCATGCGGCAGACTCATCCTCGTAAACTGAAGTAGGTGAAGAGAATATTCCGAAGAATGCGGAACAATGGAATAAAATCTAACCTCTTAACTCATTTAATACCCATCATTTAATGACGTTTTCCTCTCTATTCCCCTACGCTTCCACGTGTTCCAAAATACTTGTCTTTGCTAATCACTACAATATATATATATATATACATATATATATATATATATATATATAGTATGCTATACATATGGTATATATACAATATATATGTTATGTATATAGTATATATATGTTATATTTATACTATATATATATGCTATATACGTAGATATATATATATATATATATATATATATATATATATATATATATATATATACGGACGGAACAGTTACAGCGTTCAGAAAGGCAGTATAGAAAATCATTCACGAATCTCTCGGATCTCTTCGATAGCCGCGTCCCTCCTTCCTCATATGACATAGAGGAGAATGGATATGTCGTACCACCGGTTCTCCCTTCCGAAATCCGACATGCTGTTTCGGTCGGTGAAGAATCGAAAAACAGCAGTTCCGAACAAGATTGCACCTGAAGAACTATCCCCAGTCTTCCTCTAGATAGTGGCTCCGCTCTCCATTCATAAACGGCCAGAATACCACGTTTCCATTTAATGGAAGACCAGCAAAACTATGTTATTCTCCAAGAAGAGTGACCTCTGCAATATCGACAACTATCGCCCAGTCTCCTTGCTGTCTGTCGTTTACAAACCTTTCACTCGAGTCATCCTAAACAGGTTTGACAGAACACTGGGCGAGGGACAGCCGTGTGAGCAAGCAGGGTTTCGAGAAGGATTTGGTACGATGGACCCATATCCACACGACAACAAGACTCACTGAAGTATTGTCAGAGTACAAATGACCTTTCTGTCTCACTTTCATCGATTTAAAGTCGGCTTTAGGCTCAATTGAGAAAGAAGCAGTCATGGAAGCCCTTGATAGTCAGACAGTCGCTGCTCAGTATATAAAGATTCTTACTGAGCTATACAAATATTTCACAACCAAGATATCACCATTCTACAACGATACTAACATTGACGTCAAAAGAGGGGTTAGGTGTGGGGATACCATCTCGCCAAAATTATTTACCGCCACCTCCCAGAACGTCATGCGAACATTGGAATGGGATAATATGGGAGTGGAAATCGATGATCGGCAGTTACGTCATCTTCGCATTGCTGATAACATCGTTCTTACAACACCAAACATTAGCCAAGCGGACCGAATGCTTGCCGACTTTTGATAAAGCCTGTGGAAATTATTGGTCTTCGACTGAAATCTCACAGCAACGACGTTGAGGAGAAACGGATTGGGTTTTCGTATGCCCCATTCACGCTCAACGGAACGAATACCTCCGATTGCTCCAGATACGTCTATCTAGGTCGCGAAATCGACACGATGGACAGCTTAGCTCTGTTGAGCAGGAGGGAACAAGCGGGTTTAGAAGTCTTCAAGAGCATCGGGGTTGTAGTGAAGAGAACAAGAAACACTGCCCACCTTTTCGACTGTACTCTACTTCCTGGCTTAACGTATGCATCAGAAACCTGGTCGTTGCGTAAGCAGGATGAACGACCACTCAGCGTTATTGTATGCGCAGTCGAAAGGACGATGCTAGGAGTATCCCGTGTCACACAAGTAAGGGAAGGGATCCGAAGCTCCGATCTGCGTCGACGATCAAAAATCAAAGATGCCCGTTCTGTACGCCAAGCAATCGAAGATAAGGTGGGTCGGACACGTAATGCTTATGTACCAACGACAACTGGTAGACAAGAGCCGTTACTGACTGGATTTCCTCGGGATGTTAAACGGAGTGCAGGAACACCACCGACCCCATGGTCAGAGTTCTTCACTAGAAGCCCAGAAGAAAGATACGGAGCTCAACGAGTCCACAGAGCAAGCAGAATCCACTAGGCTACTGCAGGTAAGAGGGATTACTGGTAATGATTGCAGATTCTATTCCAAGAATGTATTTTGCATTCTATCGTAATGTTAACTTCCATTTCCTATCTATTGCTTTTCTCAACAATGCATTACGTGGAATACAAGCTCAATGATGTTGAGGTGTGAGAAAAACTCTGAACCTGTGTAGTTCGAACCTCTAACCACCCGCTTCGAACCCGTGGTTACCCTTTCCGGTGGCCGTATATTATCCACTTCACCTGTCGAGGTTCTCGCTTTACCTTCTTCTTAATCGCGTTTTTCTTTCATCTCTTGTTCTTCATTGTGTTTTTTTTGCTGTGTATTTATTGTATTAATATTTACTATTGCCATGTATATTACTGTTATAGATTGCGTTATTATTTATCCTATCTACAGATTACACATTTTACCACGAAACTTATTTATTGTATTTTATAATTATTCGTTGTTTTATCTGTGGAATTTACTTAACTCATCTATCTTCGACTAGTTTTAACTTCAAACCGCGACTGTTTGTCTTGTGTAAACACCTGGAGTTTTATGCAAGAAAGGTCAATTCTTTGAAGACTCGTAATAGTTCCCACGACCGACTTCTTATTAACCTAGGCATTGATCATTGTATTCAATGTGATTGAAATCTTCGTTTAGCATTTTCTCTGTTTGGTGGTGGAGGTGTTTGGCTGGGTAGATTGCAGTCAACCTGACCTTTTCAAAGCTCTGAGGAAGGCGAAATCCGCCGAAACGTCGGCTTGTTCTTGGATAAAGAATAAAAATTACGCTTCACGTTTGCTCAACAAGAATATAAAGAATTTTTTTCAAGACTATTTTAAGGCTGCTTACGGTGAACGAGGTAGAAAGGAATATAACTAAATAGATGTCTTGAGCAAAAAGCTTTGCCACTCTAGAAAGAGGCTTTGAAAATATGGGTTAAGAAAAAGCATTCTTTCCAAAGATGTACTTCACGCATTGATGAAAGCGCATTCCATTTACGCTTGCTCTTGCTATGCGCTACAAACACGTCCTTATAAGCTTTTCCCTAGAAGCCATATATTGTAAAATATATGTCTTTAACGTTTGCTAACTAGACGATAAGAAAGTGTGGTGAAAGTTGGAAATGTATTCACATACCAAGGGTGTAGGCCGCCCACTTCCAAGTGAGCCTTCTGTATGCTACAAATACGTTCCTTTTTCTTCTCGGTGACATGTTATCTTTTCGTGATAATGAAATGTTTCTGACCTCTAAATCTTAATGTGTAAGCCCAAACGGATCCACTGTGGGTTTTAGGAAGAGGGGTTTATTTGCTCGAAAGTATATCGTAGAACAGTTCTAGCTGTTATGTGTAGTGAAATATGGACCAGTAGAAGCATAAAATCTGTGTTCGACAAGCTATTGAATCAGTACAAAAAGTCGGGGAGAAATATTTGCGCGGCAAAATACGCAAGAAAAAAAGCGCGCGCATTGAAATCAAGAGGTACCGCCAGAAACGTGCAGCGGCACACATGTTGAAATCAAAACGCGCACGTGAAAAGCTTGAAATAACACTTTACAGTCAAATAGTGTTAACCAAATTAATGGCAAACCATGCTTGCCGCATTTGTGGGAGTTATTCCTCCTGAAGAAGCCTAAATCTTATTCTATCCGCTTCTGCAAGTGAACACAATCGATGAATAAATGAATAGAAGTTTTCATAAAAAAAATATATGTCACCTTGTTCGCGAGGTCATCTCTGTGTTCAGGGGGTGTTCTGTTAGCCTTTTCACAAGCATGAGAAATGATTTAAGTATGTACCGCTCTGGCACCGTTAGCGCAAAAAACTGACTAAGAGAAACTCTAAGACATAGCTCGCTTAGAGCAATACACGCCCAGTGGATAGTAGGTGAGGCACCTGGAAAGAATAAACGTGGGTTCAAAGCGAAATTGAGTTTCCATCTTTTGCTCATGTGTCTGCTATCCTGCCGTTGTATTTCACCTAATAGAAACGCTTCTGCACTTTACATAATAGAAAGACTGTACTTCTATAAAAAAAAGAGTAAACAGTAAATAAAAGTTGAAACATTGTGGCAACAGAGAATGTTTAAAGGAAGGTTTTTACTATGGGAATGACATTCATGAGTTTTTTCTGTTGGGGTTGTGAAAGTGTTTCACTAAGCAGATTGAACACCAACATGACCTCTCACAGCACTGAAGACAGGGGAAATGGTCGAAACGGCCAGTATCGTCAATATAATAAATCTTGTAAGTGACTACTTCATCTGTGCTGAAGAAGAAAGAATTGGCTTAGTGAACAATGTTGAGTTAATAGAATGTAGACTAATTCTACATTTCCCTGGGAATTATCAAGCGAACTTCGTCTGTCACATAAATGTCAGAAATGTACCCTGTACTCTATCTATCGTTGTGTTGCTAGTTCGTAACCTTTTCTGTTGATGCACTTCATTAGTCTTATACAGGTGCACAACACTCTTCAAAATCATAAAACGTTTCTCACCTTCTTTGTCCGTTTTTTGTGAGGTCGTTCTCTAGCTCGAACACAGTGTGTTCACTAGATTATAGTTCTGCCATGCCTTTTCAAATTCGACCAAGACCTTAAGTATGTTATTGTCGATTCAAGATCTTATCTTTAAACATTGATTTGTTCCAGTTCATTTTGATGTTTCATTTAGTCGGAAGCCATGAATATTTTCATGTGAGCGAGTCGAGGCGGTTGCTGATGAGTTTCGGCTTCAAGTGAGGAATGAAAAGTTATACATAAACCAAAGAGGATGATATATTTGCTTGACTTAAAGCGCAAATTGATTTAGTCAATGACAAAAGCCGAATACTTATCATGGAAATCGCAGTGATTAGAGGTGCTCTACCACGCAAAATGTGTCATTTGGTTCAACTTCGCACTTTAAACAAACAACGTCCATATCCTTTGGGTCATGTGTGCAAAAATCATCTGGTAGGGTAGGAGCATTCACTTGAAACAAATCACTAGGCCATCACAACTTATTGTAAAGGCTAAATTTCCAGTCAAACGCCCTTATACATAAGGGGGTACAATATACGAAGCATCAACACAGGATTAATTAATGCCGGATAGTTTACACTCTTATCACTAACACATAGCGCTGACACTTAGTACTCGGACCTAGACTACTAGGGAAATTCAGAGTCCCCAAGTTGAAACCCACCCATTACAGAATGAGTAACGTTTGAAGGGTGTAGTCGAAATAAGACGTAAAATCACACAACAACAGTCAATTCTGCACAATTCACAAATAAAAAACAAAAAAACAAAGTAGGGATAGAAACGGCTTTAAGCCTGTGAAATTGTTCTGCTAGGATACAAACATCAGATTCAGTCACACAGAACGGCGCAACATTTCAGGATAGACGATTACAACCAATATTCAAACTTATGAAAAATCTGTATCTTAATTCAACCTGTTTTTTATTTTGCTACTAACACAATATTTTTAAGCCTGCAAAAACACACGGCGCTGGTCGATCGCGCACGAGACACGAGATATTTGCATTGTCACAGCACTACTGTTTGCTTTACTAATGAAAGCTACAGTACTACACATGAAACGCTGCTGAGACAAATCAACAAGACTTCTCAATCACTAAGTCATTTGACCAATAAATTCATCCTATTACCTTTGTTTCATTGCTTCACTATGTTTAACAATTTCAGTGCTCAAGCATAGTAAAAACATTCGATGACATAATAAGGATAAGATCCGGACGATGAGTACGACGGCCTATTTAACCAAAGAATTGAAAACAGCTCCTAAAGGACCACTAGAAAATGGATTAAAGAATAAGGGGTTGGCAAATGCGCCCGGAAATGGACCGGGTAGATATGGAACAAAGGGAACAGGGAAGAACTGTCGTTTTACTCGTCGGCGGCGACCACCCGGACTTCGTCGTCTATTGCTTCGAAGGAGCTGTCGTTCCACTCGTGATACTCTAAACGTTAAAAACTACGAAACGAACAGAAGCACTTATTTAAATAAACACGGTTTTGTTTAAACATTTGCCGTTAACTCAGACGAAGTCGAATATAATCCCACCACCTGTATCACCTATCATTCCCGTCCATCGTCGAGTGACTCGAGCGCGCGTGGGTCGGTGATCTTCATGTTGTGGGCTTGCCATTCCGTTAAAGGCACGCACTCACGACTCTTATCCATCTATTGTCGTTCATAGGCATTACATGTCTAACCCAACTTACTTTCGACAATCAGGCGCGTAGATCTGCGTCATCGATTTTTGATCGTTGACGCAAGTCAGGGCTTCGGATCCCTTCCTTCACTTGTATGAAAGCGGATAGTCCTTTCGGTTGCGCGTTCAACAACGCTGAGTTATCTTTCATCCTGCTTACGTAGCGACCAGATTTCTGACGCATACATTAAGGCAGGAAGAATCACGGAGTGAGAAAGCTGGGAACGGAGTCAGGTGCTCTTTTTTTCTCTTCAGTAGGTCATCGATGCTCTTGAAAGCTCCGTAACCCCTCGATACTCGGTTATCAACCACTGATGGAAGTTTTTCATTTTGTTTATTTCTCGACTTCGACGTTGCTGGACTACTCATACCGTTGAGCGTGGATGCAGCATACAAGACGAATCCGCACTCCATGAACACCATTTTGTGAGATTTAGTCAACGAACAATCTTCCCACAAACGTTGCTAAAGTCGGCTATCATTCTTTCAGCCTTGGTAATGCTTAGTGTTACAAGGGCGATGTCATCAGCAAGCGGAAAATAGTGTGGGTAAATGCCGACCAAAGATTTTCACTCCCAGCTTATCCCACCCCCCAATGTTCCCATGACGTTCTCGGTGGTGGCGATAAACAATTTTGGCGAGACGGTGTCGTCTTGTCTAATCCTTTTAATGTCGATGTTACCATCGCTGTACATTGGTGCTATCTAGGTTGTGAAACCCTTATTTAGCTTACAAAGAGCCTTAACATACTGAACAGAGACACCCTGAATTTCTAGAGCTTTCTTGAATACTTTTGCCTGAACTGAGTCGTAAGCTCTCTTAAATTCGGTGGAAATGAGACACAACTGAGCCCTTGTACTCTCATGATACTTCATTGAGCCTTCTTATCGTGTGGTTTTGGTCCATAATACTGAGTGCTTATCGATACTCTGGTTACCCATATGCTTGTGCTCCGTTCAGTGCTCTGTCAATCCTGTTTACTGTGACTGGAGTGTAAAGTTTGGAGACGACAGACAGCAGACAGACTGGGCGGAGAGTTGCTGAAATCGCTGAGGTCACTCTTCTTGAAGAATAACACAGCCTTGCTGATCTTCCATTGAGTAGGGAACCTTGCATACACACAGGCAGCGTGTGAAGAGTCAAGCTAGTGTATTTAAGAGGACTGTCGGAAGGCTTCAGGTGTTCAAGTCGTATAGTGTCCGGACCTGGTGCTGTTCGATTTTTCACCGTCGAAATAGCATCTCGGATTTCGGAAGGGAAGAACCGGTGGTACAACATATCCATCCTCCTTTATTTTATATGACGGAAGGTGGACTTGGCTATTGAAGAGATCTGAGTAGTAAACGTGAACAATTTTCTCCATTGACTTTCCGGAAGCTGCAACTGTTCCACCTGATGAACGTCGGACTGCAATCGTCTTGGTTTGGTGATGGGACTAAGCTCTGGTGTGTTTTGCGAATGATTTTCGTGTCCTGTAAAGCTTTGCAGTGACTGCCGCTCTTTTCTTTTTAAGAGATGCTTTCTTTTTCGCTTGTCAGTATTGTTTTGCAAGCTTAGAAGAAGCCGTAGCTCATGCGACTCTATGCTCGCCTGCAACTCGAGTGTTTCTGGCGACAGACTTTTCTTGGTGACTTCTGAATCCTCAGCTTTCATAGCGTTACATGAAGGTGTTGAATAAGCCGATCGTACCCTTCGTTGATCTTACCAAAAAACAGCATCTACCCAACGGCAGAGTAATGAACAGAAAAAACTTCCAGTTAATGGTGGCTTTGAAACCTTTTTTTTAAATTAGCTGACTTATCTCCTCTTCGCAAGAAATTAAATCTTGCACGAAGGAGGCGATGGGCTCTTCCCGTGTACAACTTGGAACGACAGCGACACCAGCTAGGCAAGCCTTTGGTTTGCTATGATGTGGTCTATTTCTTCATGGTAGTCTCCATTAAGAGACATCTATCTACGGCGATTAAGGCACGACCTCTGGAACTGTGAGTTACCATGAAAGGCCTCTTGCTGTGATAAATTTCAACAGTTTTACTCGCCTCATTCTAATTCTTCGATCACAATGTGGCGTTCTTCAAGCGTTCTTCTGGTTCATTGTTAAGGTTGAAAACTCCATTGATGCCTTAGAGAATATACGGCGTTTTTCTCAGAGCATTTTGATGAACACATAGAATTCGGTGCGTAAAGGACGAAAATTGTCAAAGCTGGTATTAATCCACATCTTTTCGACCGTATCTGGGTTGCTTTTTATAATTGGTCGAATGAATCGATATTTATGTCTCAACTAGTGTTGCCGAGAATGTCAACGACCGCCGATTGCCTATTGCCGCATGGAATGTTCAATCCCTCTGTTATAAGCGGCATTGAATGGGCGGTGTCTTCCGGTGACTTCGAACCCCACTCTTCTTACCTGCACGATCGAGTACGATTCAGACGCAAGTGGTTTCGCAATGTAGGTACAGATTTTCACCTTAGTCTTTTGAGATTCACGGGACCTAGAACGGCCCTGATATTTCATCAGCCTCTCCATACTCTTCCTACCTAACGCATTCGTTCCGGAGGCTCTTTTGAGGTCGAGGAAATAAGACCCGTTTCTTTTAGAGTGTTTAGATTCTTGATACTCACTTATAGCTTGCCTGGGACCTGAAAGTGGAAGCTGGATATAGTCACGGATATATTTTTTACCTACCACCTGTTCTATTGAAAACTTACACAATGTGATTTCGACTACAGCCTCGGTTTAACCGGGCTCAATGCCCTATTTGTGCTACCCAGATTATTCCTGTCGGCGGAGGTTGACTGCTGATACCACCGTTTGGGTAAAAAAAATTGGCTGAGAGAAAGACAAAGCGATGGTTTCAGATGTGCAGTGGGTAGCACGTGAGCCTACTGAAGGGGTAATCGCGAGTTCGATGCCCAACTGAGGCTTCGAGCTCTACTCATATCCCAGCATCATTATGGTTGTATTTAACATAACAGCCCTTGCATCGAAAGTATTATGCAGTTAATATAAACCTAGAAATATGCAAATATTAGTTACGAAAGTAAACAGTCATCAATGAATAGCATCTCTCGATGTATGTTCTGTTCAAGGACAGTTCTATAGAAGCGAATGTCGCATTTCCACAGGTTATATTCAATACGAAGAACTACTATTCATTTTCTTTTAGATGAAGTCGTTCAATTAGCTTTTGGCAGAAACTACAGAGTGACTACTGTTTCCACAGGAGCAACAAAAACGCTAGGTTGGAAATCAGCGTGAGTCTGCTTTTTTAAATGCGTTACTTCTTGCGCGATGGTAGTAAAACAATCTTAAAATGACCGATTTATCTAAAAGGGGTGTGGTTAGGGATGCCAGGTAATGCAATCGTGGTCATTGGTTCGAATCCTCTCCCGGGAAAAACAAAGATATCCACCACTCCAGGGTCGACAGGTTGGCACTATGTTTATAGATACGGGTAGGTTAACGCAAAACGTTATCTATATCTGATATGCTTTCAACAACCTCTACGATTTGTGATGTTACTAATTGAGTTAAATGAGCAGTGCGTCCCTCAACGAATTGATAACAGTCAAACGCCTTACTGTTTGCTCTATTGGAGTAGAACGCACCTTAAACATTCTTTGAGTCGGCCTAAATAACAAGAGTTGGTAAAAAAAAAGAAAAAAAACTTTACTTGGGTAAAGTTAAGACATCTTCGCCTTCCTCAGAAACTTTACTTGGGTAACGTTTAGACATCTTCGCCTTCCTCAGAGCAGATGACTCTTGTCGGCGGTCCACAATCGTTCTTACTCTCCAAAATTCTTTTTTACCAATCCCGTGTTAATTTATCAGTGAAGGGTACACGTTGATTACCTACGCCAAAGTTAGCAACAAAGTAAAAAAAAACCTTGGAAGAGCAGGTGGGAAGAAAAAAATTCCAATGCATCACAGGAACGAAAGCACTTTTTATAGAGCCATTTTGAAGCTGTGTTAAAGAGGAATGGAGAAGCGGGAAAAGTGGAAAATGGCATAGAATAGGCCCTTTTGTTATGGCTCGTGTTTTCGTTGTGTTTTCGTTGGAGTATTTTTAATTAACTGGCAAACTCGTCGAGGCAGCTTTTTTTACTGCGTAATCAATACAAATATTTTTTTCAACTCGCCCCCTCAATGATGTAAAAACAAATTGTTTATGGAAGAGAAATTTCATAAACAATTTATGAGAAACCGGTTAAGGTAGAATTTCCAACAGTGCTTTGTTTAGTTTTTGCACAGTCATTTGTACGAGAGGCCATTGCGCGTTTGTTAAGAAGAACTGGCCTTTTCGACGAATCGGTGTTCTATCTACACGATAGACTGAATTCCGTTGCCTACCAAGCAACGAGTTGCCTGAAGTGAAGATCTCTCCATGATTGGAAAACTCCTAATAACTGGTCACACCTTTCACAAGAAGAAAGTTCGGTGTGAGTGAGAGTAATTGTATTTCACATCGGTTTGCCATTATACGATCCCCATCGGCTGTCGTAGCAAAACCTTTCTCACCAAAGAGCATAATGCCAGGACGACGTGAAACATTTTTATTCAATGAGAAGACGAAACGTATTCGTTTAAATGAGTTTGTAATTTTCGCCAACGTCATGGAGGTGGGATAGATTTGTCTGAGCTTCTTATTTTCTTCTCTGGTTAGGTGTCGGCATGGCATGGCCCTGTCTAATCTGTGAAGCTGCTTTAAGCATCAGCAGTTTTCAAGTGAACTAAATCATCTATGTTTACAAGCTCATTTGCATTCTGTCTTGGAAAGTGAATACTCGACTTTTTTATTGTACTGATGAGTTTAGATGAGTTAGATATGAGGATCTAGCTCACAAATACAACAAAAAATTTTGAAGCTTGCTATTCGCCATGTGCTAGCTAACAAAACACCGACTGCTGCAGGGTGGATTATCAGTTGAAGAACAAAATGTCATCAACTGATAATCATATCAACAACAACTGCCCTATATAAAAAGAGCGTCGCGGGTGTGTTCGGCCCATTCAAGATGCTCAACTGAGAAGAAGATCCAGTTCGATGCGAGACGAAGACGTCACATCAAGAAGAGGAACAACTGTGGACCATCGACAAGGATCATCGACTCTGATGAAGACGAAGACGTTAAAACGTTAACTGAATAAACATCTCGTATCAATCTCGTGTAGGCTCAACAGTGTAAACCAGTGTTGATCACAATAAAAAATATTGAAATCCAACTACGACGATGCTGAGATTTTTTCAGGACTCTTACCCGAGGACAAGAACGAACACACCATTAGACTCTGCGAGAGTGAGTTGGAAGACTGGAGATATTTAAGCACTTTTTTCGAATGTAGCTATTAGTTGGCATTCTTACTATCAACTAAGTGGACGCTAAACATACAGAATTGCAATACTGTAGAATTATTCTTAAATTCGAACTTCGCTATGGAAAATTAAATATCTCGGACAGCCCTACTACGATAACGAAATGATTTCTCACCTATTGGCGCTCTCTATAATTGATGGTCCCGATATTTTCGAACTAATTGAAAGTGACTTCTCTGCGCTTGCGTCCGGCAACGAATCGACTAATAACGCGCAAAAAATCACTGCTAGTGCGATGATAACGCTTGGAGAAATCTGCATAGCCCTGAAAAAACTTTACGATTTTACTAAGTAATCTTTCTACGGACGGTTATGGTAAGGCAGAGAACCCACTGAAAGAAATACTAAGACCCACATAGTACATGGGGAAGCTCCATCAAAGTACAAGTTTCTGCCTTTAAGTTTGCATAGAAAATTTATCACATTACTAATGAAACTGCTCAGAATTTTTTTTATATTACATGCTTAAACCAAATAAAGTAAAGGGTTGTGGCAAGTGCGAATATGCCGTAAAGAGACGTTTATATACATTTCTCTGAAGTATTCGACGAATTTCTGTAGGCTCATTAATGTTTTAGAGTTGAAACGCAACTCTCTCACGGAAAAACCTGAAAAATATCTGAACAAGAAACAAGTTGTAATGTAGGATGGGCGACGCCCCTTGTTGTCGTTGAAATGTGACGACATTCGTATTTTGCGAGGACGACATAGTTTTTAGCACTTTCAAGAGAATTACTTTTAAAGACTTCGGATATCCACTGGATTATGTTGCAGAGAAATCCGCTTGAGGAAAATCTTGTCGGAACGCACGCCATTCTAATGCAAAGTTTTCTTTTTTTCTTTCCCATAACGTGAGAGAGGTGCAACAAATATTTATACGGGTGAGTAGCTGGTCGATAAGCTCTACTCGCACTCGTGCTTTTTGATTATTGGTTGGATCGATGGCCACTTCATAATCGACCAATCTCTCCTAGCTGGAACTTGAAAGATTGGAAGAGATCGGACGTCCTGACCCTGGGCACAGTTTCGCATCCAGTCCCACAATTTGTCGATTTATCTTAGCAGTGCTGTTTAGTACCATTCTTCCTCATTGAAAGATAGTTTTATCGTAAACTAAATAGTCTAGCAATGTATTGTCGCTCCGCTTAATATCTGGTGATCTAAAGTTAACAAATCCGTAATTCTCACACTAAAATCAGTGAAGAATTGGTCGAGAATACACGACTGTTCTAAACGGAGATATCAGCTCATAACGATTTTCGTTTACTGAAGCAAAAACCTCTTAGTTGGATACGTTCATGGCCCACCTCTGCACCAAGTGCCAGTTCCAACACGATTTCCATTCGTTTCCTTCTCGTGCAATCGTCGTCCACGGTGGAAGGCTGCCACGAACATGGTTAGGTGGTACGCAAAACGCTTTCCGTATTCTTTAAACCATTTTCATCTGCAAATGTAGACGATTGACGATGGCCACGAACACGTGCGCTTAACATTCGGGTTGTCGTCCAAGAAATCGCTTGCCTTTTCTTGTGGTTCACTCCATTGTTCTTTGTGTTCCATCTATCATCTTATCCTCTTATTACATGACCGAGTGAACTGTCGTTCTCTGTCAATGTTTATTTTCCTGTATTGCTAAGATGGATAGGTATCGCAGATCTGAACTACGCTTTCTGGGTAGATATCTTGCGTTCCTCCTGTATTTCATGGACCATCGTTCAAACGCTCTTTGAGTAGCACATAGTATTCTTGATGTGTTAAAGTATCGGCTCAATTCTCTATAACATAACGATATAATAGAGCGCTAGGAGCATTGGTAATTTTAAAAACTGAGCCTGGAGCTTTCGAGCCTTTAGATGTGGGCCGTGGCTTTTTTTTGAGATACTCGAATACTGCCTACGACGTTCTAATGCACATACACGACGTGGTCCGTGTAACCAGAGAAGCATGCGTTTCGATTTATTCGCATTCACACTGCGGGTCTCCATGAACTACTATGTGCTCGCCGTATTTCTGCGCAGTCCAATTCTTTTTCCGGAATTGTTGAGCTCACTTAACAACGTCGTTGCTTCGTTACTAGTTCTTGGAAAGTTAATGATGTGTCGGCGAGACGAGGATTTGACAGGTATTTTTCGTCAGTACGTGCGCCGTTCCCATCCCAATCAAGTGAACTCACTATCCAAAGTGACGCGGCAATAAACAGCATTGCAAATGTTGTACTCCCTTGCCAAAGCCCTTTTCCTATGGTTACAGTGAAGTGTCAAAGAAAAAGCTGCATTTTTTGGTGCAGCTCCGATATTAGCGGACTACTGTTTGCATACAAAACGGATCCACTATCTGTTCTGCGAGCTCTGATAGGATTACATTCGTTCATACGCTGCTAACCGCTTTTTTTGCAGCCGGTAAAGGTTAGAAAATGGGACAGATAGGGACTTCCGATAGAACTGCGTAATCCGTTATGCTGTTTATATGTGGTCCATGCAGCAGAATCCATGTCGGAATCCTGCTTGTTCAACTGTTATGCCTCATCTATGAACTTGGATATGTGCAAAAGAATAATCTTAATGAACATCTTGTAGAATGCACTAAATAAGCATCTTGGGGTTAGCTACAGAGACCCCTTCCATCACGCTTAGGTATGATGACCGTGCCCCGTGTGCTCCACTGGTCTATGGTTTTCTCTTCTTGAAGGTGAAATATTATGTGGGTTTCGAGGAGTACATGTAATTTGTAGCCATCAGCTCTAAGCAAATCGGCGGTGATATTATCGGATCCTGGAGCTGTACCTCTTTCCATGTTTTCTGTCGCAACTCGAGCCTCCGACAGATGAAATCCAAGTGGTTTTTCTCCAGCGGCGATTTTGGAGTCCGAAACAGGTATCATGAGACGAAAGAGATTGGTATAGAATCTTTCCGTTCTTATTTTCAGACTATGGCGGACGATAAGCAGATGGTAGGCTTCGGTCCGGTGTCCTTATACCTGGCGGAAATATAAGGATAACAATTTGTTGAGAATATCCTCCTCACACAAGACTTACCTTGTTTTTCTTGAACGATGACAACAAAAATTCTTTCTAGCCTAGATCCGAGTCAAATCTTCTCACGAAGATGTTGGTGATCAATTCCTGCACAGAATCCATCTACCATTGAGATGTGAAAGGGGCGATATCTTCTTTTTGTAAAAAATGAGCTCGATTTCTGCGTGAGTCGTGCGCTAAGTGCCAATATCTACCGATGATTTTCACTCTTTTCACAAAATGGGGACAGGAGTTTTGCAAGGCGGTTTTCATTCTTATTTCCACCACATATTTCAAATTATCCGATTCTGCATTCATTTTCTTTGGCCATTCTTAGTCCGACATTGAAGTCTCCAACAGCGAATTTATAGGCCACTGGGGACCGCTGACGACCGTATGTTTAAAAACCTCAACTTTTTTTATTTTGACAGTAATTTTTTACTGCTTAAGTTCATAATTCTGGAAAAAAATAATATTTTTGGGAAAACCGCATATCCCTAGAGCTCTGTTCTAAACACAATTCTCTCAAGTTCTCATCTTCACAAGTACTTCGATTGTCGTACCATCGTCGTTGTGTTTAATAGTTCCTCTTTCGACTGTTGCGCTTTTCTAAAAAAGGAACAATGACAATGTCATTCGCACAAAACTTTTTGTGAGACTACGCCGAATGATCGTTTCTCCTCAAACGGGTTATTTTATGATTCGCAAGTTATTCAGTTTGATTTGTCCAACTTTCTACTGTCATAACACTTTGCGCATCTTTTTCCTCCTTTTTTAAATAAAATTTATAAATTTTGCAATTCGTGAACATAAATTGCCTTTTTGTTTTAAATTTTCCGTCTTCATCCATATGGCTCCCATCATCGCAAATGCAAATCTCAGTGCTTGATTCATTCAGTTGGTTGCCTCTCATCCTTCATCCTTCAGAACATCGGACGAGCTTCATTTCAAGAATTTCATCTTTTTCACGAACACCGTTAAATGATGGTGGGACCGATTTCTCCCAAATTCTTGAGTAGCTCTGTTATTATTCTCAAGTCTTCACCACAATGACATTCACCGGCATTTAAAGATTGAAGACAGCTTTTCCTTGAACAACTCTGGTGATAACAATTTCCTGCCTTTCAAGCGTAAGGAAAGTTTCCGTACAGGATCTTCAGAACTTCGAATAAGTAAGCGTGAGTAAGGCAAGAGCTTCGAACCCTTTAAACTGAATTCCAGTACCTTAGAGACTTAAAAAAAAGCGCGTGTGGCGCAGTGGTTGTAGGGGGGCGCCACTGCGACATACACGCGGAATCGATCCCCGCGCCCTTGGCCCACCAGCAAGCCTTCCATCCCTCCAGGGTCGGCAAATTGGTACCAGATTTGTTTGGAAGGATAGCAGCACTGGCTCGATACATCGTAAGCTACCGCGAGTCATTGTAAAGGCCAGATATGCATTTAATCACCTCCAATGATACTTAATGAAGTCGAATGCATGGCGCATCACTTAGGGATTGACGAACGCCGAGAGCTTTTTTTATTATTTTATAGACTTAAAATATGAGTCCGCTTGTATTCGGCTGGGGTCAAAGAGACAATTAAGCAGTATGTTTTAAGTTTTTTTTCTGTGAAAGGATGATTAAATGAGAAAATGATTCTGTATTTCAACCAGTGACATCTTGTTCAGAGAATGCGAGTTATGGTACGAAACCCATCATGAACTGCCTTAATTGCCCAACCGACTACCAACAAATAACCGTTTTTCAAGCATCAGAACTGTTTCGTTAAACAGAAAACATTCACAAATAACGAGAGAATCGGAAAACTCAATCTTTTCTTCTTTGAGTAGAAAAAAAAGTTGTTAGTTTTAGATTTGCTCAAGAGTGGCTAAATTTTGGCGCATTTCGCGTTCTTCAGAGCCTGGTTTCTCTTACCCATCAGAATATTTACGCAATCCCAACAGAAGAACCCGAAACCTAAATTTTTACAGCATGTGAGACAGCTTTTTAACACTCACCGTTTTCACAATGGTGCTAAGATCTTAAGGAAACTACGAACCCAGTCCAGATTCGAACCGGCGAGTATCCACGTGGTACCCCTTAAGCCACCGAGGACACCGCTTTGCCTTCCGCTGAGCCAGTTTTTCATCCTAACGGTGCCATCAGCAATCCCCAAGGACAAGAATGGTTGATTCAGTTCCATTTACAGGTCTTCAAAGACGGTCTTGAAGACCCACGAGTTTTTAAACAAATTTTCTCTTATCGAGATTCGAACTATATCTAGATTTGCAACTTCGATCCTTATATGGGATGAGTCGTATATGACTCGAGCGCAAACGCGAGTGCTAGCGGACGCGATTCACATATTACAATTTTCAAGCGTTTATTTCGCCCGAAAGAGACTTTCTGCTGCACTTTTTACAATCATTCGATGGTCTATTCGTCACAGATGTTGTGGCTAACCTCTACAGGAATAAAGTCTGTAGTGCAGTTCGAAATACACAAAAACCTTTTCGCATTCGAGATCACTGACCGGAAATTTGACGGGTAATTGATTGCTTCTTCATTTCAAATGTCTATAATGAATGACAGTTATCCTTTGACATGCGTGGGTGTAAATGCAGAAATATACTCAACTTGGACTGCAGAACACTGCCAAATTCTGACGGCAATTCGCTCATATGCTGAACCATAGTAATTTACAGTTAGTAGTAGTTGTATTCATGCCATGCATACGTCAGGATCGATAAATCAACTTCTTCTACAGTCTCACCTCTCATCTTCTCTGGTTATCAAGAAATCATTGTCTATAGTCTGAAAAAAAATGTCCATATTTACTTGAGTTCTTGGATGGTCCCCCTTCACCAGTTTTACGGGCCCCCAGCACAATTTCTATTTTCCGGAGATTTGCTGATTTAGCTACTGTGGTTTCCTAGAGTCCCGAGGTCAGTCTAGCCGAAGCCTACTTCATGTGGTCACCACCCCCAAGCAGTCGCCGCCGTTATGGATCAGAGGAAGGTATGCCCCATGAGATTGGTTTGATATCAGGACAGTGGTGATTCCTGGCCTTGGTTTACTCTTAGCTGGGCCTAACGATAAAAGGTCGAACTTCTTGTCAGCTTGGCAGTTCCTATTCCCGACACCCGCGAACACTTCTGAGCCACGACAAGGCGATAACTTTTTTTCTCGATAATTTCTCGACAACCAGAGAAGATGAGAGGTGAGACTGTAGAAGAAGTTGATTTATCGATGTTGGGAGGCAACAAGTCCGTAACGTCGTGAAATAATCCCATGCGTACTCCGCATAAAATTAAGTGTTGGCATCTATTTGTTTAATAAGAATCGTTTTAATCATTTACCCAAGTATTTGAGGGTTTTGTTACTAACCATTGAGACATTTGCAAATTACATATATTCAACCACTTTATAACTAACAGGCGAAATTTTTACAAGTTGCGTTTTTTTACTGAGAATCCGCCGACTTTGTTTGCTTATTTAAGCGCACTTACTTCGCTCTGGCCAGAGTGAATTTTTTAAAGTAAAATTATTAAAAAATTCTATTGCATCGTCTCCTTGCTTCTTAGTATGAACACCAGTGCTCTCCCGTTTTACGTAGAATCTTGCCAGCGGTGAAATTGCTGGCTAGCTTCCCTTTTTTGGCAAAAGTTTTCAATAGTTGCACACGAGAAGCACTTAGTATCGTGTTTTGGTGGAAAATCTGCTTAAGGAAAAGATGAAACTTAAAATTATTGTTTAGACGACCAATGTTAACATGTCGCGCTGATCAAACACTTCTTCATTAATAACTCAAAAGACCAACTTTCTATAAACGTCGGCATAGATGTTTAATACATTTATTTATATGATCTTATAAATTGGTCTTGTTTAGCAAATTCGAGGTTGGACTCGTCCCACTCGTAACATCACGGTTCTGAGGAAGGAGAAATCGCCGAAACGTCAGCCACCGACCAACAAGAACAACGGCAACAACAACGACGACGACAACGAAGACCTATATCAACCTCGCATTTGCTAAAGAAGATCAGTTTATAGGATCATATAAATAAATATGTCAACTATGTCTTCATTAAGTTGATGGTCTTGCGTCCGTCATTACACGAAGGTGCTTCGACTTGTAAGTGAGTTCCTCTAGTATTTGAGGGTTTGTTATGTCCATGTTGGCCGAGATTGTTCTGCCTGAAATTTTGGGATAGTCGGCCTAAAACGTCGTTAATATTTTACCATTGGCAAATTTTTTTCATTTGAATAATGATGTCACTTATCCTAGACCATTACACCGCCATTGCCACAAAACCTGGAATCACGCATGGCTTAACTGGCTCGGAGATGTTGAATCGGCGACTAACCGTGTACTCTACAGCAACTTTATAGGCTTTGCTTCCTGCTCTCAGCACTGAAATTTGGTCTTATTATTTCGTATATGTTTGGTGATATCCGAACTCTTATTATTATATAAGGTTACTTTTCTTAAATATGTTTGAACTATGGGATGGTAGTTTCTCACGTTCCGATCTTATTCACACTCAAGTTATCCTTGTTGAACTTGAAAATCAGAGTGGCATGATGAGCTGCAGTTCTCATTATTGTTTACTATACTGCGAGAAAAACGGATCGAGAAGTAGCGAGAATGAAACGGCTTTCCCGTAAAAGAGTGTGGTCATCGAATACTTTGAATTAGGAAAACATTTTTTTCTGTTGGACTAAATAACCTCACCAAGATCTGGAATATCACCAAGAGAAAGAACGAAAGGGACTTATCGATATTGACTACACAACATTCCGAAAAACAATAACATGTTGGTCTTATATTACCATGGAGAATGAAGTTACAAGCACTCGGTACTGAGCTTATCCTTAGGGGTGCTCCACATTTGACTCTATTTGCGGTATCCTAGAACTGGTTGGGTGCATATTCTGCCCATACAGTCGTTTGTAGGTGTCTACTGATATATGTTAGACATTGTTCTTATCATGCCATTCAAATTTCTCCGCAGCGTACTGACAGTGGGTGGGGTCGGCTGGCCAGAGCAAAGAATTACAACCGACGAATATGCGGACCATCTCCGAACGCTACCTCTAGGCCACATGTGTCTACCTCCTTTTCGCTCGCAGTCGATTTTTTACAACTGGCAATGGTTTTTTCATCACAAGAGTTTTTGAAGAGTTACAGCTCACAGAGATATACAGAGTCTCTTCACTCTGTCGCACTAGTTGTACACATTATTCACATACGGCATTTCATTTTTAAATATGTCTGGAACTAAAGTTTTCTGAAAATTTAAAGGCGGAGCTTAATTTTTAAAATATCCAGGGCAGAACAAGCTGATACAAACCTAAATGATGTATTGGAGGGTATTGACTTTTCCGAATTAACCAAATGCAAATCAGTTCTGTATATACTTATTGAGAAATCTCGAGGTGTTAGTTAATTCTTTGTTCCGTTAAAGCTGACGTTTCGTTAGCATCGCTTCTTCAGACCTGGAATGGTATATTGGCAGGCAATTTATCACGCTAAATGCTTCAATAACACGAAAAAAATCCCAATCACTCGATCAACAGCTTCTCGAAAAACCCACCGTTTTTCTACGTGCCTTCAACTGAGGGAGAACAGCTGATCAGAGTCGCATATGGTTGCTCCTCGCAGAAGATGCCAAAGAACCAGCGTGCAAACTTCTTGAGGCTTTTTGGATAAACATCAAGAACCCTAGAATGAATAGCATGGAGGAGTGCCCAGAGATCACGTGTGATCTCGCCTCGTATCTTCGCGCCAACCCTTGATGTGGGGTGGTGCACGTAATAAACGTGGCTTTTTCAAGAACCCGTTGATCCTGTGATTAGCACTCGACTTTCCATCTTTCTCTTTGTGTTATTGAAGGGTTTGCCTTAGTAAATTGTGTGCCAATATACCCTTCCAGGTTCTGAAAAAGCAATACTGCCGAAACGTCCGCTTCAACACAATAAAGAACAAAGTAACACCTCGTCTTTGCTCAACAAGCATATCGAGAGCTATTTGATCAATGCCGGGGTTAATAGAAAGTCGGTCGTGGAAAATCCAGATTGTTCACTTGCGTTTATAATACGAGCTTTGATGTATGAACATAAAAAGAAACATGTGTGATGGGCATTAACGTTTGTAGAATAAAATAAGGTGCATCTGGTAGTCGAAGATTTGTACAGTGTAGTGGTTTTCCTAATGGCACATGTGGCGCAGTGGTTGGAGGAGCCACAGCGGCGCATCCGTGGAACCGATCTTCGCGCCCATGGCCCACCAAGCCTTCCATCCCTCCGGGGTCGGCAAATTGGTACCAGACTTGTCTAGGAGGATAGTGGCACTCGTTTGATACATCGGTAGGCCACCGCGAGTCATTTTAAGGGCCAGATGTGCATTTACTCACCTCCAACGATACTAAATGAAGTCAAATGCATTGTGCATCCCTCAGCGATTGATCGAAGCCGAGAGCTTTATCCTTTTTCTTTTTTAATGGGTTTTCTTCCAATGTGTAAGCTTGAAGTGAATTAATACGTGCTGGTTAAAAGATATGTCTGCCCATTATTATCGTATCAAATGAGTTATAGTCAATGATTCTGAGGGCATCAGGTGGGAAATGCGCAAAACATGAAAAACGGAAGGCAAAAAAAAACAATTCGCTGAAAGACTGAAATATCTTTATACTGCGGAAATGCTGTTCTAAATTACAATAATTCAACTGGAACACACAGAACAACACAACACTTTGAAAGTTTGTTTAAGTGTAGTATGTTGGGCTTAGAAAGCACAGTGTTTTTTTCGAATGGTCAGTTTTGTGGAACCATCAACCAGCATAACTGTACTGAGTACCATATTGGTAAGGACTGTATGATCTAGCACTAAACGCTTGACCAGGATAGCTATAGCCTGTGTAAGTTCTAGCGCTGTACGCATAAGGCCAACGATACTGTTGCGTAAAAGCATACGGGAGAGCAGCGCTATACTGCCTAGCAGCGTACTGGGCACGAGGATTATTTCTATTAATGAAGTCGGCGATAGAACGAAACGCACTTGTGGCAAATGTTTTAAGTGTTTCAACCATGTATGGATGACTAAGCACACTAAGTGGATCGAATGAAAATGAGAGCGATATTGGAGATATACCGGCCAGTTGTCGCTTCTGTCGTGACACTCTGAAAGTATTTGTTTTTTACCAATACAGGTGTTTCCTTACGTAAACACTAAGTTACTCTTTCTGCACTCATAATGATGAGTCATCAGCCAAATTAGGTAGGACATTTTTGAGTCTTATAGTCCACAAATGTCAGTCTGGGCAAAGTCTTTATTGACTTATGCTAACTTTTTATTTGTCGCCTACTACAATTTTTCACGGCACGGCATGATGCGAAATACAACCGCAATGACGCTGAGATATTTGCAGAACTCCGAACTAGGTTCAATGCCGATTTGGTCTTCCCAGACCAATCACGTTGACGACTGATTGCTGATGGCGCTGATCGATAGAACTAGCCGAGAGACAGGCGGAACGAAGGACCGGCATGGTGTGGTGGTGAACGCGCCAGCACCCGGAAACGGTAACAACGCGTTCGTTCGCATACACCTGCCGTTCGGAGTTTTGCAAATATCTCACCATCATTGTGGTTGTATCGACTTATATGAATCAAATAAACAAAAAATATAGGATAACTATTGTTCTCTTCGTTAGCGAAAGACCATGAGATTCGAAATTAATGTGGTTGTATTCCAATCGCTGTGTTACTTTTTACAGGTTTGCATTTGTACGGTTTAAAGAAGACGAGCTATTCGTCGTTTAAAATAAACCTGGGACACTTGGGAATCGAGAAAGCTTTTAAATGAAGAGAAGAAACGAGAAAATATCTTAAACTGAGCTGGAAAGAAAAGGAAAGCATAGCAAAACGAGGAATATCAGCTTGAAATAATGAGATAAACGAACAAAATGTACGCTTGGTATGGTTCAAATGAGTTGAACCTTCCCTCTCTCTAGACAAAATTTCTATTAAACTCGCCACTGGTCAATAAATCAATATTTTCTTATTGAAATGAAGCGAAGTTGTTCACGAAAACTTTGACACAACTGCCATACACGCGTTTCGAATAACTCTGAAATGAATGCCAACCGCGAAGTTCCTATACCACACGAATGAACAGTGAACATGTATGACTTGTCGACTTAAAAAACACATGAATCTTTTGAAAAAATTGCCTAAACTGCAGAATCTTTAGATTGCCCAGGGAAGTGCTTCGGATTTCGCACATGTTAAAGAGCTGGCAATGGGACAACGACTGCACCAAACCTTGCCGCCGACTTTATTTCTAAGGTGATAGCTCTAGCAATCGATCTCCTGCCATTAATCTGCTGCAGACATCGATTATTGTTTTTTCATCTGGTGTTTACAAAGAGAGATAGAAAATGGTTTGAGCTACTGGATGAACACTTTGGTGTACTTCGAATTCACAGGACAGACACCGAAAGCAAACTGGCTTCCATTTCTTTCATCCACTCACCTCCCAAAATGACCTCTCCAAAAACGGTCGCATCACCAAGTGGTACCGAATACCAAGCAACTAAAAAGACACTCACTCATTACCTCTCCACTCACAGTTCAAACACAAAAGGGTCCCTTGTAAGAAACGTGTTTCGAACAGGCAGGAGTGGTGCGTAGAGAAAGAGAACAGAACGAAGAATGGTTTAAATTGGCGCAACAACTAGCCATTTCAAACGGTTTTGAAACGACAGCTCGTCGGGATAGGCTAAGAAGAAAAAACAATGCACCTCAACGACACCTCCAACGAAAAAAAATATTTCATTTAGCTCGCCCCCTCTTTTCCAAAGAAGCAAGCACAGCTATAAACCGACGCTTAAAAAAGAGTCGCTCCAGAGAAATCGGTAGCAGTGATTGAAATACAGTAGAACACTCCAAATCGTCAGCTACTTCGCAACTCTCGAGTGGCCGTCTGTGTATAGCACAAAATTGCATAATTTGATATAAAGGCGTAGAAGGCGTTTCATGAGTGCAGGTAGGGTGTGCCTGATTTGTCGTAAAGCGTGTTGGGAAGAATACGTTTGCGAATCGGGTAGACCACTCTCCGTCTGCACAAAAAGAGTCCCTAACTAAGAAATAGAGTAAACCAAACCTCCCAACAGTTTACCGCCTCGTCGCAGGTGGGAGGTGTCCTTGGATGTCGGGCTGCGATGTGGAGCGGGGCATTCATAGCACAAGGTAGGGACTCCCAACGTGAGAAGAAGTCCACGTTTCTATTTGGAAGCCCAGCTAAGAACAAACAGTATCAGGATCTACCGCCATCCTGGTATCGAACTAGTAGCATGGCGGCAAATCTTCCTGTGATCCACAAAGGCGGCTGCCTGTGGTGGTGACGACTTGGGACAGAGTTTGGCTCGTGAGACTGACCTCGTGACTCCAGGTAACCACAATGGCTATACTAGCAAAGCTCCGAAAAAAATGGAAATTATGCTGGGCCCGCAGAGCTAGTGAAGACGGGCCATCCAAGCATCCACGTATCTAAGTATCCAAGTAAAGCACAACAAACACTTCGCTAGGGTACATGAAAACCTATGTGAAAAGATTTTTTTAAGTAAAAATCATCATCCACATAAAGGAAGCAAAAACTTCGGCGCGTAAAACGTTCGAGGCATAATGGACTAATTCCAAGTGTCCAGAAATGAACTGTAGACAAGAGCGCACCGTAAATCACACACGACTTCGCTGCATACGTCAGGCCGATTTTTTTAACTTGAGCGCACACCCAACCACATATGCAAATTTACTGCGGCTCGTGTTCATGAATAAGTGCAAGATCTGCTGAAAACAAGGAAATGAGTCTTGAGAGAAGCTGTTTACAATCACAATGATGCTGAGATATTTGCAAAACTCTGGACCACAGGTGTCTACGGTTTGGAACGAACACGCTATTGTCCTTTCCGGCGAGTAACGCGTTCACCACCACACCATGCGGGTCCTTCGTTTCGCTGTCTTTCAACTAGTTCAATCGATCACTGCCATCAGCAATCACCCGTCAACGGGATTGATCTGGGGAGCGCAAATCGGCATTGAACCCAGTTAAACTGAGGCTATAGTTGAAATTCACAATGCTGACTTTTTATTTATTGCCTTTTCCCACCTTTCTTGGCAGTTCAGTGCCGATTCGGGCTCCCCAGATCAACCCCGTTGACGGCTGATTGCTGATGGCAGAGATCGATAGAAGTAGCTGAGAGACAGGCGAAGCGAAGGACCCGCATGGTGTGGCGATGAGCACGTTACTCCCTGCAAAGAAGCTGTTTAGTTGAGAAAGGAATTTATGTGTTTTTGCTTTCTTATTGTCGAGGTTGATTAAATGTCTGACTGAACAAATTGCGTGGCAGTTTGGCTTTTCAGGCTCTCCCAAAGGGCGACACTTCCAAAGCGTTAGTCAGTGTTGAATGGTGTTTCTACTAGAAATATCGTATCTGCTCAAAAGAAAAGCGCCCATTTAGCAAAATTAAAGAGAACTTTCTTTCAATACTTGGACGGCCATTGTGCAAAAGTTATCAACTACCAAGTCAGCAGCAGCTTTCATCAAACTCTTCCTGACATGATTGTAGTCTCCTATAGTTGTCTGTTGCCTGTTGCCAGCACTGTTTTTTCTATTCTATTCCACACGACCCGCCCTCACATATATCGTGCTGATCCCAGCCATTCTTGTCCTCGATCCACTGTCTTACATCATTCATCTACGAATGTCTTCCAACCATTCGCGTGTATATACGGCTGCTGCATAGGGACTGCGTGACGTATTCACATGTTATTCCTCTATCCAAAAAATCATTTAATGCAGTTTGCAAAGTTAGCTGATGTAAGACATGAACACATTCGCTTATCTAGCATGTGATCTTCCCAGAGAACGCTTGCATCACTGTGTACTCCACTATGAGCAAACTCTACTGCCTTTGTTTTCTGTTATGCTCTTCTTAACAAATGATCGGCTTGTAAATGTGTCCCTTAGAGAATGCACTGTAATGGATCTCAAAGACAAAACAATTTTCGTAGATCCGAACTAACAGTCCGGCTTCATGTTATATGTGCCTCACTTCTTCAGAAAACATTGATCAAGCCCCTCCATGTGTAACGCATGAAAGTGTCGAAGCAGTTGAAGCATAGAGAACATTCTGCACCAACATAGGAATGTTCTCTTTGTAAAACATTTTGAATGCCGTGTCCGATGACCTTGTTTCTATTTCTATAGTGGTGTGTGTTTCTTGTTCACCTGTAACGATCTTAAATCTGTCTTCGCCTCTTCTCTTAATTGCTTCTTAGCCACTATCTCATGCAGTTACTTCGCAGGTGACTGGAAAGGGATTCTACGTCTTCCAACAAACTGCTCTTCTTTGTCCGACAATTCGGGCACTGAACCAGCAGCAGTCAGCGGGATGTACTTTCCAACATCTGCCGTCCCAAAGTAGTTTCCGAACGAGCAGCTGCGCCGCTTTCACATGCAGCCCTATCAGATGGAGCTAGTAGAAAAAACCTATAGAACCACCCTTTAGGCCCTGTCTTTAGTCCCCTCTGACAAAGCTCCACGGACTCGTCTGGAAGTGTTCGTAGCGTTCGGTTGAGTGTTCATCCGGTCCTTCTGCTCCTGAGTGTCCTAATTCCAGTATCCAGCTAACTCTCTTCAATTGCTCGCTTGCTCTCACTTCAATCTCACTCGTATATACCCACCTAACCTCCATACCAGATATTATTATTGCACAGTTGTTATTACTATAAACCATTGTAACCCAAACTCGAGGTTGTTCACGACAGTTACTGAAAAAAGACCTGTGTGGCAGCTACAAGGACCAATATTTACACCGACTTGGTATTCATGTAAAGTTGGACTCAACGCCGCCACATGAAGTGTTAACCTGCGTTTCATCTGCATAGCTGAGCACTTTAAAGATAGTTGAATTGAAAATTTGAGGGAGAATTTTCGATCCGTGAGTTCATCGGTTTCTTGTTTCGGGGGCACAAACTTCTACATTTTTGTCGTCTACCATCTTTGTTCTTCTAGGACAACGTAAGATGCAGAATCTATAATGAAGAAACCATCCATTACGGCCTATTTGCTGCTGAGTTTCTAATAAATTGAGTTTTCTTTTTGGTTTATGTGCGCTATGCATTAGTTTCCCCCATAACTTTATTTGTAACAGACTGATACTAACGCCTCGGCCGTTCCGCCTTTTTTCAGAGTAGTCGATTGTCTGTTGCATTTTTTTGTCCTTAAGAAGCAGGTCTTTATAGCAGTTATATCAAGTTGATCCCATCGTAGTAGAGCACCGCACGAATAGTGCTCTTGCCAACTGGTGAGCTGGAAAAGATGGCAAAACGCCTCCAAGGAGGTTTAGTTTGTGATCGACATCAAATGTGAGTGTCCTCTTTCTCAACTGAAATCCTTTCATTAGCGATGGTGTCGAGCGGTCGCACCCTTTGGAATGAAAGAATTGCACTTTTTGTGGTGCAGGATTCAGCTAGAGTTTTACCGGAGGAAGGGTGCATTCCTTGAATAATGGGCACTAGTAAGTGGAATTCTCACTGTTCCTCTCAAACGGGTTCTAATAGCCGACAGTTATGAGGTCAAAAGGCAAGCGGTATAAAGATAGATTTCTATTCCTATAGCCACAGTTTGATTACCTTTCATGCAGTGACACCCTCAAAATGTTACTTGCTCAGCTTCATGAGCATACTTTATAATTCTTTATACGCGGAAGGTAATCTTCATGAAGCACAAGCGCGACACAATGAGTGAGGAAATTGGACCACAGTAGTGAATAATAACTCGGTCATCTTTTCTTGTTGTGATGACCGTCCGCTAAGTCCATCATTGGTGGCCTATTCTTTTTTCTTTTTTGAGGAAGCATTTTTGTATAATTGCAAAAAAGTACGTGGATGCTGATGGCCTTTTCTAAAACGCTCTTGTTAAGCTGTTTTGAAGAATCTTTTCTCCCCACAGTAATCTGCGAACTTCCTCGACCTATGAGGATCTTCTGTAGTTGGCACGTATTTCCAGTTATTCTAGGTGGGCGAGGAAGTTTGAGTTCCTTTCTTAGCAAATTTTCAGTGGTGGTAGAGACCTATTCGATCATCGTCTTGTGGAGTACTCAATCATTTAGCGAACACTTCGCATTTCCTTGCCGTGCGCTCCTCAATGTCAAATACAAAAAGATCTTTCTCAAAATGTTATTGTAACATGCGAACTGTGATTTGCACTTTGGTCAGCTAAGAGTTTTCTTTTCCAACTCAGAGTAGATTCGATTCTTTGCAGGTATAAAGCGCTAAACGGATCCACTGCAGAATGTTCGCGTTACTGAGGTGTCAAGGCGATTCATGTGTCCATTGGCGACTATTGAAAATGGAACTCACGTGAAAGTGATATCATGTAGGACGACGGTTTCCATTCCTTTTTTTCTCTGCGACTAAAATCCTACTATCCTGCACTTTCTTAGCCTTCTTTCGAATTTGGCGTTGAAATTTTGCACAAAAACTTTGTGGAAGAACTTTTCTTTGCGAACCAATTTCTATGGGCAATTACAAAACGTTGTTTATTCGCTCTAATCAGCTATACGTCTTGGTGATTGAATACTGGTGATAATGATTTCTTCTTTGTGCTTGAATTGATGACAATAAAGCTTAAAATGAGGGAAAAGAATCCCGCATGAGCTGAAGCGCTGTGTAACGACAGCCTGATTAACAAAGGCTACCTCACCTTTATTTCTTGGAAGGATGCCTTCGCAGATCTCATGGGCCACATCATTTTATCAACTTATCTTCCCAGTTTTTTTTCTATATGGTGATTATGTTGAATTTCATAAAATAAGAGGACCTGTGAGGGCGAGAAGATCGGCACTGCGGTTGACTATGGTTGATTTAGAACAAAAAAATGGCATCAAAATTTAGGTGCAGCAATCCCTAGTGCCGACCTTCTACTAACATCGGCATTGTTCAATAATTGAGTGTTTTTCAGAGGACACATGAGGTTATTAATAGCAAGATTTGTTCGAAATTGGCTAAGCTTTCGCCCTTTTGAAGAACTTGAAAGGCTAAATTGGCACGCAATGTGCTCAACCATACACTCTAATGATTCAAGCTGAAGGAACTCAATGCATAAATTTTAACCGCATAGTAGATAGCTTTTTCGAACACCCACGTCTCTTTTGTTTTCCAGGACGACCACCTGCGGGTTATCGACTCGGATTAATCTGCCTCTGATGAAGACATAGACGACGAAACGTTAGCCGAATAAACTTCTTTATCAATTCCGTGTTAGCTAAATCATCCAGCTGCATCGAGGAGACAAGCGGCACAGAGTCTTGCATGGGTGAGGAATGTGCCCTGCTCACTTCAGAGAAGCAGCCTAAGGTATGGCGCAGTGGTCTCAAGGCACTCCTTGTAGTTCATTTTTGGATTTTTTGGAATTTATCGAAAACGTTTCAGAAGTTTTACGTTCTTATGTTTTAGATACCTGTGCGAGGATAGTGATTTTTACTTCAAAATCCTCCCCGTCAACTCTCTGCGCCATAGTGGAGTGTTTTGTTTGACTATAAGCTTTCCAACCATTTTCGCCAGTGTATCTGCCCCTGCAAGAATTACGTGAAATCAGTTACACCCTCCCCGAACTCCTGCAATCATCGCCTCCACCATTAAGGAGAATTATGGAGTTTTTGCATTATACGCAGAAGGTTATACGAGTGCTTATGGAGAAGCTGACGTTTTAGAGAGCTCGGCGGCATTTTAATCACTCCTACCCAATTCAGTATGCCTACTTTTTTAGCATCGCCTTATAGCTTTGCCTACTTCCTCGGAGATAAACTGAGTGTTCAGCGAGACATCATTTTGATTAAACATGCTGATTGGTCGCCATCTTTTCTCTAAGCACACTTCATGGAGCTAACGTTCCGCAGCCATTGAAAACTACGATTTGCCGTGAGAAATTCATAGCTCTTTACTTCAACTCTCTTACTCTCTGCACACAATTGTGATGTTCGATACGTTTTTCTCATAAATGCTCTTTTCCCATATGAAGAGTGAGAAGAACGGTATTGGAGCAGCGTACTGTTGTTCTTTCGTCATTAGTACTTCGGTGATTTGTCCGCAAACTACTAAACAAATCGCACATGCCACCTCCAAGAAAACCAACAACGGTATTTACTGAAGTCGCAAGAGTTAAGCTATGGTCAGTAATGTGCCAAGGAAGTCATGGGTCACCGTGTTAGGAGGTATAAATTTTCCTAACGGCGCAAGCCCATTATTAGAACTGGGTCTACGTTTCTCATAACTGCCACCCATTTGTAAGGAAACCTTGCGCAGGATGACATGCGGGCAGTGTGATCTCCAAGATCAACCTCGGCACAAAGGTATTCTAGAGAAACTGCGCGAGCCCAATGGGGCAGTGGACATCGGCTTTCGCATATTGTCGGGCAAAACTCTCAAAATAGGTACTTCGACGCTACTGCCTTTTATGCTAACGCATGGAATGATTCCGCAATTCAACCAATTCGTGAATCCCGTATGAATGACGAAGAAGCAGTAAACACGTATGACTTTTCGATACAGCAGCTATGGTTCTCTTTAAAAAATGCTCGAACTGCTCAATCTTATGGTATTCCGGGAAGCATTTCGCATAAATGGTTGAACAACGCATGGTATAGTGGCTACTGTTAATCCACTATAGAGTAGCCGTTACATATGGCTCTATATACGCTATATCTATAAGCCTCCCAATGATTTACCGCCTCATCGTGGCTGGGAGGTGTTTCTGGTTGTCGGACCGCGATATATAGCGAGAGGATTCGTCCCCCCCGATAGGGTCTCCCAAGCTGAGAAGGAGTCCGGCGTTTTCATCCGGAAGCCTAGCTAAGAGTTAACCAATACCAGGATCCACCACCGTCCTGGTATCAAAGTCGCATAGTGGCCATTCGTCCTCTGATCCACAAGGGCTGCGACTACCTGTGGTGATGAAGACCTGGGGCAGACTTTGGCCAGGCTGACCTCAGGATTCCAGGAAACCACAATGGCTTAGCCAGAAAATTACTGAAAAACGGTGATTATGCTAGGGCCCGCACAACCAGTGAAAACGGGCCGTTCAAGTATCAAGTAAGTAAGTACACTATGTAGAATTTGTTATGGTCTGCCGTCTCATTAAGAGCGTGAAGCTCGGTATTAAAGTTGAATATATTTTGTCGTCATATGTTTGTACTGCAACATGATTGGTTTATTGATAGATGAGAAATTTTTCCCTTTTTTGTTTTTGCAGAACAACACCGACTACTATGGTTAGCAATGCAATCGGTTTATTAAACCCACTGCAATAGGCAATTCTGAACAGTTTGAGAACTTTTAAGTTACGTTGTGACTTATATATTATTAGACTCGTAACAAGTAGAATCCTAAAATAGAGCAAATCACGGCGTGAGTTAAGACGTTTGAACACTTAGGTCTTCAAGTAAACAAAAGCATGAGTTGGCATGAAGTACTGCTCCTTTTCGGCTACTCATTGTTGGACTAGACGTTGCAGTGATGAATTTTGTTGTTTTCGAAACCAGTGGCTTTTGTATGCGATTGTATCGCTGCGATCCAAGAAGCTGCAGTGAATGATTTTGCTTTTCTATTACATAAATGACGACGGTTGGAGCAACAACTTCGTCCTGGCAAAGAGTAATTCACCTCAGTAGAGCCACTATGGAGACCCTATTTCTTGTCGTATAAAACCTTGTCTTCCTCATGGAAATGAAGAATATAAAAGCTAGGTGAAAAACTATTTTGAACGAAAGGGAAAGCGATCTTCGCTTGGATGAATTTATCTGTTTTTCTTCACGTCATCACCATTGGTTACTCGAACACAAATTTTCCGATTGGGTGCAAACGTACTGTGGAACTGTTGGATAACTAAAGTTTAGCTTCTACATAGTCTTTCAATTTGCTTTACGTGGGTTCGTTGAAATAAACGATGGATTGTTGCCATCGATGATGACTGAACAATACTCGCCTTCGGATTTTGTGGAGCCACTTCCACTTTCAGGTGTGAAAGGGTAACTTTCGTGTGATGCCAAGTGAAATCAATCAAATTTGCCTTCATCTATATCATCGTAATGGCGTGTAATAAGCAAAAAATAAACCGTGAGAATGAACCGAGCGAAGAAAGTTTCTACGTGTTTCTGCTTGACGAATAGCCGAGAGATACAAAGAATTACGCGATCCCCAAAATAGTTTCTGTTTAACCGCTGCAATGTATGTTGACCGAAGTTTTCCTCCCTATGGAGACACATAACAACTGCGCAGATGCTTCACAGTTGGTTCCCGGTTCCCCTGGATTAGAAGTAGAGAGGCCACCTTATCAAAAGGTTGCTGTCACCGCAGCGGTGAGCTATTTCTTGCTTACTGAAGCGATAATCCACTGCTGTTCGTTGAAGCTGGACACATAGAATCATCAACCGTTGGAAAGTGCCGTGATTTAGGAAGATAACATATTTACGTAAACAGTCGAATTCAACCTCGTTGTGAAGATCAGCATTATTGGCATAAAACTGTACTGATTACTATCACATTTTGGACCATACTATTAACATTACAATACTTCACCAGCACTCCACGGCTAGTTTTAGTTTAAAAAATTATAGAAGTGTAGTACCGCCCCACTCTTTATTTCTTCTTTTCACACAAACCAGGTATACTACGTACTAATTAAAGCCGTGCGCACCTTGTCATGGAGCTTGGAATTTCTGCTGCAGTTCTTCTGGAACGCGCTGGCAGTTTCCCATCCACTTCCGCAAAGGAATAGACTGTTACCACGCAGAAAATAACTGCTAGTGAAACTACGCATGGTGAATTGTTCATAACCTGGAAAAATTTGTGAAGTATTTAGCTAAATTTCCACTGAAGACCAGTTTTACGGCTTGTAGAACCGACACAGTGGGCAATATTGCGTTTGCAACTAAAACTGACATAACTTGTAGTGATGCTGAGATATTTGCAAAACTCCGAACCACAGGTGTTTGCGGTGGGAAACGAACACGCTATGACCCTTTCCGGGTGCTAACGCATTCACCACCACATCATGTGGGTCCTTCGTTTCTTCTTTCTCTCAACTTGTCATATCGATCACTGCCATCAGCAATCACCCGTCAGCGGGATTGATCTGACGAGCTCAAATCAGCAATGAACCCAGTTAAGCTGAGGCTATAGTTATAATCACAATTTTATCCTTTTTATTTACTGCTTACTCGTCTTTCCAAGTTAAACGAAAGATCCCGCATGATGTGGTGGTGACAGCGGTAGCCTCCGGCAAAGGTGCGTTCGTTCCCCCACCGCGGAGTTTTGCAAATATCTCAGCATCATAGAAGTTATATCTCATAACATATCCTGCCGTTAAAAAAGAATAGGAATTAAATAGAAACGTAAACATTGCGATTAGAACTGACATAGTTTTAAACACACTAGTATCACCTGTTCTTCTGCAACGGCTGCTGTTTTATTTTTGTGTGCGGTGAGGATGCCGACGATGGAACAAAACAGTGCAGTGCGCTCTCATAAAAACTCGTTAGTAAACTTTTCTGGAAACCGTGTTTGCTCAGACCGCTCCTCTTCGTCGAAACTTTGACTAAAAAATTTTGACGTCTTGGATAAGAATTAATAGGTAAAAGTAGTGAACATGTTAGCCGACCACTCGTTTGGCCATATTGTCGCTTCAAAGAGTTGACATCCATCGGAACTCTGCAACTTACGGGTCCCGTCCACCGGCAGTCCGCAAAACCTATCACTTCCATTGCCTATCAAATTTCCAACATTATAGTGTTCATCCCACAGTTGAAGATGTTGTCGTAAGTTTAGGTGTTATTTCTGCTTTTCACCATATGCTCAGTGCACTTGCAAGCTTGTCGTAGTCGCTCTTCATACGACTTCACTGCGCCGGTACCCACTGCTGCACCAATCATAGACATTCTTCACGTTGAAACAAAATAAGCCATGAGAAATGAATCCTTCTCTTATTTTTGTTTTGTATACGGTTCTATCAAAGAAGAAGTTGATATCGTCCGGTCAAAGACCAATTTTTTTCGCTGTTGAAGCGGACAATCTTTTGTTCCGCGTGACGAACTTGATTTTTGCACAGGTGAAGTTATAAGAAAACTGAAGACATCTTGATTTTTCTACGCTTACTTTTATTCCATTGATATTCCTCTTAAAGTTTCCTTCTTTATTTGTTTTATAGGTTTTGAGAAATCAGCCAAAAGTGTCATAACTTTTCATATACTTGGTGCTTCTGCAGCCGCACCATAGCACATCAGCTCAAGTGCTTATGGAGACACGTCTTCTGGTGACTGTCAATGTCTTCGTTTTTGCTTTTTTCTGCATTGTTGTGAGGGTACGGACGTGTGCAGGATTTGTTCTTTCCTTGTATGCTCTTGGCTGACGACTGTAACACTGTAGTTGTTGCCGCTCCGTTATACACACGTGCTCCACTTTAGATCTGGCACCCTATTATAATGAAACTGTCTAATGCTGGTCGCGAAATAGATACCAGCCTTCTTGCGGAGGAAAAAACAATGACTTGATACACGCTAGGCTACGAAGGTTTTAAAGGGCAAATATGCATTCAATCACGTCCACCTTGATGGGAGTAGAGTAGAATGCATGATGCCTTCCTAATAGATTGATCGAGACTGCACGCCTCTTCCTTCATTTTCCTATCGTGAAATTGTTGAATAGGCAGGCTGTATTTTTCTCTTGATGTTCTCAATAGCGGCATTGATTTGAACAGACCTAATTTTTATGGATTTGGGAATTTGGAACTTCGTTTCTTGAATTTTTCCTTTTTTTCACGAATGCTGGGCGAAGGGTGCCGTAGTGCGATCTAATGTGAAGCTGCGGAACAGTAATTCGGTTGGTTAGGCATAGCTTTCGATTTGCTGTGGTGTTGTCTATTGCTGTGGTACTCTCTATTGGAAGACCCTAACGTACTGCGGTAGTATGGGGCAATTTTGGAGAAACATTATCATCTTTCCCAACTGTTGTATTTGTGGCTGCTGGAATTGTGATTTGGTGTCATCATGGCAAGCTGAGGCAGTCGCCCAACTTGTTCGTTCCATCGCAATCTGCGTGTCCCAATGGGACATTCTTCTGACGTTCCAAAAGCTCCAGTCTAAATGTCTGAGTCACCAGTGGTCATTTTATCTAGGGTATCGTCTTTCCTGTCGAATCTACGTTCATGCAGAATGCTTGTAGAGAGCGCCCTCACGCCTCGTTCTACAATTTAGGGATTACGGTAAATGTAAGTGATACATCTGATGCAGAGGACCAAAATGCATGTAGATACAGAAACCAAAATTGGTCATAGTAGGCGCGAAATCGCGAACGTGCATTCTTCTCCACACATGACGTCCAGGATCTATTGACTCGCATTCGTTGCAAAAACAGTGGCCGTTTACCAAGTCAACGTTTCTGACACCATAGCGAACTTTGCCAATTTAAACAGAAATCATTAGGAAAACGCAGATCATCGCATTCAAACCCACATCAAGCTTGTTATCTGGTTTGAAAACCTTCTATAATATTCGTTTTTATTCTGTGTATTTCCTCCGCTCTAGATTGATAAAATTGCCAGACCTAAGAGAACGATAGTGATGTTTTCGCCAAGGAATATTCAGGAACGATTGTTTCATAATTATCAACTCGTTCAACCTTCTGCCGTCAGAAGTACTCCAAGTCCAGCAATTTCTCTCAGTTCTTGTCAAAATTCCACGCAATTAATCGAAAACTCCACTATAATAATGAAGAGTCGGTGATTCAGCACAACAGCAATCTTAAATAACTAGAAATGAGAGCGCGTAGCACAGCTGTGGTGATGCCGATCGTCACGAGCAAGGTTCCGGTTCAACCCCGCTCCGAGGTCACCAGCCTCTTATCTCTCCGAGGTCGAAAAATTGACGCAGGACATGTTCGGAAAAATTTTTCTCCTTTTAAACTTAGTGGGAACACTCTAGCTTGGCTATCTCAAAACTCCAGGGAAAATCGGATCGATGAGCATTCAATGACATCCATGATGAGAAGGAAATCCTCAAGCGACAACCGAAGCCACACGTAAAGAGTTGTAAGACCTTCGTGAAAGATAGATACGAGGAAACGAGTCGAATGAGAGGAGTGCTGGAATCTGCACAGTAGATGTGAAAGAGTTGCGCAAAAAAAATTAACCAGAAATTTAAAGAATAGTGGGTTCGGAGTGGAACTATCGCTTAGAGATGCATCTTGCATTTGAAGGCACTCGCAGCACCACAGAACTGGTCGAACGAATTTCCGTCCTATACAATGGCTTGTCGAGTCCCAACGATGCATCAACTTGGTTTCTTTGTAATAATAAAGAAATCCGAAATCAACTGCCCAATTTTTGAAAGAACGAAGTGCTTGGTGATATTAGTGGGTGACGTCGAACGTGCAACCGTGTATATTGTAGGGCGTTTCTAACCACGGCGCTATACGTACAGGGTAAAAGTATAGAAGTGTGAAAGAGATTGCGCTAGGTTCTACACGTTTTTTGGAACAAATCACGCAAGGTTTTCTCCGAAAAAACAGTTCAGTTTCATGCAGTGAAAGAATGAAATAATGACATATAAGACAGTAAGAACAGAAATGTGAAGAAAAGTTTACATGCCTTACCCGCCCACATTTTTTACTTGTCTACAGAAAGATTCTTCCCTGTTAGTTTTGTTTGGAAATATGTTCTTGCTCCACTTTGTTTTGAGTACGGAAGTGTCTTGGTTAATGATAGAGAGAGTATGTCGCTAAAGATGACAGTACCCATCTAGTGAGATGACATCATTTGTTTCTTATCAGAGTTGCTATACTTTGAAAAAATTCTGCTACTATAGAATGCTTGTTTTGCATAAGTGTATTTATGAGGATTTCTGCGAATGTAATCCGTCCATTTCTGGACCCCACGAAAAAACACTGGACACCGTGATTTCTTCTTTTCTTTTTCCCATTTTCTCTATGAAATGATAATAGTGCATCTAATACCTTGTCACACCTATTGCTGGACTGGCAAGGATAAGTAGCGGCTATTTGATGAGGTCAGGTCTCAACAGGTGGTTGTGAGGTTCTTGGCTCGGTCGCCGGCCATTTCATAATCAATCAAGCACTCATTACTAGAAGGTTGGGACCCTGACAGAGTTTAACTCTTTGTCATCATAAGTTCATGTCCACAACATAAACGTGCTCACTCGTCTCCTTGGGATTATTCTATGTGATTCTGCTCTAATTCATCCTACTGTAGCTTTATCATAAACTGGATGTTTTTCGGCCTATTAACGGTAATCTTCTTGCCCTGCTTAGTTATAAAACTGCCTATATAAGTGGTCTCATCTATGATTGTGGAATGATGACCTTATTGTCGATATCATATCCTTTTGACGGATCTTAATAACATTTACAAGGAGTAAAATAAAGACGCGCCATATCGTTGTAACACTGAACCGACGGCAGTCGATCAGCAAATATTAAATGTTATATAGAGAGGTTATACAGAGAAGTGCGTGCAGCACCGTGGTCACAGGAACCCTGCAATACACATGGGAACGATCCCGCGCCCCAGTTCCACTAGCCTTCTATTCCCTGCGGGGCGGCAAATTGCTATCAGACTTGTCTTGGAGGATAGCAGCACTAGGTCCATACATCGCTGGGCCACGGGGCACTGCGTGTCATCGTATAGGCCAGATATGCACTCACACATCTAAGGGTGCTTAATGAAGTCGAATGAATAGCCCATCCCTCAGGGATTGATCAACGCTGAGAGCTTTATCCTTTTTTGCCTTCATGATATATAGACGCTATTTTTTTATTGCTAAGCTACCGCATTATAAAAGCTTTTCATCTCGTTTAATGTTGCACTCAAGGGGATAAAACGTATTTCTGAAGGTGGTGATCATCAAATGCTCTTCTTAACAGAACAAGCTGACAAAACAGTGATCCTAGTTCACAACTAATCAGGACCATTCCCTTCAGTGGTATGTTGCCATGTCATCCGTTACATGAGTGTGCTTTGCTTCAGCAAACACATCCATGATTTTCCTTAAGGAGTGATTGCCTTACAGTAAATCAAGGTAACGATTCTTTCCGATGTTAGTTTCAGAGGCATTGGTGGTGTTCGCTTACAATCTCTACCCGCGTACATCAATCAAGTCATTAAATATCACTTCGCAGACCTCGTGTTGACAAGCAGTATGTTTCCTTTTGCAAAAAATGCTATTATACTAATAAGACCTTCGTATAACCTTGGAATCTTTCTGCAAACACTTGTCATCTTTTTTGTGTTAGGGACTTCGTCACGTTGAACTGGTTACGGTGGAACGTCAAACTCGGTCGTTCTATCACCAGTACCAGAGCACTACTTCACAGCGAAACCAGTCGTACGTAGAACACGTGAGAAAATGTCTAAGACTTTCAATCCAAGACTTCCTGCTGCCGTTGAGATAACATTGATTTTTAGTACTAGTCTAGTGAACATTGTGCATGACATCTATGCAGACCATAGAATATCCGAGAATGCCTAAATGTACAAAAACTAGAGCCACCAAACACAAAGAGGATGTGTATCAGTGGCCACTTGCACCAGTAATACCACCTTCCGGGCTAAGTAACTGGCACGGGTGACAGAACTGTTTATTATCAACTTTGTCTTGTTTTTCGTCTGCCATTTCGGTGTTTTTTCATGTGGATGCACAATGTTCTGCACATTTTGCCATTATATTCACTACATTACATTACAAGTATTACAAGACATAAGATATACTGTACCTGAACTCACGCGGTCACCGTCCTTACCGTAGAGGAAAACTAAGCAATTTTGTCGTCGATAGATCGATAGAACTAGCTGAGAGAAAGGCGAAACGAAGGACCCGCATGGTGTGGTGGTGAACGCGTTACTCCCCGGAAAGGACATAGCGCGTTCGTTCCCCACCATAGGCACCTGCGGTCCAGAGTTTTGCAAATATCTCAGCTTCGTTGAAGTTATGCAATTTCGTGTTTGACAATTCCAACCGATTTTTCTAGAGCTGCCCTTCTTAAGCATCGCTTTGTAGCTACACTTATTTCATCGCTAATAAAGGACAACATAAAAGGGAATTTGTCTTGGCGACGTTTTTTGCTTTCGACCGTCGCTCTCCTTCTAAACTTATCTCGTGGATTACTATTTTGTAGCCAATCGAGATGGCTGTTAGCCCAGTCAAGTCGCGCGATTCCTCCTTTAGCGGCCTATTTATGCACAGAGGTTGCTGTTCGAAAGATCTTTCCCATATGCGTCCTCTTTGTGTCTGAAGGAAAAATGAACACGTTTTTTGTTACTTGACTTTTGGTACCACTATATCATGTAACGGCTATCTGATAAGCTAACTTGAATGTTAAAAAAATGGAAGCCAGTATTCTTCCTTTTCCTTCCGTGTGAATTTGATGAATTGAGACTGCTCATTCAACAATTCAAAGCAATTGTCCATCTCATCCTGCGCAGAGAAAACAAATGACACAACAATCATCTGTATGTCTACAGCAGAGTAGAGGCCTGAGATCGAGAACGGGGCTTCTAGAATAAGACCGAACATGTTCGTACTTAAATTTATGTTTTGAAATAAGTTATGGTTTTGAGCCTACTTAGCTCGCCACTTCGACTATTTCATTGTTCAAATTTCAGTACTGACTTTTAAATTCCTTTTCAGATAAAGCGTGGCGTCTTTAAGATGTTCTTCTGTTTTCTCAACATCCAACTAACAATGTATTACTACAAATCTATTTTTTTTCTCGAACTGACGGCCTGAATTTAAACATTGTGATTTCGACTGCAGCTTGAACTTAATTGTGTTCAGTGCTGATTTGGGATCGCCAGATCATTTCCGTTGAAGGCGTGACTGCTGACAGCACCGTTAGGGTGATGGAAATGGCTGAAAGAGACAGAGGCAAAGCATGGAGATCAGTAGTGCATGGCTAACATGTGAGCTCCCGTAAAGGGTGATCTGTGGTGGAAATCTGGTCTTGAGGTCTGAATTTTGCAAATTACTCACCATCATTGTCTTTATATCCAATAGTTCTCGATTTCATTAATTTTCGAAGCTTTCGCATGAATGTTCGCGCTGCTATGATGTTTAAAATAAGCTTTCTGTTGCGATAATGGTACCAACTTCGCCGTTGTAATCCTGGAATACTCGAGTCAAAACAGGTCGTGGATATGCCCTTAGTTCTTGCTGTTAATGTCTATCAAGAAATCACCTGTATCACTTGTCGTTCCGTTCATCGTCGAGTGACTTTAGCGTGCGCCAAATCACCCATCCATCCTTGTCGCGGACAAGAGTAGCGCGGTGGATTCTGCTAGCTATAGGGACTCGTTAAGTATCATACGTTTCCTCTAGGGTTTTCTTCAAGAACTCTGACCATCAAATCAGCCGTCTTCCCGCATTATGGTTGACATACCGAGGAAACTAGTTATTAATAGACCTGTTGTCCATCGGTTGTCGTTCATGAGCATTATGTGTCCAGCTCACCATATCATTCACAGTTTGGTGCTTACAACGGCGTCTGTGATTTTTGAGTGTTAACGTAGGACGGCGCTTCGGAACCATTTCTTCACTTATATGACACAGGATACTCCTAGCATTGACCTTTCGACTGCACGTTCAATAATTCTGAGCTATGTTTCACCATATGTTGTGATCAGGTTTTTGACGCATACGTTAGGGCAGGAAGTACCGTTGAGTCGAAAAGGTGGGCACGGAGTCGGGTGTTCTTTGTTCTCTTCACGACAACCTCGATGCTCTTGAAAGCCCCCCAAGTCGCTCGTTTCCTTCTCAGCTCTGGAACTAAGTCGTTCATCATATTGTTTCTCCGACCTAGATAGACATAACTGGAGCATTCGGAGATATTCGTTGTCTTCAACGTGAATGGGAACGTACCCCCATCCTTCCTTATGAACATCGTTCGTGTGAGATTTAGTCGAAGCCCAATTGTTCACAAGGGTTGTCAAAGTCGGTAAGCATTTGTTTCGCTGAGTGATGTTTACTGTTTTAAAAACGATTTTATCAGCAAAGCGAAGATGGCGTGGTTCTCGACCATCCATTTTCGCTCCACGTTGTTCCACTCCATTGTTCCTATAACGTTATCGAGCGTGGCCAAAGATTGTATTGGCGACATGGTGTCGCTTATCAATCTCTTTCTGACATCGATGTTAATATCGTTATAGAATGGTAATGCCTTGATTGTGAAATTTTTACGTAGCCCACGAAGAATCCTTATACATAGAGTAGGGACTCCTTGACTCTTTAGGGCTTCCATGATCACTTCTTTCTCAGCAGAGTCAAGAGCAATATTTAGTTTTTTTTTATTTACTGCCTACTACAATTTTCACGGCAGCGTATTATGCGAAATCAACCACAACGATGCTGAGATATTCGCAGAACTTGAACCGCGGGCCAGATCGAACCACGATTTGCCTTACTGGGGCACGCGCATTGCACACTGAGCTACGGAGGCCCTTGCTCTGCGTTTCTCTCAGCTACTATTCTATCTAGAGTCAAGAGCGTTCTTTAAACCGATGAAAGTGAGACGGAGTGGGCCTTTGTACTCTCGCGATACTTCAGTGAGTCTTGTCGTCGTGTGAATGTGGTCCATCGTACTGAATCCTTTTCGAAACGCTGCTTGTTCAAATGGCCAACGTTCTTCCAGTGTTCTGTCAATACTCTTTAGGATGACTCGAGTGAAAAGTACGCAGACGGCAGACGGCAAGCAGATTGGGCATTAGTTGCCGATATCATGGAGTTCACCCTCTTTGAACATAAGCACAGTTTTGCTGGTCTTCCATTAAGTAGGGACCTTGCATTCAGAGAGGTAACGTGTTAAGAGCCAAGCCAGTGTGTTCACGAGGACTAGTGGAATGTTCTTCGGGTGTTCAGATCTTATCCTCTCCGGACTTGGAGCTGTTCGATTTTTCACCAACGAAATGGCATGTCGGATTTCAGAAAGGAGAACCGGTGGTACAACATATCCACCCTCCTTTATTTCATATGACGGAAGGTGGACATGGCTATCGAAGAGATCTGAGTAGTATTCGTGAATGATTTTCTCCATTGCCTTTCTGGATGCTGTAACTCTTCTATCTGGGCGTAGAAGTGCAATCATCTTGGTCTTGTAATTGGCGAAGCTTCGGAGGGTTTTATGTCACATGAAGGCAAGAGGACTTGGCTAATGAAGAGATGCGAGTAGTAGAATCGTGAATGATTTTCTTTGTTGCATTCATCCATGTTTTGGAGGTTTTGCTATGTCTATTATGTGTCACTGGATTCTAGTTCTTTCGGTTTTTGGAAATATGCAAGCGGTCAAATACTGCATACAATTTCAGATGAAGAATAATACTACTTGTGCATACATGTATAAGTGCTAATATTGTATGCCCATATACACGTTGAAGGGTCTCGTGTGGCGCAGTGGTTGGAGGCGCCACTGCGACACACACACGTGGAATCGATCCCCACGCCCCTGGACCACCTAGCCTTCCATCCCTCCGGGGTCGGCGAATCGGTCCTGTAGCGAGGATATCAGAACTGGTTCGATACATCGGTAGGCCAGATATGTATTCAGTCACCTTCAACGATGTTTGGAGTCGAATGCATGGCGCATCCCTCACAGATTGATCAACGCCGAGAGCTTTATCCTCTGTCCTTTTTATACAAGTTGAAGGATGGAGTGAATTTTTCACTGAATTTTAACCTTGGACTGCTAAAAACGGTAGAACTTCTAACACCATGGAAGAGGGTCGAATTGCTGTTTCAGTGACAGCAAGAAGAATTCCGTGCTTCATTCGCTTTTGGGATCGGAGATTGTGTCATCCTGGTTGCTCACGGACATCTTTTATTTCCTTTTTTCCGCGGGCAACCTCTATTTTGAGTTCGGCGGTATAGTTGGTTGGTGCATTTTCAGATTGCTCGTCTTCCGTGTTTTATGTGGTTGGATATCGTCTAGTTCTGGTGTAACCGAAAGACTTAGGAGCCCGTGAATTAGAAATATGATGATTATTCCGCGCGAGTTCTTGGCAAGCTTCTCGATTCTTGTTGTCTTCCATAAATATGAAACTTGTTTCGGATCATAGATTAGTAATAGGTTGTTCTCCCATGGAGAATATCTCCCACTGCTTTTTTCCTTCGTCTTCGCTTTTCGCGGAGCGACGTTTAATAGTGAGATCTCCCCACTCCACAGTTTTTCTGTGTGATTTAGGGAGCTTCTATGACTAGCCGTTATGTGTTTAAGAGAATTTCTGTGATCGATGGAAGGAACCAAGAGTCACCTATTTCTTTATTCAGTCTCCTAAAATAGGTAGTAGATTTTGAATTCTTTCTAGGCAAACTTGAAAGGTCTGAATACTTTCTCTCGTTGTGAATGCGATTCCACATACAAGAGCGCTCTTGCATTTACGTGGAACACAATTTCTATCATTACTATAGACAAATGCTCTCCTGAGGATTTCGTTTTTCTAAGTGACCTATAGGGAACTTCTTTTGTTGACTTTTATAAGCCTTTGTAGAAACTTCCTCGCCGTAGACAATTAGAGTGTTGTGTGGCCACCGTGTTTCTCGTCAGCAACTGCTCGTTCTACCACAGGATCGCACCGCAGAGACTGCACATTTCCAATGAGAATGGTTCCTGCAAATATGAATGTCGGAAGGTTGTCACTTGTAGTCGATGTGCTTTCTCGTTTCGTAAAGAAACGGTCTAGAAGCACGTGGAATGAGAAGCTTTTGAGGTCGGAGACGATGTCGAGATATGGCTTCGAAACAATAACTTCCAGTTGGGTCTCACTGAATAGTTGTTAGTGGACAAAAAATAGTCTAGACAAATGGGTTCGAAAGCAGTTGACTTGAACACTCATTGCTCGGGTCGGTCACCCTGTTTAACTACTTCTGCTGAAGGTTATTGAGTCGTTGGGATTGGATGGAAAAGCGAAAGATTAGTGTTACTTGCGCTTGAAACTTAAAGGATAAAGGATAAAGCTCTCGGCGTTGATCAATCCCTGAGAGATGAGCTATGCATTCGATTTCATCAAGTATCGTTGGAGACGATTGATTTCATATCTGACCTTTACAACGACTCGCGGTGGCCTACCGATGTATCGAGCCAGTGTTGCTTTCCTCCCAGACAAGTCTGGTACCAATTTGCCGAACATGGAGGGATGGAAGGCTTGGTGGGCCATGGGCCCGGAGATCGACTCCATGTGTGTGTCGCAGCGGTGCCTCCAACCACTGTGCCGCACGCGCCCCCACTCGAAACTTAGGAATTCAAAATTTTCATAGCACAGTTGACACGTCATGGCATTTAACGATATTTCACTCACTGTGGCAACCTTAAACGATGGCATACGCTAGCTAGTAGATTTGTACTATTATTAAGAGATTTTTTGGTCTTTGTTTAAACCGACCCATCTCAGACGTCCGAAACATCGAAGCCTTTTTTTGTCTGGTTAGACGATCAGGTTTGTCACAGACTGAAGTGCCGATGTTGTTCGACCAGTATTTTTTAGGCTTTCGTAATCCCCCTAACCGGCGGTGTTGGAGTGATGGTTCCTTTCCGTTATTTATAGCAGCGGAGAAAATCTGCTTCAGTTAAGAAACGAAGACAATTTAGAATTAACGCCAAAATCCTTTTAGCGTTGGGTAGGAAACATTACTACTTAAAGATATCGTTTTCGATCTCTTTGTTTGAGTTCTTGTGTTTACGAGGAGTTGAGGTTCATCTTGAGAAAATTCTTCAACTCTGATACATTTTTGACTATAGTGAGCTGATGATAACTCTGTTGAAGAGCCTTTGTTATATTCGAAGACGTCACATATCACTTCATTTTTTCTCTGGAGATTCTTGAGCAAAAGTTGTTCCAGCCCTCCAAAATTGTCGAGTAATTCACATATGGTCAAGATCACAGCCATGTTTCGTCTCCAATGCTGTATTGTGATGTAATGTGATTGGAAAAGATTGGATAACCCATGCATTGTGCCTGTTCGACGACTTTTCCGATTTCCACCATTCGATTGAATATTCTAAGTTGAGCAGCATTTTTCAGTGCCCTGAGATTTAGCCAGCAGTGTCTGAATTCAGAATAAGTAAAGTTAAAAAATTTCTTGAATTTTTTAGTCTCCTTCGAAGTTAACTCAGTACAGCGTTGGTCAATCAGTACCACATCTAGTTTGACCTTTCTTATGGTTGATGTAAATCCTAGCGAAGAGTCTTTTTCTTTCTCCAAAAAAAATATTGGTTGAGTTTTTTGATCGAAGAAAACGCAAAGCTTCTGAGCTAGCGTTGGCAAAAGATAATAAAAGATAGTTGATACTTTGCATACGAAGACAACGTGGCAAAGATTTCGTGAAGCCCTGCATTTTTTGTTTATATGCTGATCCATAGGCGCAATGGTCGGAGGTGCCTTGCAACACAGGCAGAATCGATCCCCACGCCCATAGCCCACCAAGCATTCCATCCCTCCGGAGTCGGCAAATTGGTACCAGACTTGTCTGGGAGGATAGCAGCACTGACTCGACACATCGATAGGCCACCGCGAGTCATTGTAAAGGCCAGATATGCATTCAATCACCTCCAAACGATGATTAATGAAGTCGAATGCATGGCGCATCTCTCAGGGATTGGTCTACGCCAAGAGCTTTATCCTTTTTATCCTTTATGCTAGTCTATTCCTCTCTGCAATATTCTGGTAGAATAATGCTCCAGTTGTACTTTTATTCTCACAGGTTGCTTATTGATACCTTTACTTGTGTTGTAAGCGTAACGGGAAGCATTTGAAGGCGTTTGCAGACGCAATTGTGCTTGCAACCATTTTTCTAGTGACTCGTTGATGTCATTTTGTGATAATCGATATCTGTAGTCAGTTGGAATTTGTACTTTATGGAATTCTCAGTGTTTTTTTTTGCTATCTTGTTGTCTGGTTCCTCAGCTATTTTCGCCATGATTCCAGTGTTATGCGAAATGAATTCACAAAGTTTCATGTTGAGTCCATTCAGTGTTTGCTTTGTACGTAAGGAGTCCTACAATGCTTTCTCTAATTCGCATGCGATTAGAATATGGTTGTCGACTTGTAAGTTACCATTTAATTGTGTTACTACTCAGGCTCCTTGCTTGTAGTGATCTAAATGAAAGTGATGATTCCAGTCGAACAGAATGGTGATCTGTTTGACCCCGAGTCACTCTGGTGAATCGCTGAATTTTAACATTGCTCGGGGAGAATGGGGAGCTACGATGATCATCTTCATCACTAGTAGGAAATCCTTCTCGACGTCTGAAGTAATCGCCATTCTTTCGATTCTGAAGCGAAAGAGGAGTGCAAACAGCTTGAAAGGATAACTGGCCTCTGGGAGAGAAGTTGGTAAGTGGTAAATGAAATGAATTGTAACGAATCATAGACTATTCGGAGAAATTTGTGGATTGCTCTCTCTGTTGATTTTCTATGGTATGTTCAAACGAAAATGTTTCTGACATTGACATTATACCTGTCGAGCAAATGTTCATTGTTTTGTAGGAATTCCCAAGTAATTTTGAGTCTGCTGATTTCCTTATTCAGGAGAGTTCTTCTGTTCCAGCAGATTTCAAGGTCCAGAAAACATGACACGGTACAAACGGAGGAGCGTCGTTAGCAGAATGTTTATCAGCTAGCGATGGATTAGCTTGTACAAAAGGTCGTTTGAGGCAGATGCAGTAGATCGTGTAGAATACTTGTTAAATAGCTGAGGAATGGCTTGCACAATTTCTTCATGCGACTTTGATGAGAAGTGATAGAGAACTCTCGCCATTTCGTGAAGAATAATTTATACAGACCTAGTGGTTTTCTCGTCTATAATCGCCCTCTCTCAATATTATGGGAAAAACTCCGTTGCAATGCGGAATCACACTTTATATCCCAATCTTCACAGAGAGTTTATCGAAATCATGAGAGGATGGAGCACAAAATTCTGCTTAACTATCCTTGCTGGCCTCACCGTATATTTCGTCAAACATCTGGAATGCTTCATCTACAAAACCGTTGGCTAATCACAGAAAAAATAAAAAGAACCTTTAAAGGCATTATTGGGCTTACTGACCAAGCTTCAACAACTTCCTTAATGAGAGCACGCTATTAAACGAAGAGAATACTGTAATGTCCCTCAGGCTTTATGCGATTAACACACCCAATATTTTGTACGAAGAGAACACCTTGTAATATTAGTGCAGAAATGTTAAAGCACAACTGAGCAGATCTCAAAAAGGTGATTTCATTGTAGCCAAGTATCTCTGTTATGCAGCAAAGTGACGTAATCATTTCTGACGAACTATTTTGTTAAGAGAAAGTGCTCTTTACGAGATCCTTTCAGAGTTTTAGACGGGTTTTTTTTTGAGTATTGGATGTGCTTCTCGAGCGCTAAGAACTGACGGAAATGATCCCTGAGACCCTTCATGAACTCTATTTGTTATGATGGAGGTGATTAGCGGGAGTTTGTTACTATGATGGAGTAGTGAAAAACGAATTGAAACATTCTAAGCAGCTGTCCTTCCTCAGTAGAAAGCATATAAAAATGCTGAGTGTTTCGAGAAGCTGTTGATCATGTGATTAGCTTTCCGAATCTAGTCTTTCTCCTTGTGTTATTGAAGCGTTTGGCGTAATAAATTGCATATCAGTATACACTTCCAAGCTCTGAAGAATGCGATACTGCGGAAACGTCAGCGTTACCAGAACAAAGAATAAGGTGACAACTCGTGTTTCTTCCACAAGAATATCGAGAAAAATTTGCTCTTGACATATCACAATCAGTTTAGTTATAGGCTGTATGTACACATTTTCATTAAGGCAAAAGAAGAATTAATGGCAGATGATGGAGATATCGATTTATAAAGGATAAATGATAGAGCTCTTGGCGTTGATCAATGCTTGAGGGATGCGCTATGCATTCGACTTTATAAAGCATCGTTCGGAGGTGACTGAATGCATATCTAGCCTTTACAATGAGTTGCGGTGGCCTACCGATGTATCGAGTTTGTTCTGCTATCCTCCCAGACAAGTCTGGCACCAATTTGCCGACCCTGGAGGGATGGAAGGCTTCATGGGTCATGAGCACGGGGATCGATTTTTTAAGTTGCAAAAAATTATTTTTTATATCCTAGGTTTACAGAACTTCGCAAGACTATCAGCAACCTTATGAAGTCCTACCGAAACACCAAACTACTGTTTTCTGGTTACATTACAAAGGTGCAAATTGCCCAAAATGCTCAACTGCTTCACAAACAAAAAGTCTTGCATGATGAAAAAACAGTTAAGAAAGGAGCTTGAATGGTTTTTTTTAAAGCGGTGCTCCAGCCAAAGCACGAAATATCAGAATATGCATGGCAGCGTCTTGATAAGGAAGAGGAGGAGCTATATTCTTTTCGTCTGAATGTGACGTCTGTGTATGGAGAACTATTCTCATAAAATATCCTCGATCTTCCACTTTAAAATCCCTTGCATGAATAGTGTACTCGTATTTATTATTTCTCTCATGTACTTTTAAAAAAATATTTGTCTCAACGCTCTATTGCCTGCCCTACAACATGCACATTCCTTCTTAACGAGCCGGTGATCCGATACGGCAACAGGCATGCTACGGACCGCGACTCATTACTTAAGGTGTAAGCCCTGCAACCCATGCTTTGACCTTGCGACCCACATCACTCTCTTGGATGTAGCTACCCACCAGAACGGCCATTTGCCATCTGACAGCGCTCTGCCCTCGCTATTTCCCTCCCATCATCATTTTGCCGCTTAATCTTTTCCTTGACAACTCATTCGATTAACCTAGGAGGAACTGACCTTAACTAAAGCCTTAAGCTCTTGCATTATCAACACATTAATTCTGCCATCGATTCTCATGTAATCACTACATGTTGGCGGCAGAGCAATTTTCCCAAATACTCGCATTGTTCACAACAACTCTACCCACAAAATGTTTCTCCTCATTGCTAAAAACAACCCTGTCATCGCTATCACATTCTCGAACTGTGATCATGTAAATTCTTACGCTGTTGTAGTCATACCAATGAACATATTTCTAACTATATCTCATATCTCATACGCTCCCACGGATCTCCCTCATATGAGGGATCTCGAGCAGGTTAGTCGCCAGGCTACGTGGCGCGTCCCCAGGCGGCGGATAGGGGTTAATCGCGGACCACAAGCGACCTTTGATTCCCTGAGACGCAGGTGGATCCAGGGAATGGACTCCCTGTTTCCGCTATGCCGATTTGGCACATACTTTCTGTGCTTGCTGGGGCGTATTCATGCACGCGTGTGTGGGTGCGTTCTGGTTTGTGCAGATTGCATTCTACGAGTCAATTCCGGGCAAAAGCCTGCAATCAAGTGACAGTGAAGTATGCGGGAGGCGGTTAGGAGTCGCCTCCAACAAATAAGCTCCATGTCCACTCTGGGAGAGCCCGGCAAGCTACCCGTGAGTATAGCCAGCCTTCACGTTCAGAGCCCAGCAAGCTATACGTGGGTATCAAAAAGTGCTAAACACAGTAAAGAGAACGGGCCTCATTCCCCCTAACCCCCCAAAGAGCCCCCCAATTTCGCAGCGTTGGTTAGGGACGAGTACGGAGAGGCTGCTAAAATCTCAAGGCCAATGGAAGCAGCCTGGATTTCGAAGAACTATGGTGACGATCTGTACCTACAATGCACGTACGCTTGCATCCGAATCCTCGATAGACTTGCTCATGCAAGCAAGAAGGACAAGGTACGATGTCATCGGCCTGGCCGACAGGAGACAACGACACCCCATTCAACGCCGTCTATCACACCAGAGAAGAACTGTTCCTCGGAACACGCGAGAGTAGAGGAGTCGGCGGTGACGGCGTTCTCGTCAACGCAAGTTTGTCTATGAACATCGATTCATCCGAACAGCTTACAACGCGAATCGGACGTTTACGATTAAAAAGACATGGATTAATACCGGCTTTGAAAATCTTCGCCGTTTACGCGCCGACATCAAACTATGACGAGGAAGAAGTCGAAGCGTTCTATATGGACTTGGAGAAGTTCTGCAGAGAAGATCATACATTCTTCAAGGTCATCACTGGAGATTTCAACGTCAAGATTGGACAAATAAGAACGTCTGAATAACGTCACATTGGCACCGATGGATTAGGATGGAACGAACAAGGTGAGCGGCTATCTGAGTTTATCATGACGACCATGACTATCCATGGTAACTCGCAATTCCAAAAGCCGCACCCTAAACGCTGGACGTGGGAGTCTCCTAGTGGAGAGTACCATAACGAAATAGACCACATCACAGTAAATAGAAGGTTTTGCCTAACCGATGTCGCTGATGTCCCAACATTCTACACGGGATCAGACCATCGTCTCCTTCGTGCGAGATTCTATTTCTCGCGCAAAGGAGAAAAAAGCCGCTGAATTCAAAAACCGAAGTCCCAGAACCACTGCAAACTGGGACTTATTCAATTCATTAGTCGGCTTTTTGGAAGATGCCTTTGTCGATAACATCGACGAGGAATACGATCGGCTCGTTCAACATCTTCACGTTAGCACTATGAACGCTGAGAATTCAAAAGTCACTAAGAGACGTTTATCTCCAAAAACAGTCGAGCTGATACGCCAGCGTGGAATCGCACGAGCTGCAGGCAACCGCGACCGAACGTCCGAATTTGCCAAACAATGCAGACAGGCGATAAAAAAGGATCTTAAAGAGAGAAGAACAGCAGTTATGGTCGAAACTGCAGAGGGTGGGAAAAGTATTCGCAAAGCCCACCTTCGGTGCCAAATGCAGGACCAAGATGACTGCACTCCGACGCCCAGACGGAACAGTTACAGCGCCCAGAAGAGCAATGGAGAAAATCATTGACGAATACTACTCGGATCTCTTCAATAGCCATGTCCACCTTCCGTCATATGAAATAAAGGAGGATGGATATGTTGTACTACCGGTTCTCCCTTCCGAAATCCGACATGCCACTTCGTCGGTGAAAAATCGAACAACACCAGGTCCGGACAGGATAAGACAAGAACACCTGAAGAAGCTTCCGCCAGTCCTCGTAAACACACGGGCTCGGCTCTTCACACGTTACCTGTCTAAATAAAAGGTCCTTCAATGGAAGACCAGCAACACCGTGTTATTGTTTAAGAAGAGAGACCTACACGATATTTGCAACTATCGCCCAATCAGCTTGCTGTCTGTCTTCTACAAACTTTTCACTCGAGTCATCCTAAACAGGACTGAGAGAACACTGGACGGAGGACAACCGTTTGAGCAAGCAGGGTTTCGAAAAAGATTTAGTACGATGGACCATATCCACACGATAACAAAGCTCACTGAAGTATGGAGAGAGTACAAAAGACCGCTCTATCTCACTTTCATCGATTTACAGAAGGCCTTTGGCTCAGTTGAGACAGAAGCAGTCATAGAAGCCCTTGACATTAGCCAAGCGGAACGTATGCTTGCCGACTTTGATAAAGCCTGTAGAAAGATTGATCTCCGACTAAACCTCACAAAAACGATGTTCATAAAGAACGGATTGGTTTCATATGCCCCATTCACGCTCAACGGAACGAATATCTCCGAATGCTCCAGTTGTGTCTATCTAGGTCGGAGAAACAATATGATAAACGACTTAGCTCCTGAGCTGAGCGGAAGGAAACGAGCGGCTTAGGGGAGCTTTCAGGAGCAACGAGGATGTAGTGATGAGAACAAAGAACACCCGACTCCACGTCCACCTTTTCGACTTAACGGTACTTCCTGCTCAACGTATACGTCAGACACCTGGTCGCTGCGTAAGCAGGATGAAAGGTCACTTAGCGTTATCGAACGCGCAGTCGAAAGGACGATGCTAGGAGTATCCCGTATCACGCAAGTAAGGGAAGGGATCGGAAGCTCCGACCTGCGTCAACGATCAAAAACCAGAGATGCCGTTCTGTCCGCGAAACAATCGAAGATAAGGTGGGCCGGACACATAATGCGTATGAAAGACAACCGATGGACCAAAGCCGTTTGTGACTGGATTCCTCGAGATGTCAAACGTACTGCAGGGAAGACCACCGACCCGATGGTCAGAGTTCTTCACGAGGAGCCTGTAAGAAAAAATATGATGCTCAACGAGTCCCTAAAGCGAGCGGAACCCACTGGACTACTCTTGCACGCGACAGGGGAAAAATGGAAGATTTACTGTCGCCCGCCAGAGTCACTCGACGATCAAAGGGACTACAGGTGACAGACAGGTGATACAGGTGAACTCATACGCTCATAAACTTGCTGAATAACGTTCTGTTTCGTATATTTATTTAAATGATCTTATAAACTGATCTTCTTAAGCTGATGCGAGGTTGGTAAAGGTCTTCGTTGTCGTTGTTGTTGCTATTGTTGGTCGATGGCTGGCGTTTCGGCGATTTCGTCTTCCTCAGAGCGTGGACATATTTTATATTTGAATACTTTAATTATTCGGTGGAAAAGGCTAAAGTATTAATGAAGATCAAAGTTTTAAATAGATGGTGTGTTAGGATGCTATGGTCAAACCTAAAGGCTACTCACCGTGATGTTACGAGTGAGACTGGCCCACGCGTTGTTCACGTGGGGTCGCGAGCACGACACACCTCGGGGTCAAAATATTTTGAAATAGGGCGCCAGGTCACGTGTGATAGTGGGGGCATTCGTCTTTCCGGTTCATTTTTGGATTTTTGAAATTTATCCGAAACGCTTCAAGAGTTTTGCGCGTTGATGTTTTCGACTCCTGCGCTAGGATCCGTACAGTGACTTCAAAATCATCGCCGCTGTGCTTTTGTGCCCCATGCGTACCTAAAGTAGTGTTTTGCCGAATTTTAACTTCCCCATCTAGATGTTCTTTTATGCAGTCACAAAGTGGTCTACCCGTTTCCCCAATATATTCCTCACTGCATGCGTTACATGAGATCAAGTATATTATACCTGAACTCATGCAATCCCTGTCTCTCCCGTTAGGACAGATCACACAGTTTTCTAAGCTGCACAGGCAATCATTGAGGAGGCTGCGAACTAACTGACGGTGTAGGGTATTGGGTGGAATGTCAATAATCATTATATAATTTTCAAGACCACTTTTTTCTTAAGCACCTCTTAATGGCGTAACCTATTTCATTTGATATGAAGGGTAGCTTAAAAGGGATCTTACTTACGTCTGAAACATTATTTTGGGGAACTATTACCCTAGTTTTTGTCTAACCCGAGTAGTGGCTTCTGCGTCGTAGCCATTGGAAATGGCAATTTTTCGTGCCAGGTTTTGCGATTCCTTTCTTTCCTCTTCTCCCTGTGCACACATTTTTTAGCCGTACGGTACATGTTTTTGATAAGTGCTTTTTTTCATGTGTGAAGGATGAGAGGAGAGGTAGTGAACTAGTATGTTCTTACTACTTGGCTTACGATACCATTTTGTTATATAGCCACTTTCTGAGAGCTTTATTTGAATGTTTAAGAATGGAAGCCAGTTTTCGATTGCTTTTTTCTCGTGTAAATTTTATATACTCCGGCTGTCGGTTTAACAATTCAAAGCACTCATCCATCTGTTCTTGTGTGGAACAGTCAATGAAGCAGTCGTCTATGTATCGACAGGAGAGTAAGGGTCGGTGGTCGAGAACTGGAGCTTCCACCTTAGACATGAAAGCGATGGCAAGGCTTGGTGCTAAACGCTGTCCCATGGCCTACCCTCTAATTCGTGCAAAATATTTTCCAGACCACCTGAAGATTGAATAACTAAGACACTGTTTTAAGAGAGTCATTAGTTGCACAATCGACAAGCCGTACATTTTTTATTTTTTTTCGTGCTCTACCAGCAACTCGAGAATGGCTTGCATTGCGGAGTCATTCGACACGTTGGTATAAAGTGAAGTAACATCGAATGAGTCCATTACATGCCTGCAGTTTGGTTGTGCGCACCGTAGGTGGTCTAGAAATATTTTGGTGTTAAGTAGATGGGTTGGAATGAAATTTAGCAACTAGGTCAGGATAAGGTCTAGGAACCACGTTATTCTATCCGTTGGCCCGCCTATACAACTGATGGTAGATCTCACTTTAAGTGATGATGGGTTCGTTGATGTAATATCATCAGTTGAAGTGAGCTTATGTGTTTTAATAAGCAAGGAAAGGACAGAGAAAATTGGATGTTCGTTTTTAAGTCGAGAAATAACTGAAGGCTCTAAGCCTGCTGCCTTTGCCGTGTTGACCCATTCTTGATTTGATTTCCGGTATTGATTTCTATATTACTTTTCAGAGGATGCTCAATAGAGAGAAACAAGATGCTCCTCTGTTATTCTAATATCCAGTTGACTAGGAATACCTAAAAAATTCTCCACCTTTATCACTAATAGAGAATCTAACAGATTTTGAATTCAGGACCTCTCTAACCTGGCTCATACCACATTTTTGTTGGTGTGTGAGGTTGGAGCTTTTTTCTTTTTTGGTAGTGATTAGGTGTGCGGAGAATTTCGTCGGAAAATAAACGAAATGTAGGGTCAATATCGCTATTTGGTAGCTCTTGTTTAAAGAAAGTTTGGGCAAAAGGTATTGGAGGTAGTTCCCCCCTTGGTACTACTTTGCCTAACCTTTCTGTCCTAACCCTGTAACGTAGCTGATTCCGAAGTTCATGCAGACTACACGTGATCCTGTGCAATAAGAAACCCATAATGGTGCTGAGATATTCTCAAAAATTGCACCACAAACCAGAGCGAACCACGATTACACTTTCCGGAGGCTTGCAGGTTACACACTGCGTCATTGAGGCCCTTGCTTTGTCTTTCTTTCAGCTATTTTTTCTAACTAACGCTGCATTCAGCAATCACCCGTCACCGGGGTTATATTTTACATGTCCTGCCGTGAGAGGAGTTATAGTAGGTAGCAAATAAAAGATTAACAAAAATCTGTATTCTGATACAACATTGTACAACTATACGAATCTGGTAGATTACTCCGTTTCCGTATAAAAAAACATTTACTTGGAAACTTGGAATGTTTGAAGTCAAGTTGAGCACTCCACTAAGACGCATACGACACCAAGGCTTAAACCAGACGGCTTTGAATTAAGAGTTACTAGTCCCACGCAGAAATCTAAGACATCAGCATACAAAGTTTCTGAAGTGTTTTGGATAGCCTCCAAAGATCTAGAAATAAACCGCAAAGAGGTGTGCCTTGTGACTAGACGTAGCTCCCGTCATGCCCAAAGCTAATTTTTCACCTGAACTAGGCACATTCTCCCACTTGCAAGACCAGGTGCGACCTGTCTACGTCAGTAGGTGGTCGACTTATAAAGAATGAAACGGTGATTGTTTGAAAAGCGAAATCTTCATCAGTCTCAGATGACGACTGCTTTTTTATGTCGCAACAGAAATGTCGTTTCAAACTATGTAGGTGTTCGTGAGTAGTTTCCCGATACCCTTGCTGTCGTTGCACGCTGTGCTACGTGCTGGTACGCTGCGTAGACGTCATTAAAGAAGTCAGTGTACCCGGTTCTTTAAGAACTAGTTTATATCGTTGGTAAGTTTTGAAACAATGGGAGACAAACGGAATAAGGAAATTCGACATATCTTTGGTTCCCAAGACCGACTTTCTATAAACCTTGGCATAAAAACTCGATATATTTATGTATTCTTGTGAAATCACCTTGTTGAGCTGGTGCGAGGTTTGTTCAAACTGTCGTTGTTATTGTTGTTGTTGGTCGATGGCTGATGTTTCAGCAATTTCGCCTTCCTCAGAGCCTAGAGGTATTTTACACAACAATAGCTTAACAATTTGGTGGTAAAAAACTATAGTATTAATGAAGAGAGGCGCGTGTGGCGCAGTGGTAGGAGGCGCCCTGCAACACGCCCATGGAATCAATCTCTGCGCCCATGGCCCACCAGGCCTTCCATTCCTCCGGAGTCGGCAAATTGGTACCAGACTTTTCTGGGAGGATGGCAGCACTCACTGGTTCGATACATCGGTAGGCCACTGCGAGTCATTGCAAAGGCCAGATGTGCATTCAATCACCTCCAAACGATGCTTAATGAAGTAGAATGCACGACGAATCCTCAACGCCGACAGCTTTATTCTTTTCTATTAACGAAAATCTAACACATAATTCAGCACCATATTGATCAAAAACTAGCCACTGTGCTGTTACGAGTGGAACTGCTCGCGTTTTGTTCACGTGGGATGAGCAGCGAGATCCATCCAGGTCAAAAAGTAGTTTTGAAATAAGGCGCCAAGTTAAATGTGATAATGAGGCATTCGTCTTTCCAGTTCATTTTTGGGCTTTTGAAGTGTATCCAAAACGCCACCCTCAAGATTCTTGCAATCATCTCCATTGTGCTTTGTGCTCTATGTGTACGTAGAAGAGTGTTTTGACGAATTTTAACGTTCCCATCAAGATGTTCTTTTATGCAATCACAAAGCGGTCTACTCGTTTCCCCACTGTATAAGATGAGCCGGGAAGACGATTGCCTCAGTATTCACACGTGGTCTGTGGCGCCTTATTTCAAAATGATTTTTTGACCTGAGGGAGAGGGGGTCTGGTTCGTCATCCCACGTGAACAAATCGCTGGTAGCCCCCACTCGTAACAGAACAGCGAGTAGTTTTTTTATCAATATGGCGTCGATTTACATGTTAGATCTTCATTAATACTATCGTTTTTTAGCAGCCAATTATTAAGCTGTTATTACATAATGTACGTCCAGGCTCCGAGAAAAGCATGATCGCTGGGGCGTGAGCCATCGACCAACTACAGCAACAACAAAAAACTTATATCCTCGTATCAGCTCAACAACACCAGTTCACAAGGAGATTGAAATACACTTTTTTTTCGTTCATGAGCAGACATGTGGTTGTTATTTTTACTGGTTATTTCGTTTATTGACAAGAAAGCTGACGTATCGGAGGATTTCTCTTTCTTGGGAGACTATAGGGCCAAGTTGACTGTAATCTACCCGGACAAATATCTCCTATGGCCAAAACCAAAAAGAAAAACACGACTCCAAAATTTCAATCGTATTGAGAATAAAATAGATTCGTGGAACAGTCACTGCTTACTGCGAGTCTTTTTACAGAGTGTGTCACCTGGAGGCCAACTGAACAGACCTCCAATGGATGAGTAATATGCTTCTCTCACCTTAAAATATCAGTGTTAAATATTTGCTGAGATCACACACGATAATAAGGCATTCCTTCTTGCCGTTCATATTCGGATTCTTCGAATTCATCATAAACACCTCAAGAGTTTTACGCACTAAAGCTTTCGATACCTGCGCGTGGATGGTGACTTCTACTTTAAAATCTTTGTTATGCCTCTGTGTCCTATGCGTGCTTAGTGGGGCATTTGGTTTGACTCTAGGTTTACCTACTGGGTGTTCTTTATACGGACGCATAGTGGACTCAATTCACGCATTTCGCCAATGTATTCGTCACTGCACATTTTGCAATAGATCAAATAAACAGTACTCATGAAATCACTGTCTCTAGCCTTAGGGCAAACTATACAATTTTTTCGCTGCACATAGACGGCCACAGTGGCTGGTGCGAGCCAGCTAACGTCTTAGAGTGCCTGGTTCTATCATGTGGAGCAAATAACAAAACATCTGTATATCCAGAGTAGAGTAATGACTGGATACCGAGTACTAATGATTCCACCTTAGACATAAATGCAATGGCAAGCCTTGGTGCTCCTCTTGCTAACACTCTCATTTGTGCATACTATTTTCCGGAACATCCGAAGATTGAATAGTTTAGGAACTCCTTTAAGACGACAGTCAACTGCTGAATTGTAAAGTTATGCATGCTTATTGCTCCAATGTGTTGTATAAGGTGTTGGAGGATGACCTTCAAAGCGAAGACATTCAACATTTTTGTACAAAGGCGATAAAATCAAAGCACTCTTTCACGTATGCGCTGTTAAAATGTGGGTTACGCAGGCCTGGAATGTGATTTAACAACTAGGTAAATATGTTTGAAAAATTATATTATTCTATGCGATACACCGTCTACACAGCTACTAATAGGTGCAACCTTCAATTATAATGGATCGGTAAATGCAAAGTTGCCACAGGTTAATTTTTTTGTTAATGAGGAGTAAACTAAAGAGCAGAGTGAAATAGCAGACATAAAAGATACATATTTTACCGGAATTGGACTTTTGCTAACCGCCTTTTCTGCTTTTTCTTCCAGTTCTTCGGGAATTGGAGCAGTCGGATTATTCGTCATCGTGTTCTGAATTTCCAAATGTGTAAGATTAAACCCAGGGAATACATAGTTTTGTATTGTAAAGCTAAAGGATAAAGAGTTCGTTGTTGCTCACCATTCCCTACTGATGAGCCATGCATTCAAATCCATTCGCTGCCTTGTACAAATGACTAAATGCGTATTTGGCCTAAATGAATACTTGAAAGTCATATTTCGAACTCCAGAGTAGTAGAGAAGTTAATTTGACCATGGCGTGAGGTCGAACCAGTAATTAGCCTAACGAGCTAAAAGTGTAAATCAATCTGGACAAGACATTGTGGGAAACCATACACCTGGAAACAGAGTTTGTTACTACTACTAACGTTTAACTTTTATTTGCTGTTTACTACAATTTTTTTATGGCGCAGCATTATGCGATATAGAACCGCTATGGTGCTGAGATATTTTTGCAAAGTTCTGGACAGCAGGAGTTTGAGATGGGGAACGAACGCGCTATTACCCTTTCCGATGGCTAACGCGTTCCCCACCACACCATGCGGGTCTTTCGTTTCGCCTGTCTCTCACCTTGTTATATCGTTCTCTACCATCAGCAAACACCCGTCAGTGGGATTGATCTGGGGAGGCCACATCGGCACTGAACCCAGTTAAGCCGAGGCTGTAGTTGAAATCACAATGTTTTACTTTTTATTTCCTACCGACTACAATTTTTATGGCAGGGTATCGAGCCAAATACAACCACCAACCGCAGCGAATCAGCAACTACTACTAATTTACTAGGATCGGATATAGTTCGAGAAAGTCTATCCATAGTTACTGCATTGAACTGCACTTAGCTATTCTAATAATATTAACATTTGGCAAAATTTAAAAGTATCTGTTCTCCTTTCTGTTTTCCCGACATTTGGTTATGGTGAATTCAGTCGTTAGATGATCAATATCAGTTCAAAAAGTAATGCGCCGTAATTCTGACGAATAGCGTATGACACCTCCGTTTCCTTCTCAGGAAGTGGCCATTCACGTTTTAGTAATTCGTGCTTCGACTGGAACACTGCTTTGAAAAAAACTAGTTAACGTCCTTTCCTAAAAGATTTCTCAACGGACAAGTCTCTGCACTGTGATCTCTCCTTGTTTGTGAAGCATTTCGCTGTTTCGTGAAATTTGTGTATTTGTACTGGGATCAGATACAGCCGCTTAATCCCAGGGTAGAATTTCCTAAGTCTGGTGATAGTCTTATAAAGTACGGTAAACCTGGAACATCAATATGAATTTTTCTCACAAATAAATCGATGTCTCTGCCTTGCACTCTTTTTTTTTGCTTTCATGGCAGTCGATATCATACTGCTTATAAAAGCGAATTTCCATCAGAAGGACCTCCCAACGTTAACGAAACGGCGCAATGCCACAATTCTAAACGAAATCACTTATTTAGGAGAAAATAGAGATCGAAAGATAGGAGAAGCATAATCAAACTCCCTTGTTTAGATGTTATGGGACATTAGATGCACTTTGATCAAAACGTAGGAAAAAGAAAGGAAATCACGATAGCACGCTTCGCTCTCTTGGGTTCCGGAAGTGGACGAACTTTATTTCTAGTCGTAAGGAACGTATTGTAAAACCGTTTCTAAACGTACTTGACAATACGCCTTCTATCTATTTATAAAAAATTTTTTTAAAACACAGCAATTTCTGGGAGGGACAGGTGATGTCTTGTCGTTAAATGCGTCTTTCAATTAGAAAGACAAACTGTCATCTATCAAGTACACTAATAACTTTTTTTACCACAACGGTCCTCTGCTTAAAATGAATTGGAACAAGATTTGTGGAAGATGGAAAAGCTAAATGAGAAGAATCCTCTTAAACCGTCTAGGAATCTGGGCAATTAAGGTAAATAAACGCTTCTTTACAGTTCTGCTCTCACTGTCTTGTATGTCACCACTTTGTTCTTTCACAGTGCAAGATTAAACTCTCTTTCCTTTGGAGAAAATCTTGCTTGCGGTGTTTTATAAAACGTACCGAACCTAGAGGAATTTCCCTGCACAGTTTTAGGTTGTGGGTATAGCGTCGTAGTTAGAGATGCGCTGCAATACACAGATTGTTCGTCGTTCGATCTCGCCCCTTTGGGATCGCCACGCCTTCTGTTATTCCAGAAAATGGATAGTTGGTATCTCGTCTGTCTGGTAGGACGAAAAGGCCGATTAGTTGCGTCGATAGTGGTCCTCGACAAGTCACTGTATAGGTCAGAAATCCATCCAACCACCTCTATGGTGCTACGATTGCAATGGAATGTATAGAGTATCTCCTCGCGCATGAACCCTTCGTTGCTTGTATTTCTAACTATTAAGGAATGCTGTTCTGCCGATTTACCGTCTCTTCATTACTGTCATGAAATTTTCGATTAACTGCTTAGGGATTTTTACAAGTTGCAGGGAAAAATGCCGAACCTGGAGTGAGGTCAAAAAAATTTCACCCAATTAATAATTGTGGAACCAACGTTCCTTCCTGATTTCAGTATTCTTAAACATCTCCGGAAGAGAAAATTTATAGCGTCCACATGGCTTGTAGCGAATTATTAGTCTTTACCTTACTATCATTCTTTTACTTACAACAATTTCAACAGTCTAGATGAAATGTGGATGCGATGTACAGAGTGAGAGGAACACTATAAAACCTCAATGCTGGCGACAAAGGTGATAAGATTGACGCCGAGTGCAAAGATATGCGATTTATGACGGATTCTTTTTCCAATCAGCGAAGTTTGTTACGAAGAGAGAAATGTTGCTCTAGGAAGTGGCCACTGTTCCGCAACAAACACCTAGGAACAAATGCATGTAGGATGTGGGAAAATGCAGGCCTTTCCTGCCCCCACTTCTATTCATTCTGGATGCCCCATTTACAATCGTCTTCGTCTTCTGCATCAACAATTTGCTTGTATTGCCAGTAATTCATGAATTACAAGGAGAGTCGAGCGGGCACTAGAGAAATCTTCAAATTTCCCTGCTGGTCATCCTAACATTTATGTCCTTCACTGAAAACCCGGTGTTGCATGTTAATAAGATAGAAAACAAACTCACTGTGAGAAATGGCAGAAAGATATAGCTTATTAAAAAACCCCTTATAACACAACAGAACGGCCAAGGAGCCCTTCCGCGGAGCATGCTTCAACAAAAGAATCGGCGTAGTTGGTTCATTGTCAAGACTAGTTCCGCCGTGAATTGAGGGTCTTCTTCGTCTAAGACTCAACATCAGATTTTTACGAAGATGATACCGAGGCATTCTACACAGATTGAGACCCCATAGAAATAACGTACCTTCCTATTTCTTGTAACGAATAGTTAGCGGCGAAGTGGAGCTGTTCAGATCGTGTAGAATATTAGCCACGCGGGTCTTTTAGTTGTTGTATTAATCTATCAGCCTCAAACTTGGTTAATCAAACCGTTTACATACTTAAACAGAACATTAATAACATAATAGTAACGATAGAGACGTAGTGGTAAAGGAATCACACGAGTTAAAGCTATGTGGTGCTATGGCTAGTAGTGAAGTGAGGCTAACAACGAGATAGTGGTACTTGAATATTACTACATCATTAATACAATAATAGCAGTAATAATGAATGATTACATACAAGCAACCGTTGGTTAGCCGTGAGCGATGCCACGCTCCCACTATCCGCGGCCGGTGCGGCGGCTGAGGGAGACGGTATGCTGGAGGCGGAGAGGGAGACTGTATGCTGGGGCGGAGAGGGATGTTGACGAGCCGCGTTTTCGGATGAGCTAAGGATCAACATTATAGCGGTGAGGTGCGCTTTAGCATGATCAAGGAGACAGTAAGTTACATGAGCATTGACGGTGCTATGGACAACGAATGATGAGTTATCTACGGAACGCAGTCAGGCGGCTGGTCGTGGATAACGCTATATCTGCAACGTGAAGTTCGAGCATCGATGGGTGCCACCATTGCTTAAGAGTCGAGGGCCAGAATGATTATCACTGCAATTGATAAGAGGGAGGTTCTCTATACTTCTTTCTATTACATTAATATACCTTCTCTGATAACTCATAAGCTAGCGACTGAACAAACGAGAATATCTGGAGAAGTCTATATGGAAATCCACCCACCAGAATAGGACTGAATACTGAAAGCAGCTTTCTGAGTGTAACGATGACCCAATATTCATGGTTGCTTACAATTTGAAAACCATACTTTAGATGATGGAAGTTGGGATCTTTCACTGGAGAGTGCGATAACGAAACAACAGGCGACATCACTTTACATCCAAGGGTAGGTCTAACTCATGGAATTTTTGTCCCAAAACTTCACATTACTTAGTGCTTCAGCATTTCTTCGCACAACCTTCCATTTCTAATCAACAAGAGAGATAGTCACATAATTCAGGAAGCCACGTCACACATCCATCGTAAATTGGCATTTGTTTAGATTATGATCGTTAGCGGTAACATTAGTGGGGGAAGAGGCTGCAGCACGTTCAACCAATAACTACTGTGTTAAACGGATCAGCCAAGAATATGCAAGCAAAGAAGAAGTCCTGCACACATTTTTGTTTTCACAACAATGTAAAAAAAGATAAAAACTAGAAAATTGACACCCACTAAAAGACGACTTTGCATAAGCATTCGAGCTGAAGTGCAAAGGTAGAGCTGCAAAGGCTACAGGGGTTTGCCAATTTAAGACGCTTATGGCTGGACTTGCCAAGCTTTTAGAAAAGTAAAGAAGAGAATCTCAGATGGAATATCGGTGAAATGACAGCAAACAGATGGATCAAACTGTGTAATATCAAGCTTTGGCCGGGCGAAACAAAAGAATGCCTATTTCAACAGCGCTTGTGAAAAACTTTGTCCTTAACGTGATGACATTAAATTCTTCTTTAGTGGAACAGTATGCAGAAAACGATATGAAGAAGTGACCCATTTCTCATGATTTATTCAATCTCAGCGTAAAGAATGTCTATGATTGATGCAGCAGTGTGTACTGGGGCAGTGAATTCGGGTGAAGAGCGAGTACAATAACCTTATAAGTGCACTGAGCATATAGTGAACAGTAGAAGTAACATTTTAATTCGTGGCAACATCTTCAACTGTAGGATAAATACTGAAATGTTGGAAATTTGATAGGCAATGGAAGTGATAGGTTTTGCGGACAACCGGTGGACGTGACCCGTAAGTTGCAGAGTTCCGCTGGATGTCAACTCTTTGACGCGACAATTTGGCCAAAGGAGTGGTCGGCTAACATGTTCATTACTTTCACCTATTAATTCGTTTCACCTGGAAAAACGAGTAAGCAGTAAATAAAGAGGATAAGATTGTGATTATAACTACAGCCTCAGCTTAACTGGGTTCATTGCCGATTTGGGCTCACCAGATCAATCCGCTAACATGTGATTGCTGACGGCAGCGATCGATATAACAACCTAAGAGACAGAAGAAACGAAGGACTTGCATGGTGTGGTGGTGAATGCGTTAGCCCCCAGGAAAGTGTAATAGCTCGTTCGTTTCTCACCGCAAACACCTTTTTGCAAATATCCCAGCATCATACAAGTTATGTCAGTTTTAGTTGCAAAACGCAATATTGCCCACTGTGCCGGTTCTACAAGCCGTGAAACTGGTCTTGAGTGGAAATTTAGCAAAATGCTTCACAACCTTTTCCAGATTATGAACATTTTTTCTATGCGTAGTTTCACTAGCAGTTACTTTCTGCGTGGTGACAGTCTATTCTTTCACGGAAGTGGATGGGAAACTGCCAGTGCGTTCCAGAAGAACTGCTAACTAGAAGAAGAAAGTTCTAACTCCATGACAAGGTGTGCACGGCTCTAATTAGTGCGTAGTGAACCCAAATTTGTGTGAGAAGAACAAATGAAGAACGAGTGAAATGGCACTACACTTCTATGTTTTTTAAAAACTAAAATTAGCCGTGGAGTGCTTGGGAAGTATTGTAATGTCAATAGTTTTGTCCCAAATGTTATAGTAATCAGTACAGTTTTATGCCAATAATGCTGATCTTCACAACGAGGTTGAATTCGACTGTTTACGTAAATATGTTATCTCCCTAAATCATGACACTTTCGAATGGTTGGTGATTCTATGCGTTCAGCTTCAATGAACAGTGGTGGATTACTCTTTCAGTGAGTAAGAAAGAGTTCACCGCTGCCGTTAAAGCAACCATTTGGTAAGGTGGCTTATCTACTTGTGATCCAGGGGAAGCGGGAACCGTCTGTGAAGCATCTACGCAGTTATCGTGTGTCTCCATAGCAGAAAAAGCTTCGGTCAACAAACATCGCAGCAGTCAACCAGAAACTGTTTTGGGTACCGCAAAATTCTTCGTACCTATCGGCCATTCGTGAAGTAGAATCACGTAGAGACTCTCTTCGCTTGGTTTGTTCTCACGGTTTATTTTTGCTTATTACATGGCGTCATAATGTGGATGAAGGAACATTTGATTGATTTCGCTTTGTATTACGCATGACGTGTGAAATAGGGCGCGTGTGGTGCAGTGGTAGGAGGCGTCCTGCAACACACACGTGGAATCGATCACCGTGCCCCTCGTCCACCAAGCCTTCCATCAATCCGGGGTCGGAAAATTGGTACCATACTTGTCTGGGAGAATAGCAGGACTGGCTCGATACATCGGCAGGCGACCGCGAGTCATTGTAAAGGCCAGATATGCATCCAGTCACCTCCAACGATACTTAATGAAGTCGAATGCATGGCGCACTCCTCAGGGATTGATCAACGCGGAGAGCTTTATCCCTTTGCCCTTTATGACGCAAAAGGTACCCTTCTACACCCGAAGGTGGAGCGGCACAACACATGAAGATGATGAACGTTCGGTTGTCGATGGCAACAACTCATTGTTCATTTCAACGAACACTCACTAAGCAACTTGACCGATTATTTCTACACTAAACTTTGATCGTTCAGCATTTCCAGGTTTATGTACAATCGCGAAAAAATCAGCAACCAATAGTGATGAGGTGAATAAAAAACAAATAAATATATTAGCTTTAATTTCGGTTTAAAAGAATGATTCCTTTGTGGTTGGTATTCTGCCTTTCCATGGGTAAAAAACGGGTTATCAACGACAAAAAGTGTCTTTATAGTGGTTCTACTTGGGTGAATTGGAACGACTCCTTACCAGGTCGATGTTGTTACTTCAAGAGAAGAACCTCAGCATTTATGTGATAAAAAAGCGGAATCATTCACCACAGCTTCTTTGATCATTAGAATCGCGTACGGAAACCACTGCTTCAAAAGCAACAGAAATTAGAACTGCAACGTCTAGCAGGACAAATAGTAGTCGAGAAAGAGCAACACTTTGTTCCAGGTCATGCTTAAATATACTTGAAGAAACATGTGGTCAAATGTCCTAACTTATGTCGCGAATTGCTGGATTTTAGAAATCCTCTTCTAACGTCCGTTCTTGAATCCTCCGTGAAGTGCTCAAAATGTTCGTGTTTTGCCTGTTACACTGTGCGTGGTCAACCAATCGTCTTACTAATCACAGTATTCGGTGCTGTTATGCAAAAAAGAAAGGAAAATTTCTCAGTCATCAATAAATCAACGCCGGTGACATTCCTGGCACTTCCGCCTCTGCCGTTTTGCTGCACGACAACCACAAGACCAAGCAAATCATGTGCTTAGTTGGACGTGATTAAAACCGGATCAAAGTAGCACACCGAAGTCTCGCAACCGTTTTCGTTCTCATCCAACACTCATCTGTATCACCTCTTGTGCCAGCATATTTCAATTCACTTTGAAAGGATAAAAGGATAAAGCTGGCGGCGTTGATCACTCTTTGAGAGATGCGCCATGCATTCGACTTCATTAAGTGTCGTAGGAGGTGATTGGATGCATATCTGGCTTTTACAATGACTCGCGGTGGCCTGCCGATGTATCCAGCCAGTGCTGCTACCCACCCAGACAAGTCTGGTGCCAATTTGCCGACCCCGGAGGATGGAATGCTTGGTGGGCTGTGGCCGCGGGGATCGATTCCACGTGTGTGTCGCAGTGGCGCCTCCAACCACTGCGCCACATGCGCCCCTCAGTTCACTTTTAGCCGTCATAAATTGGAAGGAAGTCCATTAGACTGCAGCTGTCTTCGTCCACGTGACACACCCTTATTCTATTCTACAGACACGAAAACTTGGTTTTTTGATGCCCACCACATGCGATTGTTTCATGTTCCTATATCAGAGCTCTTATTTTAAAAGACAGTGAACAAACTGGACTTTGTTAAGTCGGCCGAGGTGGTGCCCTCCAGTACATCATTTATGCTTGGAGCAGCCTGTTTTGCTATGGTTATTTGTTTTTTACATCCTTCTTTGTGATAATGTGAGACCGACATGCTATTGTTTCTCCGAGAATTGTGTATAACAGCATCGATGCTTTTTACAACGTTGGTACAACGTTAAATTCACATTTCACGCTTTCGTTCTTTCTCTGTGGTGACATTTCAGATCCTCGTCCGGTTATTTAGTGTAATAATATAAAGTGGATCTGATTTCCACCACATTGAAAGCAACACAACTTTTTTGCACATGGTGTTTAGCGTTTCCTACAAATATATAGCTTTCTGATCTCTCAACGTAGGGGGCTGGTTGTAGTCATGGGTAGTTTCCCTGCTTTTACCAAGACTAGACGGTGAGCTTATTTGTTGGAAACGACTCCAATCCGCCTCCCATATACTTCCTGTCACTTGATTGCAGGCTTTTGGCCGAAATGACTCGCACAATCCGTCTAAACGAGAACACACTAATGCACGCTTGCTTCAATATGTCTTTGTAAACACAAAAGGTGTGTGCCAAATCGGAGCAGCAGAAACAAGGAAGGTAGTCGTAGTTATAGAAATCTGTCGCGATGCCACCTACCCTTTGAGCTCATAACTGTCGGCAATGAGAAACCGTTTAAGAGGAACAACGCGGATTCTATTTACTACTGCCCATTAATTAAGGAGTGTAGCTTTCCTCCTCTAAAGCTTTAGCTGAATGCTGTACCACAAGAATACAGTTCTTCTATTGCAGTGGGTACGACCGCAGGACACCATCTCTAATGAAAGGCTTTCAGTGAGAAAGATAGCACTCACATTTGATGTCGATCACAAACTAAACCTCCTTGGAGGCGTTTTGCCATCTTTTTCCAGCTCACCAGTTGGCAAGAGCAGTATTCGTGCGGTGCTCTACTACGATGGGATCAACTTGATATAACTGCTACGAAGACCCGCTTCGTGAGGAAAAAACTGCTACAGACAATCGATTCGACTCATGGCCGCTCTGAGAAAGACGGAACGGCCGAGGCGTTAGTATCAATCTGTTGCAAATAAAGTTATCGGGAAACTAATGCATACTGCGCATAAGCCAGAAGGAAACTCCATTTATGAGAAACGCAACAGCAAACAGATCGTAGCGGATGGTTTCTTCATTACAGATTCTATACCTTACGTTGTCCGAGAAGAAGAAACATGGTAGACGACAAGAATGTAGAAGTCACTTAGAAGAGCAAAAAAAGTATGAACCGCATTTGACAAAACACCAATGAACTCACGGACCGGAAACTTCGCCATCAAACTTTACGATTCAACCATCTTTAAAGTGTTCAGCTGTGCCGATGAAACGTAGGTTAACACTTGAACAGTGTCCACACTTGGATGCATCACATACAGAGGGGGCTTGGTCAATATTTCCATAAGAAATCCGTTACACATAAGGTGAAGTCGGACTGCTGGTTAAGACCTTCAAAAAATTATTTTACCTTCGAGATCAAAGATAATATATTCTGGGAGTGGCACGCCAATCAGTCCATCATTGCTGTGAAGAGCAGAACACAGATAAACAACGCAAAAAAAGCAGTAATGGGTGCACCGAGTGGAGTGCAGAATGAACCAAACGTTCTCTGAGAAGGTCATATAATAGATAACCGAATGTGTTTATGACTCATATCGGCTAATTTCGAATAAAAAATGCTCTCCGCGTTGAAAATCCCCTGAGGTATGCGCCATCCAAACGAGTTCATTAAGTATCGTTGGAGGTGACTGAATGCATATCTGGCCTTCATAATGACAGGCGGTGGCATGCCGATGTACCGAGCGAGTGCTGCTATTCTCCCAGACAAGTCTGGTACTAATTTGCCGACGCCGGAGGGTAGGACGGCTCGGTGGGCTATGGCCGCGGGGATCGATTCTACGTGTGTGTCACAGTGGCGCCTTCAACCACTGCGCCAGACGCGCCTTTCCTTGTGCTATAACTCTTCAAAAACCCATGTAATCGAAAAAAAACATTGCCAATTTTTGAAAAATCGGCTTGGAACGATAAGGAGAGAAGAGCGTGCAACCTAGTGGCAGTGTCGGAGAAAGTGCATGCATTCGTCGGTTACAATAATTGCCTCTGGCTAGCAAAGCTGACCGTTAGTACGGTGTGGGTCAATATGATTGGCACGGTAGCATTGTCGAAATACGTGTGTGGCCAATTGGAAGGGGGTGATACGGGCCAAATATACATTCAACCACTCCTGCGCTCCCAAGACTGGAGTCAAATGTAGTGCACTCGAAGGATTAGCTCAAGACCGAGCGCTTTTTACTTCCTTCTTGATGATAATGTGAGACCGACATGCTATCGCTTCTCCGAATATTGTGTATAACAACACCGCTGCTTTTTACAACGTTGGTACAACGTTAACTATATATTCCACACTTTCGTTCGTTCTCTTTGGTGACATTCCAGATCCTCGTCCGGTTATTTAGTGTAATAATATAAAGTGGATTTGTATTTCATCATCTGTATCACCTGTTTCCCCCTTGATGGTCGAGTTAGTCGAGCATACGCCATTAAATCTTCCATTTTTTCTTTGTCACTTGCAAGTGCATCCCAGCGGGTTCCGTTCGCTCTAAAAAACTCGCCAGGCACCGATTCTGTATTCTAAGGTATTCATGAAGGACCCTAACCATCCGGTAGGAGGTCTTCTTACAGCACATTTGACATCTTGAGGAGTTTACTCACGCCTCTCGCCCACTGGTTGTCTTCTATTGGCATCGAGCTTACCTTGCCTTACACAGTTTGGAGTTCACTACGACGTCTCTGGTGTTTAATCGTTGACGTGGATCGGATCTTCGGATCCCTATCACTTGCGCGATACGGGATCTTGCTAGCATCGTTTTCTTCATTGCGTCTTCACTAACGCTGAGTCTTTCGTCGAGCTTAGGTAACTACCGTAGCTATCAGATTTCTGAGCCAATCGTTAAGGCAGGCAGAAAGACGGAGTGGAAAAAGTGGGCTCGTGGTACCTTTTTTTCTCCTTCACTATATCCTTGATGCTCTTGAAAGCTCCCCACGTCGCCCATTTTCCCTACTCAACTCTGGAGTTAAGTCGTTCGTCATGTTGATTTCACGCCTTAGATGGACATAAGTAGAACATTTATTTATATGATCTCACAAACTGATCTTATTGAGCGGATGCGGTGTTGGTATAAGTTTTCATTGTCGTTGTTGTTGTTGTTGTCGTTGCCGTTATTGTTGGTGTTGCTGGTCGATGGCTGACGTTTCGGTGGCTTCGCCTTCCTCAGAGCCTCAATGGTTCGATGGAAAAAACCAAATTATTAATGAAGATCTAACATATAAATAAACGCCACATTGATCAAAAAACTACTCACCGTGCTGTTACGAATGGGACTGCTCGCGTGTTGTTCACATGGGGTGAGGAACGAGACCCATTCAGGTCAAAAAATCATTTTGGAATACGGCGCCGGGTCACATGTGATTGTGAGGCATTCGTTTCTCCTGTCGAACTTTGGATTTTTGAAATTTATCCAAAACGCCTCAAGAGTCTTTCGCGTTGGTGTTCTTGATTCCTGTGCTATGATCCGGACATTCACTTCAAAATCATCGCCATTGTGCTTTTGTGCCCTATGTGTACGTAAAGGACTGCTTTGACGAATTTCGACTTTCCCATCTAGTTGTTCTTTTATGCGGACATAGCATGGTTAGTAACATTTTTGATCAATCTGGACTTTATTTATGTGTTTGGTCTGCCTTAATGCTATAGATATTTCACCCGAATAAAAGGCTACTGTTACATAACGGCGTCCAGGCTATAAAGAAGGCGAAATCGCCGAAACGTCTGCCATCGACCAACAACACGAACGACAGCGACAACAGTTCCCAAGATTGAGTTTCTATTAACTTTGGCATTGGATTAGAAATCTTTCGATCTTTTCTTTTCAGCATGTTATTCAGCAGACGTTTAATTCTTTACACATAGAACACATATAACACAACGGTAGCTCACGTTTCGGCAGTACCGTCTTCGTCAGACCTGGAAGGGTACACTGATACGTAATTTTCCAGGTCAAACACTTCAACAGCACAAGCAGAAAGATGAAAATTTGAGCCATAATTACGCGATCACCGGCTTCTCGAAAAACCCACCGTTTTTTACCTGTCTTCCACCGAGGAACAACATCCGCTCAGAGTGGCATATGGTTGATGATTGCACCACCCCACATTAAAAATCAATTCTGAGATACGGGGTTAGATCACGTGTTATCTTAGGGCGTGCTTTCCTGCTATTCATTTTCGGATTCTTGACATTTGTCCAAAAAGCCTCGAGAACTTTGCGCGTTTGTGTTTTCGTCTCATGTACGAGGATAACGACTTTTACACCAAAAATCGTCTCCACTGTGCTTCTGTATCCCATGCGTGTCTAGTGGGGTACTTTGTCTTGCTTTTCGTTTGCGATCTAGTTGTTCTTTTATACGGACACATAAAGATCTTCCCGTTATTCCAACATATTCGTCTCCACAAAGTACCACAAGAGATCAGGTATATCGTACCTGAACTCATGCAGTCACCGTCCCTGTCATAAGAGCAGATTACGCAATTTTGTGCTTCACATAGACGGTCATAAAGACGGTTTACGAACTAATTGACGACGAAGGGTATTCGATGGTATTTCAATTATAGCTACCGATTCCTCTAGATCTGCCCTTCTTAAACATCGTTTTATCGCTACACTTATTTCACCGCTTATAAAAGGCAAGATAAACGGGATTTTTGTTTCGGCCAAACCGTTCGTTTCGGGGCGTCGCTCTATTTCTAAACTTATCTCGTGAAATTAGTTTTTCGTATCCATTGGATATGGCTCCTTGCCGAGCCAAGCTGCTCGATTCCCTCTTCGTGCATGTGTAAGGAACGTGTGCTGAATAACAACCTGGCCATTGCTGGGAAAAAAAGAGAACGACAGACAACGACAACGACGACGACAACAAAAATGACAACAATAACTTATGCCAACGTAGCGTCAGCTCAACAAGATCAGTTTGTATTATCGCATAAACAAATATATTAACTATTTGTGCAGATGTTATAGAAAGTCGGTCTTTTTAAAGTGGTAACGGGAACAGTCGGGGATATTCTTTCTATTTAGTGTTAATGGGGCATACGTAACCAATCGCCTTACCATGAACTTCGTTTCTGTGAGATTAAATCGGAAACAAGCCCTTTCACAGGAATTATCAAGGTCTGCAAGCATTCGTGTCGCTTGGCTAATGTTTGTTATAGTAAGAACGATGTCATCAGCAAAGCGAAGATCGTGTCATTCACGAACATCAATTTTCACTCCCATGTTGTCCCATTTCATTGTTCGTATGACATTGTCAAAGGGCGCGTGTGGCGCAGTGGTAGGAGGCGTCCTGCAACACACACATGAAGTCGATGCCCGCGCCCCCTGCCCACCAAGCCCTCCATCCCTCGGCAAATTGCGACCAGACTTGTCTGGGAGGATAGCAACACTGGCTCGATACATCATTAGGCCACCGCGAGTCATTGTAAAAGCCAGGCATGCATTCAATCACCTCCAACAATACTTAGTGAAGTCGAATGCATGGCGCATCACTCAGGGATTGATCAACGCGGAGAACTTTACCTTTTTATGGCATTGTCTAAGAAAGCGATAAGCAGTCGTTACGAGATGGTATCCCCGTACCTTAACGATACTTCTGACCTCGATTTTAATATTATATTATTATATTATTTAGTGGTAATATTTTGTATCGTTTGCATTTGTATTGTGTTGGTATTTGTTTGTATTTGTTTGTTTGTACTTTGTATAAATATATTATTATTTTATGGAATGGTAATATTTTGACTGCGAAAATTTTATACAACTCGCGAAGAGTCTTTATACATTGAATAGGGAGGCCCTTGCTGTCAAGGGCTTTCATGATTGTTTCTATCTCAGCTGAGTGTAGAACTTTCTTTAAATATGTGAATGTAGGAGACAGGGCGCCTTCATGTACTCTCGCGATACTTCAATGAGCATTGTTAAAGTGTGGATCTGGTCCATGTTATCGAATCCTTTTCGAAACCATGCTTGCTTTCATGGCTGTCTTCCGTCCAGTGTTCTGTCAATGCTCTTTACGGTGAGTGAAAAGTTTGTAGACGAAGACAGTAAGCAGATTGTTGGATAGTTGCAGATATCGTAGAGGCCGCTCTCCTTGAATAGCAGCACAGTTTTGCTCGTCTTCCGCTGAATAGGAACCTTGAATTCTAACCGGTAACGTGTGAAGAGCTGAGCCACTCTTTTTGATGAATGCTGGCGAATTTTCCTTCAGTTGTTTTGGTCATATACCGTCAAGACCTGATAATGTTCGATTCTTCACAGACGATACAGCATCTGGGATTTCGTAAGAAGGAACTAGTGAGACGAGAAATCCATCTTCTTTCATTTTATATTAGCGCAGGCAGAGGTGACACCTGAGGAGATATGAGTGGTAGTCATGAATAATTTTCTCCACTGCCTTTCTGGAAGGTGTAAGTGTTCTGCCTTATCATCGGACTGTAATCAACTTGGCTTCGTAATTGATGAAGTTTTAGCGATTTTTGCAAATGCTTTTCCCTGTCTCTCTCGCTTCGACCATGACTGCTGCAATTCTGTCGATAAAATATTTATTCTTCGTCGACTTTCTTCATTGTTTTGCAAGTTCGGAAGTGAGTTACCGATTGTTCGTGAAATTCCAGGTGGGGTATTAGCTCGACTGCTTCTGAAAACAGACGTCTTTTTTTGATTTCGAAGTTTCCATTTCATGTTGCTGACGTGAAGATGTTGAAAGAACCGATCGTATTGGTCGTCGATATTATTAAGAACAGTATCTTCCTAATGGCCGATTAATGAACGAAATAGATCTGAATTTATAGTGGTTTTAAGACTTCGCTTTTGAATTTAACAGCTTTTCCTTCCTTCCTAAGAGGGTGCGTGTGGCGCAGTGGTTGGAGGCCACGGCGACACGCACGTTGAATCGATCCCCGCGCCCATGGTCCACCAAGCCTTCCATCTCTCCGAGGTCGGCAAACTGGTATCAGACTTCTCTGGGAGGATAGCAGCACTGACTCGATACATCGGTAGTCCACCGGAGTCATTGTAAAGGCCAGATATGCATTCAATCACCTCCAACGATATTTAATGAAGTCGAATGCATGGCTCATCCCTCAGGGGATTGATCAACGCCAAGAGCTTTATCCTTTTTTTATTCTTTTTTTTGATATACGATCTCCTAGGCCGGTGTAGAACTGTGCCCTTACGACGACTTCGACTTGGCAAAACCATAGATCTCATACGACGTGGTCTATTTCGTTGTGGTACTCTCCATTGTTAGACCCCCACGTCCAGCGTTGAGGGTGGGGCTTTGGAATTGCGAATTACGATGAATGGTCTTAGTCATCATGGTAAACTCAGATAGCCGCTCATCCTACCTGTTCCATTTCAATCCGTTGGTCCCAATGGGACGTTCTTTTTGATCCTAACTTGACGTAAAGTTTTCAATGATACCCTCAAACAATGTGTGGTCTTCAATGCAGACGTTCTCCAAGTCCATGTAGAACACTCCGACTTCGTCTTCGTCGTAGCTTGATGTCGATGCGTGAGCAACAAAGACTGTAAAAGCTGATATTGATCCGCATCTCGTCAACCATAGAGGTCCGATTCGGGTTGTTAAATATTCCGATGAATCGATCATAGTGTCAAACTCGTGTTGAAGAGAGCGCCGACGTCATTGACCTTTCTACTCTCGCATGTTGCTGGGAACCGTTCTTCTCCGGTCTCATAGACCGCGTCGAAAGACTGGCGTCTCCTCGTCTCGGCCAGGCCGATGACGTCGTATTTCATCCTTCTTGCTTGCACGATCAAGTCTTCTATCGAAAGCTCAGATGCAAATGCGCCTGCACTGTAGGTACAGAACGTCAGCTGTCCCTTTGCGGTTTAGGAAGATTGATGTAGAAACCATGACATTTTAGAAGCTTGTCCGTACTCGTCATACCCACCAGTTCCGTGTCGGGGCTGTTCTGGGTTCAACAGAATGAGGCCCGTTCATTTTTATTGTGTTTAGCCTTGGTCACCCACGGATATCTTTCTGAGCTCTGGAACATACATGCGTCGTTTTCTTGTTCTGCTATCGCGAGGTTGTTGGACAGCATATATTTACTTCCATAAAAAAACACAATACAATATAACAGTAGCTGACATAGTATTGCCTTCTTCAGAGCCTGGAAGAGTACACTGATATACAATTTACTAGGCCAAACGCCTCAATAACACTTACAAAAACTCGAAAAACTCTATGGCAATCACATGATCAACAGCTTCTCGGAAAAAACTCACCACTTTTTTACATGACTTCCAATGAAGAAGATTAGAACAGCTGATTATAGTCGCACATGGTTGATGATTGCACCACCCTACATTAGAAACTGATGCGAACATATGAGGTCAGGTCGCGTATGACCTCTGGGCTTTCATCCCTGCTATTCATTGTAGGGGTTTTTGGCATTTATCCAAAAAAGCCTCAAGAAGTTTTCGCGCTGGTGTTTTAGTCTCCTCTGCAAGGATATTGACTTTTACTTCAAAAATCGTCTCCACTATGCTTTTGTATCTTGTGCGTGCCTAGTGGGATACTTTATCATAGTTTTCGTTTGCCATCTAGGTGTTCTTTTACACGGATACACAAAGGTCTGCCCGTTTCGCCAATATATTCATCTCCGCAGTTATTACAAGAGATCAGGTATATCTTACCTGAACTCGTGGGGTTACTATTTCGTAGCCACTGGAGATGGCTATTTGCCGAGCCAAGTCGCGCGATTCCTCCTTTAGTTCGCTGGTTGTGCACACAGAGGTGGCTGTTCGAAACATGTTTCTCACAAACGCCCTCTTTGTGTGTGTGAAGGGTGGGAAGAAAGGAAATGAACGAGGATGTTCTTTTTACGTGCCTTTCGGTACCACTTTGTCATGTAACCGCTACTTGATAGGTTTATTTGAACGTATAAAAACGGAAGCCAGTTTTTTCTCGATTTCTCCCGGGTGAACTTAGTGTACTCAGACTGCTCGTTAAATAATTCAAAGCATTTGTCCATCTCCTCCTGCGTAGAGAAGACGACAAAACAATCATCTACATATCTGCAGTAGAGTAGTGGCCGGAGATCGAGAACAGGGGCTTCTATCTTAGACATAAACACAATGGCAAGGCTTGGTGCCAGTCGCTGTCCCATAGCCAACCCCTTATTTGCACGAAATATTTCCCAGACCATCCGAAAATTGAGCAATTTAGGCACTCCTCTAGGGAGAGCCATTAGCTGCTGGATGGACAAGCCATGCATATTTATTCTCCTTTCATGTTCAGCAAGAAGTTCCGAAGATGGCTTGCATTGCGGAGTCATTCGATACGTTGGTGTACAGCGCAGTAACGTCGAAAGGACTCCATCACGTGCTCGTTATTAGGAGATGCATTACGTAGACATTCCAGGAACATGTGGGTGTTTGTAGGGTGAGCTGGAATATCTTTAAGCAACTGGGTTCGTATTAGGATTAGAAACCAGGTTATCCTATCCATTGGCACGTCTACACAGCTGATGATTGGTCTAACCTTAAATGATGAGGGATTAGTTGACACGAGATCATCAGGTGATGCCAACTTATGTGTTTTAATAAGTAGCTATAGGGCAGGACATGTTGGTTTATCGATATTAAAGTGCGAAACAACTGATGATTTTAAACCTGCAGCCTTTGCCACACTGACTCACTGATTGTTTAGCTTTCGGTATTGACTTTTATATTCCTTTTCAGAGGATGGGCAATACAGCGTAGCATCTCTAAGATGTTCCTTTGTTATCTCAACATCCAGCAGGCGAGGAATAACTACGAACACTCCCCCCTTATCACTAACAGACAATCTTGTTGTTTCGGAATTTATTAATTCTCCAATTTCTTGCATGCCACATTTTTTGAGCGGCTGTAAGGTTAGAGATAAACTTTCAATCGCGGTAGTGATTAAGGGTCGGGGTGATGTTGCCTCATTTGAGCCGTAGATCACTGAAGAAGAGCGGACTCGGTACGGCGCCGGCGACACCACATCGGGAAGACAAACTACTGTGAACCATCAACTCACATTATCGGTTCTGAGGAAGGCGAAGACGTCGAAACGTTAGCCTCATAAACATCTTTATCAGCCACGTGTTAGCTCAACAATCCAAGAAGAAGGTTAACGTTTGATCCTACCACGGACTACTAGGACTCCTAAAAGATATATGCCGGAAATAGATAAGTTTGCAGAAAGGCTTTCATCAGTACATGTGTGAAAGCTAATGGAAGGAGAACAATGATTAAACACTTTGATAAAAGTGTCGTCGGGACATGTGCGACTATGTTTCCATTATCACCCCTATTAACGAATATGGGAATAACTGCTTTTATACGGAGTGAATGACGGACAAGATCTATAGCAATCTTTTCTATCGACAGTCTCTGTTTCGGAACCAAAATTCTCCGCTGAGTAAAAAAAGCCGTTTAAGATTCTCTTTTTTGAAGTCCGAGATTTTTTTTATTATCTTAATATAACACCGGTGGGGTTTGGGGAGAGATGATAGCGCAGCGGTTAATGATGCCATAGATCAGAAATCAAAAGCCTAACTACGACCCACTGCTATACTCTCCACTTCAGTCCACGTGGAGCGCCTTTGCTATATCTCTAAGATTGCAAGAAGAATCGACTCGACCAGCATTCTGCGACATTCATAAGGACGACGAAAGCCTCAAGCATCAGTAAGCAACATGGAAATGTTCGAAGACCATTGCTGGCGATGACTATCGAATGCCAGAAGTGCCAGGATCCGCACAGTAGATGAATGAAGGGTCACATAAAACAACAAATAAAAAATAAATAACTTAACGGCACCACTACTTCCATTGTTTTGGCTCGATTCATTGTGGTGATTCCACTTTGAGTGCAAATTCAAATCCTGAACAAATGGCAAAAAAAGACAAGCTCAATCTTGAGAAAATCGATAAATTCTTTTCTTCTTCATTTTTGTATTTCTTTTGTGACGATGTTTTCTCATTTACTCGCTGTTGGTCTGAAGACTCTAGAAATTTCTCAAACACGATCAAAATACGAGAAGGCTCTACACCGAACCACTGTCCACTGCTGCACACCGAACCGCTGATACCTTCAGATCAGGTCTGCTGAGTCTCTACGCGCTGTTCTGCTTGCAGAGAGTGGTAACCGCTGAGTTAATTTTGCCCACTGTCTACAACTATGACATTTCAACAGAATTTGAAAAAATAAAACTTTTCAGACGTTCTGCTGCTTTTTTTGTGGGTGATCAATCTAAATATTTCGAATTCACTCGCGTGTTTTAGCTTATTATTTACTGCCACTCTTTTTTAATCAAAGGGTATATTGCGAAATATTACTTCAATGATGCTGAAATATTTGCAACACTCCGGATCCCAGGTGTTTGCGGTGGGGAACGAACGCGCTATTGTCCTTTCCGCGGAGTAACGCGTTCACCACCACACCATCCGGGCCCTTCGTTTCGCCCGTCTCTCAGTTAGTTCTATCGATCTCTGCCATCAGCAATCACCCGTCAGGGGGAATGATCTGGGGAGCCCAAATCGGCAACGGACCCAGTTAAGCTGAGGCTATAGTTATAATCACAATTTTAACTTATTACTTACTGCCACTCTTTTTTAATGGCAGAGTATATTGCGAAATTTAACTTCAACGATGCTAAAATACTTGCGGAACTCACTCGCGTGTATTTGCCGCGAGGTGAAAGAAGGATTGAAGAGGCCATTCTCTACCTCGTAGAAAACTTTCACTTCCTTTTTAATACTATCGCCCGTTTCTGGCGTTCTTTATCACTATTGCTCCTTGTACGCTATTGTCTCTTAATTTATTACGAAGCAACTTCAGTCGAACTTTCAGCAATACACCACGTGATTGGCAGTGGCACTGCATAGAACCTTGGGACTCTCCTCTCATGCCCATCACTATATTATGCACTTTGTTACCCTCATAGAAATATGACATCGCATAGTGCGCGAAGACGGCCCATCTAACTACTAAACTCGTCTGAGCAGTACTAGGTTGTTCGGAAATAAATGAGCGCTTTTAACCTTATTAGTTAAATGTCATAGCCTTCTTTAAACAAAGCTTTATTAATTGAAATAAAAACCATTCAAATCTACACATTTTCGAGAAGCAATTTATTCATTTCATTTTCATTAAATTCTGGAGTTTTGGAAGCGATGAATTCGTTGAAGACACTTTTTGCGTCATTGTGGTTGGTGAAGCATTTCTCGCACAGGAACTTCTCAAGGTGCTCGAAAAAAGTGGTAGTCGTAGGCGGAAGGTCTGATTAATATGGCGGGTGAGGCGAAGCTACGTAGCCCATCTTTCAACTTCGGCAGCGCTGGTTCCACAACGTGAGACCAGGCGTTGTCGTGGAAAAGGATTTGTCCTTTTCTGTTGACTAGTGCCGGTCGCTGTTTTCGGAGTTCACGGTGCATTTTGTCGATTTGTTATCAATATTACTCTGCCGTAATCGTTTCGCCCAGATTCAAAAAGCTGTGAAGAAAAAGCCTGGCTGCTGGCTGCAGACCTCCAAACAGTCACCATAACCTTTTTTGGTGCAATTTCGGCTTTGGGAATTGGTGTAGAGCCCTAATCGCAATCCAACTATTGAGATGGACCTCGCCGGGGTTGTCGTGCACAATCCACTTGTAGTCGACCCATTTCGATCAAGAAAGGATCGCTTTTGTTGCGGAGAATAACAGCAGGCGACACTTCAAAACGGTTCGTGAGGCAGTCTCGTCTAGAGTTTTTTTGTCTTTCCTATGCGATTCAGGTGAGTGGAAATTGTTCCTGTGCCGAAGCCAAGCTGTTCTGCAAGCTCACGAACAGTTCATCGCGTGTTTGCTTCCATTAGTGCCTCCACTGCCGTCGTCAAGTTCATTGGGACGCCCATCGCCTTCCTTAACTTCGAAGTCGACATTACAAGATTGGAATTTCCGGAACCATGTTTTTTTTGTTGCTGACCAGCTCTAAATTGGTAAAAAAAAAGAGTTACTTTTGACAAAAAAATAAAAGACGATTGAAAAGGGCATAAAATCAGCTTTTCGAAAATAAATAACACTGAAAGGTACAAAGAATGCTTTATTTGTAAAGAAAAACACCAAAACAATAAAAGTCTTAAAACGCTCATTTATTTCTGAATAACCAAGCACAACCAAAGGGATGCTGAGACATGAGCAAAAACTCGGAATCTCAACTGAGCTTCGAAACTGCCATTACTTTCATCAGAGTCTCCCCTGCTCCTTACCACACCAACCAAGGTCTTTTGCCTTTCTCTTAGCCAATTTTTCACTCCGTCGGTGCTACCAGCATTAGCTTGTCAATGAGAAGTGCATTTTTGTTCTAAGATTTGCACCAAAAATATACCACATACGTAGTGAAAATGCCGGAGGTTACTATTTACAAGTTCAAACCATGCATCGTAAAGGTTGTAACAGTTGGAAAATGGCAGTTTATGAGCAGTTGTTTGCAGAACTCGATGAATTAACGAGCGTTCGTCTGTGTCAAACTTTAAACACAACTCTTTGATGAATAATCTGAAAACCTGCTTGAAAAACACGAGAAGAAATTGTTTTATTCTCGACGGATGACAGTCTGTTGCTGTCGTTGAAATATGACGACATTCACATGCCGAAAGGAGCACGTCTAGTTGTTACTACTCTCACAAGAACCACCCTCAAAAAATTTCTCCAGCACGTCGCATCATTTTTCAGAGAAATGTGTTTGAGAAAAAATTTTATACGTCCGTCGTAACGTAGTTGCTCTATGATTGAAAAAAAAGTTATGTGGATATCACAAAGATGCGTCGTACCATTTTAACTTAATCTGTTCTTTGGTGAAAGGTAAAGCTCTCGGCGTTAATAAATTCCTGAGGGTGTACCATGCATTCGACCTCATCAAGAGTGCTTAGAGGTGGCACACCGATGTATCGTGCCAGTACTGCTAATCTTCTAGGCAGGTTTAGTAGCAGTCTTGGATCCCAGAGCGATGGAAGCCTTACTGAGCTCAGGGCACGAGATCCAAACAAAAGACCACGTGGGTATTGCAGGGCACATCTAACCACTACACTACACACGCCCTATCTATATTCCCATGAACTAATAACAGTGCAACTAGTGTTTTCACACTGGATACTGGCGGCTGGTCATTGAAGTCGAGTCGCACTTGTGCTTAGTTGGCACGTGGGTTCGATCGCGACCATTTCACAACGGCATCGCAGAGTTTTAGAATAGGCAGCTTTTCCTTATTCATCTATGGGCGCAATGTTGCTATTATGCAACACATTTCCTTATATTTCAAAACATATCGCTGTCTTAATTGAGAAGAAGTTTCTTGGGCATTTTGAATGTGTTTATGTATTTCTTCCAACAGATTATTTTATTTTATTTTATCCGACTCGTCTTCACATCTACTGTGCTGAGGATCCCGGCACTTCTCACAGTCGATTCGTTTCTTCGCATCCAACATCCACTAAGATCTCAAAACTTTCACGCGATTCTCACTGGAACCCCTGGGATAGCCGGGCTAAAGCATTCCAAACTGAATTGTAGAGAGTGATTTTTTTCCCGGACAAGTCCGTTACCAATCCCTCGAATTCAGATGGATGAGAGGTTCTGTGAGACCGGGGCAGGATTGAACCGACTCCGTGTTCGTGATGACCGCTACCACTGCCCTTGTGTCATCCGCCCTTTATGATCCATAATAACAAATGCGGATGGAAAAAATACCGAATTCCTGGTTTAATATCGATTTCTGTATGCGCTACACTAGCGAAGGGTAGTGGAGGCACCATTGTGACGCACTCGTGAAATCGATCCCCGCGCCCATGGACGATCCAATCCTTCCAACCCTCCGGGGTCGGCAAATTCTTATCAGACTGGTCTGGAAGGATAGCAGCACTGGCTTGATACATCGGCAGATCACCGCGAGTCATTGTAAAGGCCAGATATGCATTCAATCACCTTCCAACTATGCTTAATGAAGTCGAATGCATGGCACATCCCTAAAGCGATTGATCAACGCCGAGAGCTTTATCCTTTTTTTCATACCTTTGAAGTTTAAGTTTTCGTAGAAAGATTCAAAGCTTGTCATTGCGAGAAGAAAAAATTTCTATCTCATCTCATTATCTCAGTTGATAAAAGTTTACAATGAGCTCAAACACGCTTGTTAAAAAGGTACAATTCGCATTGGACTCGTATAAATCGGAAATAAAGACCGATCATTAAAAGGGGCTGATAACACAGTGTCAGTGAAGTTGATCATCACGAGCACGATGCTGATTTGATACCTCTATGGCCTCACCAAGCCTCTCGTCCCTCTGGTATCGGTAGAATCCAGAAATTGGTACCGGTATTGTCCGGAAAAAAATTGTGTTCTGCAATGCACTGGGAGTGCTCTAGTCGAGCTCTCTCAGGACTCCAGGTGCAATCGACCCGATACCATTCAACGACATTTATGATGTAAGGAAAATCCTCAAGTAGTAACCGAAGCCTATCGTAAAAGTTGAACACCTTCGTGGATGATGGGTCCGAAGACGTGAATCGAACGTGGGAAGTGCTGGGATCCGCTGAAATAAAATGAATTTTAAAAAAGACCGACAGATAGGTACGAGAATTGGCAGCCTTAATAACTGAACGGAATATCGTTTAGCTTTCAGCACGAAAACAAGAGTCGTTGTTCAATAACGCTTGAGAAAAATTATAGAACTTCAGCCTAAACCGTGTATAGGACTCCTCGTTTTTTCTGAGCTCTTCTTCATTCCCTACTTCCTCGGTCGGTTTCCGCTTTTTCGTTCCTTATCTTCCATCTCATCCATCTCCATCATTAGGGTTAGTTGGTAACCACTTAAACTTTGATCTCAGTCGTATCTTCGGCAGTGGTGACCATAACGAAGTTGCAAATGAGGAATATGTAATGGGGTGTTTCGTACTTTCCGCGGAAGAGATTGAAGAAATGAATCAGAGGATTAATGTGAACACATTGATGAAGTCAGCGTTGAGTGCTGAGGAGATATAATGTCAAACAACCTCTGCTTTTCCAATGTAAAGTGTTTAAGGTAAATCGAATGAGGTGTAACGCCTCACCATTTCTGAATTAGAGATGGAGTCATAGTGTTTACCTGTTCGAATACCCTAATATTGTTCTGAACACATGCCACAGTGCAAATCACATGCGGAGATTTTGAATCACTAGCGCACTACACTATAATACCGATATTTACATCTGTAGCTTGATTCCTGACTCTTGCCAAATACTGCAAACTCAGGTGTTTGGTTTAAGCCTATAAAGACTCATCAATTTGATATTCTGATCAATTCCATGATTTCTCCCCAGTTGCTGATCCCAAATTCGAAACTCCTTACTGGGCAAGTGGATTTTGTGCTCCGCCGATTTACTGCATCGGTTCGCTTGTCGGAAATAGTCGTAGTTGACCTAGTAACTTTCGATGTAAAATCTAGCATTGTGGAGAAGTGAATTACTTCTAGAAATAGAGATTAATTTTTAATTTAAAATTATTTTAACATTGATTTAATACATTTTAAAGAATGCTATCTAGATCATTCCTCCCAACGCTTTACCGCCTCATCGTGGCTGGGAGGTGTTCCTGGGTGTCGGACTGCTATGTACAGCGGGTGATTCGTCCCCCCGACACGGTCTCCAAAGCTGAGAAGGAGTCCGGCGTTTCCATCAGAAAGCCTAGCTAAGAGTAAACTAATGCTAGGATCCACCACCGTCCTGGTATCAAAGTCGCATGGTGACAAATCTCCCTCTGATCCACGAGGGCGATGACTGTCTGTGGTGGTGAAGACCTGGGCCAGACTTTGGCCACGCTGACCTCGGGATTCCAGGGAACCACAATGGGTTAACCAGCAAATCTCCGAAAAATAGTGATTATGCAGGGGGCCAGCACAAGTAGTGATAACGGGCCGTTCAAGCACCAAGTATCAAGTATCTACATCATTACAAGTGTTTTCTCGCAGTCTCTTTTTTTCATCCACCATGTATCAGTAGCTCTGAAAAAACACCATATCGTATGCTTTTCAATATCTGTTTAGGTTATCCCTGCCTTCCAAAAAAATCAAAGTGGGTGGTATTCCACCTCTAAATGAAGTTTTCAAGAGTGGTGTACTTCCTGTCCCATTTTCGATGTGTTTTGCATAAAATTCTCATCTCATTGAAATGTTCAACTGAATCATCTACTTGTGTTCTATTTGACGCTGTAGCGTTTCTACACCATCGACTTTAAAGTCGGTTGATGAAAAAGAGACACCAATGGTTTGAAATGGTGGAGGTGACGTGTGGGCTGTTTCAAGGCAGTACGAAGCAAAACGACCAGAAGTACTCTTGTAAGTGCTAAAAAAAGTTAACACTAAGCGCATCCGTTGTACTTGGATACTTGGATAGCCCGTCATCACTGGTTATGGGAGCCCCAGCATCATTCCCACTTTTACGGACTTTTCCTACTTTAGAAATTGTGGTTCCCTGAAATCCAGAGGTCAAACTGGCCAAAGTCTGCTCCACAATATCACCACCACAGGCAGTTGCCGTCCATGTGGATCAGAGAGAGGTTTGCCACGATGCAACTAGTTCAATAGCAGCGCGGTGGTGGATTCTGATATTGGTTTATTCTTATCTGGGCTTCTGGAGGGAAACGTCAGACCTCTTCTTAGCTTGGGAGTTCCTGTCGAGGATGAATCTACCCGCTGTACGTCGCAGCTCGACACCCAGGAACACCACCCGCCCCACGATGAAATGATAAAGCGTTGTAAGCCAAGGTGTTCTTGGCTGGTGCATCCGTTATAAGAAACATCCATTATTCCTTAGAATGTCTCGGTAGATCTTATAAAATTTGTGCGTTATCGGCACGATCTTCTATGTAAAGACAATTTATTGACTGCAAGAAATGTAACCTTTAAGCGTGGATTGAAACTGTTTTCAGGTATGTAGAAATGAGTTCTGAAAGACGTTCGCTGGTTTTGATTGTAGGCAAGAATTTCAGGATGCCACCTTTACCATTGTTACCGCTATTAGCTGTTATTTTTTAGCTCATATGACGTACGATATGCATGCATATCACATCTGTGTATATTTTCAATTGAAAATCGTATGTTGTAAAATAAATGTAAAAACGTGACAAGACTTGATAAACGTGTCGAAACATGAGCTGTGTTCAATCGCAATGATGACATAGATAAATAAACCTCCATCCACTCTGAAAAAAGTCTTCTCGATGATCGTGCCATCACCTTATTCTAGTAAAGAGTTTTCTCTAAGTGTCGAATCCCAGAGTTCAAGTTAAGGCGTTTTTTGTACCACTCAGTTGCCCGTACTCCCAAGAGCAGCAGCACTTTCGTTGCGAAATGGAAAACGAGATTCTCGTCCAGAAACAGTTTCTCCTTTCAAATTATTAGCTGTAAAGAACGCTTTTTTCTCGACCACTACTGCTATTTGATCCGTGAAATACAAGTCATCGTAGGAATAGAAAAATTACAGTGAAAAAATCTTGGCAAACCAATGAACAGGGCTGCACCCATGTCGACCCGCTTATTCTTCAGCATTTTGAAGACGTAAACGGCTACTTTCTTTTGGCATCAAATGAATTGAAGTCGTTCAATCTCCGACACTATGTATTAGAGTACAACTCATAAAAAGGGTGCTTCCTATAACGAAGAAGAATTCGCTGATGAAGCAATTTTCACGGACCACCGACACGGATTATCGGCTTTGATGAAGATGAAGACGTCGAAACGCTAGCCGAAATAAATAAATTTATCACCTCGTGAGCGCGTATGGCGCACTGGTCGGAGGCGCCCCGCAACACACACGTGGAATCGATCCCCATGCCCACGGCCCACCAAGCCTTCCAACCTTCCGAGTCAGCAAACTGCTACCAGGCATGTGTGGAAGGATAGCAGCACTGACTGGATACATCGGTAGGCCACCGCGTGTCATTGTAAAGGCCAGATATGCATTCAGTCACCTCCAAACGATGTTTAATGAAGTCGAAAGCACACCCATCCCTAAGGGATTGGTCAACGCCGAGAGCTTTACCCTATATCCATTATCAACCCCGTGTAAACTCAACAGATTAAAAAACATGTCAGTTCGCTGATGAATCCAAATATTTATGTGCTGTGAATATGCTACTTTCCACCAAATTAATTTGTACAGAACAAGATGCTATTTGAAAACCTTGTGAAAACCCTTTTTTGGTATGAATATAATAATGCTAAGATTAGTATGCAAATTGTTTGCGGCTCATATATTTTCTTCTGAAAACATGTCATACGCGGAGAATTGAAGAATTTCTTTATTCCTAGATGTGTAATAAGTTCACTCCAGCAATGTTTTACTGTATACCAGTGCCTTCGTGTTCATCATCAACCACGTCCATAACATCCATAACATCCAGCCCCTTGAGAACCATACTGGTAAGGGGCATACGAACTATAGGTGCTAGCCGCTCCAGCATATGGACTACTTTGACCGGATTGGGTAGTTGCACCGCTCTTGGAATTAGGAAAGCGTATGCCAGTTAACAGTGTAACGGAAATACGAAATATATTTGTAATAAAATTTCTAAACAATTCAACCAACAATGGATTTTCAAGTAAAACAAGTGGATTAAGTGATATAAAGTTGGGCAGTTGAAAAGGAGCCGCCTGCCGTTTCTCTCGTAACACTCTGAAAGTAGTTTCTTCACTAATACAAGTATCTCCTTGGGCAAATGCTAGGCTGTTCTGGCTGTATTCAGTGGCAGTGGAACAGTTCTTTCTCATCGAATTTATTGATGTCAGTTTGGCTAAAGAACTTTCATGCGTTGACCACAAATAATCATGAAATGTATTCACTTGTAAGAATCAAATAAATAAAAGTGCAAGATCACTATGTTCACCATATCAGGGACAATGAAAATAAGTAACTCGAAGTTAATGTGATTCCACTTCTATCTAGGTTACATTTTACGCGTTTGCATAATACGGTATTAATACAACGTACTAGCCATTAAGAGCGCGTGGGCAGTGGTCGAAGGCGCCTTGGGACACACACGTGAAATCGATCCCAGCACCCATGGCCCACCAAGCCCTCCATCCCTCCGAGGTCGGCAAACTGGCAGCAGACCTGTGTGGGAGGATACCAGCACTAGCTCGATACACAGCGAGTCATTGTGAAGGTCAGATAAGCACTGAATCACCTCCAACGTTCAATGAAGTCGAAGGCATGGTGCATCCCTCAGGGATTGATCAAAGCCGAGAGCTTCATCCTTTTTTACTAGTCATTAAATAGAAGACTCGTGTTAAATACGTCTCTATCTGTATACATGTTCTTACGAACTACCCTTCTTTAGCTGACGCAAAGTTGGTATAGGTGTGCTCGCTGTCGTTGCCATTGTTCAATGACTGACATTTCGGCGACCAGCTAAAGAAGAGCAGTTACTAAGAACATATGCATTGAAATACAGATTATTATGCTGAGGTTTATACAAAGTCGATGTTTTGAGTCATGTCTCCATCTTTTTGCTGAGTCACCGCTTTTTTTATACCACGCATCCTCACATCTACCGGGCGAATCTCAGCAATTCGTGCACTCGATTCGTTTCGTGACATCCATTATCCACGAAAGTCGTTGAAGTGTTCGCGTGTGGGTTCGGCTGCCGCTTGAGGATTGTTACCTTTTTATGAATCTCACTGAATCCTGGTCGAATAGATTCTTTCTGAAGCCTTTCCATAGCCTTGTTTGAGTGTTTACACTTGTAATGCAGTGAGTTGTTCACGGAGAAGTCTGCTACTGGTTTACCGACCCACAGGAATGACAAGTTGGTAGGGTCTAGGGCGGAGTTCAGAAAAAAGACGGTATTTCGTTTTCGTAAGAGACGGGATAAGTACCACTGCGCTATCAACTTCTACAGTTTTTCTGCTTGGGCTATGAAGTGTTAGGCCGAATAGATTGCTTCTCAATTTCACGTTTCCAGGCTCCGAACAAGGCTAAACCGTCGAATCGTCGGCAATTATTGGATAAATCTCATTATTACGTTTTTTCTGTCTTCTCAGAATAGAAACACTATTTTTTAGATTTCCTTTCCTTATAGCGTCATAGTAGTGAATTCGTTGCGTGTGGTCTACCGCCTCAATAAGAGCGTGAACAGTAGTAAGGATGAATACATTTTGTTAGGAACGAAAACGGAAGGCAGACCTAGATGTGCTACTTTAATCCGGCTCCAATCACATGCTTTTCAGCACAAGATTTGCTCGGTCTCATGGTTGTTGTGCAGTACGACGTCAAAGACAGAAGTGCTGGGAATGCTACCCGTATTAATTTACTCTGAGTTATTTGCAAAACTACGACCCCCGGACCAGATCAGACCGGATCGAACCGCGATTTCCTTTTTTGGGGGCTCAGGTTAACAGAGCATTCAAAAACGAACGAAACAAATAGAATTCTAAAACGCACAAGCCGCGACATGAAATAGGATATTTTCACACATGTCTTCAAGGATATTTAAGCATGAATTGGCATGAAGAGTTGCTTCTTTTCGAATAATCATTGTCGAACTAGATTTTGCAGTGTTGACTTTTGTAGCTTACGAAACAGTGGCTTTTGCGTGCGATGGTATCGCGATGACCCAGGAAGCTGCAGTGAATGAATTCGCTTTTATATCACATAAACGATAACGTCCTTAGCTAGTAGTAGCGACTTTGGACCGGCAAAGAGTGGTTCTAATTCTCCTCAGTAAAGTCACTACAAAGACGTTATTTCCTGTTTCAGAAAACCCTTTCTTTCCGACGGACGGGCAGAGTGCAAACAATAGACGAAACATTCTTTTGAACAAAAGGCAACGTAACTTCTTTTCGATGAATTTATTTGTTTTTGTACATCCCTTCACCATTGAATGCTCGAACATAGTTTTTGCGATTTGGTGTAAATGTGGAACTATTGGACGACTACAGTTCCGTTTCTTCATAATCTCTCAAGTTGGTTTACTTGCGCTCGTTGAAATGTACGATGGATAGTTGGCATCGATAACTGAGCGTTCTCCACCTTCGCATTTTCTGGAGCGATCTTTTCCTTCCGCCATTCAAGTGTAACATTTGTGTCATGTGTAGAAATCAACCAAGTGTTCCTTCGTCTATATTATGACGTCATGTAATAAACAAAAATGAACCGTGAAAAAAAAACCGTGCGAAGAAAATATCTACGTGATTTCACTTCACGAATGTCCCATCTCTACAAAGAATTTGCAATCCTCAGAACAATTTCTAGTTAACTGCTGCACAGCTTGGAGACCAAGGCTTTCCTTCCATGAAGACGAAAGATAACTGCCCAGATGCTTCATAGAAGGATTTGTGGTTTCTCTGGAACAGAAGTAGATGGGCCATTTTGGCGCAAGGTTGCTACGACGGCGACGGTGATCTCCTTCATGCCTAGAGAAGCGAAGACCCAGAAGTATTCATTGAAATTGGATAGCCAGAATGACCAACCATTGGAAAGGGTTGTTACTTAGGAAGAGAACATATTTCCACGAGCAGTCGAGTTAAACTTGGCTACGAAAATTGGCATTACAGACATAAAATGAAGTGACCGCTATGAGATTCTTATCGTTAGAACAGCGTGCTAACAGTTCGTGGTTAATCTGAGTTTAAAAATTATGGGAATCTTGTGCCATTGCACTTTTTAATATGATTTTGTTTTTGCTTACACAGACTCGAGTACACCACAAACTAACTGAAGCTTTGCGCACCTTGTAATGATGTCACGAATTTCCGCTGCTTTTTACCGGACGCTCTGGCAGTCCCACATCCAATTCCGCAAATGAATCGGCTATCAACCAGAAAAAAATAACTGCTAGTGTGGTTAGAAATTTCTTCATTACCTGAAAAAATAGTGAGATGTTTTGCTCACTTTTCGTTGAGGAATAGTTTCACGACCTTATGAAACACTATCTAGAAGAAAGATATGATGCTCGACGAGTCCCTAGAGCTAGCAGAACAAACTGGGCTACTCTTGTACGCGACAGGGAAAAATGGAAGATTTACTGGCGCCCGCTCGAGTTAGTCGACGATCAATGGGACTACAGGCGATATGGGATAAAACACTATATAATTGGCAACAGTGCATGCTTCCAGATACAACGTGACGCAGACATTCTTTCATTGATAAGCTAACACGAGGTTGATAAAAATCTTCATTCGGCAACATTTCGGCGCATTCACCTTCTCAGGGAACGGATTCATCCGAATCTATCGTCCACAGTTCTTCAAATTCCCGATGTAAGACTTTGTCTCTGCATCGAGTTGAATCTACTGGGGCACCGTTGGAATGAAGTAATCTATCTCTGCACTGCTCGTTTAAATAGGATGGTTGTCGATACTTTTGTAACCATTTATTTTTCTCTGGACAATCGATCTTGCGGCAGTCGGTCTTATTATCACCAAGAACTGGACGTAAGAATATTTCCAAAACCGATTTATCTTCAACCTCGGCAAGATAATCAATAAGTATTCTTTCACTGACGAGCTAATACGAAGTTTATAAAAAATATTTTATTTGGCTTCATTTTTTTAGTTGCCTCGTATTAGTTTGCAAATGAAGGAATGCTTATTCACTAGTCATACCGAGGTGAAAGGATTGTCGGATTTTTAAAACAATGTGATCTGGTTCTAAACACCCACAGCAGTTTCCACAGGTATCATCGATTCAGGTGATTGTAGAGCGACTCAAGCAGGTTTCGATAAATTTTTTTCTGACGGCTGTATCGGACTAGAGTTGCCCCAGTAGTCAGTGATGACCACGTGAACACGGCGAGCACCACACTTTTTTTCTACCAACTTTTCAAAGAAATCTGGCCATCATCTCGATTTACTTTCTATCATTGTTTGTGCAAAAACTGAAACTGTTCGGTACACTACTTTTTCACAGCGGTTTTTATCTTATTTAAATGGATGGTTTTTTTATGTCGACGCAGATGGGACAAATGAGGATTACTTCATACATGCCGAGTTAACAGAAAGTCGGTCATGGGAATGGCGAAGGAGTCTTATGCGCTTTCATGGAAAATCCGTTAGTAAACTCTTTTCGAAAGCTTGCTTGCCCATGTGGCTGCCTTTTATCCAGCCTCCTTTCAGAAATCTTCTCCATCTCTCGGAATGAAGGGCTCGCAGTTAAAACAATGAACATATAGTTGACCAGTTTTGCAGGCCCAATTGTCACGCTGGGGTGAAAGAGTAGCCCTATAACGTCTGCTAGCCTTGGAGTTTCGTAAATTGACAAATAACTTTTGTTATAGCAGCTACACCTTAGTACATCAGCTCAACTGTTTATGGAGACACATCTACTGGTGGCTGTCAATGTCTCTGGTTTTTTTCATACAGTCGTTAAGGCAAGCATATGTATAGAACTTCTTCGTTTCTGTAGTTCTCATTGGTGCGTTTAACACAGTAGTTCTGGGCCGCCTGTTGTACACACGTTGTTTGACGTTAGCTCCTTCGGCTTGATATAATCAAGCACTGTCTCATGGTGCTCGACAAATAGTTGCCATACTTGTTAGGCAGGGAAAAAACGGTAACTTGATCTACGCAAGGCACTAGCAACTTATAAAAGGAAGATACGTATTCAATCAATACTGATACGCTAGCTATAGAGTCGAACACATGATGTATTCCTAACGGATTGAATAAGAATGAACATCTTATCCTTCGTCAACTTATATCAAACGTATTGAACAGGCTTACTCTAGCCTGTTCGCTACAATGTTCTCGATAACAGCGTTGATCTTAGCAAATAGCAATTTATGATGGGTTTAGGAACTAGCTTCTTGAATTTTGCGACTCCTTTTGATGAGAAATGGAACGTTGTGTGAAGAAATGCTGGGACAACAATTTCGTCTGTTAGACATAACCATCGATTTGCTGTGATGTCGCATATTACTCCGTTACCGTGCTCTCCACTGAAAGATCCCAACTTCCATCGTCTGGAAGAGGATTTTGGAATTGTGAGTAACTACGAACATTGGGTCATTGTTACACTCAGACAGCTGCTTTCGGTATTCAATCCTATTCTAGTGCGTGGATTTCTACACAGAGCTTCAGATATTTTTACTTGTTCAATCGATAGCGTATGATTCATTAGCGAATGTTTATTAAGGTAAGAGGAAGAAGTAGGAATGTGCAGTTATCTCTGTGAAATCTCAATCCGTACAGAACGTCGCGATGTCGTCTTTGTTAAAATCTGATTTGGAGTCTTGGACAAAGAAGACCTTCAATTCATGGCTAAACTCGTGTTGACAATCTATCAACAACGCCGACTCTTTTGTTGAAGCATGCTCCGCGGAAGGGCTCCTTGGCCGTTCTGTTGTGTTATAAGGGGTTTTTAATAAGCTATATCTTTCTGTCACTTGTAACGATGAGGTTATTTTTAATCTTATTAGCATGCAACACTGGGTCTTAAATGAAGAACATAAACGTTAGAGTAACCAACCGGCAGGGAAATTTGAAGATTTCTCTAGTGCCCGCTCGACACTCCTTGTAATTCATGAATTACTGGCAATATAAGCAAATTAGCTGATGCAGAAGACGAAGACACTTGTAAATGGGGCATACAGAGTGAACAGCAGTGTGGGCAGGGACAGCGTGTATTTCCCACAGCACATGACATCCGACATGCATTTTTTTCCCACGCATTCGTTGCGAAACAGTGGCCACTTCCTAGAGCAACATTCCTCTCTCTGTTCATAACAAATTTCCTTTATTGGAAAAAAGACCGTCAGAAGTCGCATGTCTTTGCGTTCAACGTCAACGTTGATGAGAAATGGAACGCTGTGTGAAGAAATGCGGTAGTACGAACTAATGTAGAGTTTTGGGACAACAATCTCGTCATTTAGACATAACCATCGATTTTCTGGGATGTCGTCTATTATTCCGTTATCGTGCTCTCCAATGAAAGATCCCAACTTCCACCGTCTAAAAGAGGAATTGTAAGTAACTACGAAAATTTGGTCATTGTTGCACTCAGACAGCTGCTTCCTGTATTCAACCCTATTCCAGAGTGTGAATTTCTACGTAGAGTTCTTCAAATATTCTCCTTGTTCAATCAATAGCGTATGGTTTGAGGTCTGGAGAAGTTTGAGCATCGATGGGTGGCACCATTGCCTAAGAGTCAAGGGCCAGAATGATAATAATTGCAAGTGATAGGCCTATAGCGGCCTAAGAAACATATAGCATAAGTTGGCCACTCAGCAGCATTGTACGCATGGCGTACATTGTGGGAGGAATGGCACATGCCACCGATGGCGTTGCAAACAGAACGCATTTGGAAACACCCGCTACTACTAACAACGCACCGTAGACAAGCTAAGAAACGAGATATAATAATTTGCGGATTACTGAGGATGAATGAGAATGGAAGAGAATGAGTGAGAATGAGTGAGAATGACTGAGAATGAGTTGGGGTGATTGAAGATGATTGGGAATGATGTTGTGATGAGCAGGTTATCCACGCTACCGATCGGGTGTGAGGTGAGTTATGGCATATCTCCGTCTTCGAAGGCACGTGGCTTATATTGGCAGTGGAAGCCGCGTGCGTATGCAACCGCGGCCGATCTCGATTGTTTATCCTGGATCGCAATAGACTGTACCTAACTGTCTGAAACATCAAACGTTATTGGCTTCGTTGTTTCACAAGGCAATAGTAGACAGTTCTGACTGCTACGCCTCCACCTTCGGATAAGCCATCGCTGTTGTGCGACCCAAGCCAGCCTGAACCGCTGTTGTGCCTGAAACACTTAAGGTAATTGGCAGGGTAGACTACAAAGGTTTTATTGCGGCATGTGGCTTGCAGCTGTGAGACGACCATGGTGTAGACGTGAACTACTATTGTTTAGATAGATAGAGAACTTTTCAAGAGGGAAGTTCTCTATACTTCTTTCTATTACCTTAATAAACCTTCGCTGATAACTCATAAGCTAACGACTAAACAACGAGAATATCTGGAGAAGTCTATGTGGAAATCCACCCACCAGAATACGACTGAATACCGAAAGCAGCTTTCTGAGTGTAACAATGACCCAATATTCATGGTTGCTTACAATTTGAAAACCATACTTTTAGATAATGGAAGTTGGGATCTTTCACTGGAGAGTGCGATAACGAAACAACAGGCGACATCACTTTACATCCAAGGGTAGGTCTAACTTATGGAATTTTTGTCCCAAAACTTCACATTACGTAGTGCTACAGCATTTCTTCGCACAACCTTCCATTTCTAATCAACAAGAGAGATAGTCACATAGTTCAGGAAGCCACGTCACACATCCATCGTAAATTGGCATTTTGTTCAAATTATGATCGTTAGCGGGAACATTAGTGGGGGAAGAGGCTACAGCAGGCTCAAACTGTCTAAGCTCTAACCTCAGACAAGTGCGCACTACAGTGCCCCCCATAACTACTGTGTTAAACGGATCAGCCAAGAATATGCAAGCAAAGAAGAAGTCCTACACACATCCTTGTCTTCACAACAATGTAATTGTGGCTATCACTACAGCCTCGGCTTAACTGGGTTCATTGCCGATTTGGGATCCCCCAGATCAATCCCGCTCACGGGTGATTGCTAATGGCAGTGATCGACATAACTAGCTGAGAGACAGAAAAAACAAAGGACTCGCATGATGTGGTGGTGAACGCGTTAACCCTGAAAAAGGGGTAATAGCGTGTTCGTTTCCCACCGCAGACACCTGCGGTTCGGAGTTTTGCAAATATCTCAGCATCATAGAAGCTATGTCAGTTTTAGTTGCAAAACGCAATATTGCCCAATGTGCCGGTTCTACAAGCCTGTAAACCGGTCTTGAGTGGAAATTTAGCAAAATGCTTCACAACCTTTTTCCAGATTATGAACATTTTTCTATGCGTAGTTTCACTAGCAGTTACTTTCTGCGTGGTGACAGTCTATTCTTTCACGGAAGTGGATGGGAAACTGCCAGTGCGTTCCAGAAGAACTGCAGCAGAAAGTTCTAACTCCATGACAAGGTGCGCACGACTCTAATTAGTGCGTAGTGAACCCAAATTTGTGTGAGAAGAACAAATGAAGAACGAGTGAAATGGCACTACACTTCTATGTTTTTAAAACTAAAAATTAGCCGTGGAGTGCTTGTGAAGTATTGTAATGTCAATAGTTTTGTCCCAAATGTTATAGTAATCAGTACAGTTTTATGCCAATAATGCTGATCTTCACAACGAGGTTGAATTCGACTGTTTACGTAAATATGTTATCTCCCTAAATCATGACACTTTCGAATGGTTGGTGATTCTATGCGTTCAGCTTCAATGAACAGTAGTGGATTACTCTTTTCAGTGAGTAAGAAAGAGTTCACTGCTGCCGTTAAAGCAAACCATTTGGTAAGGTGGTTTATCTACTTGTGATCCAGGGGAAGCGGGAACCGTCTGTGAAGTATCTACGCAGTTATCGTGTGTCTCCATAGCAGAAAAGCTTCGGTCAACAAACATCGCAGCAGTCAACCAGAAACTGTTTTGGGTACCGCAAAATTCTTCGTACCTATCGGCCATTCGTGAAGTAGAATCACGTAGAGACTCTCTTCTGCTTGGTTTGTTCTCACGGTTTATTTTTGCTTATTACATGGCGTCATAATGTGGATGAAGGAACATTTGATTGATTTCGCTTTGTATGACGCATGACGTGTGAAATAGGGAGCGTGTGGTGCAGTGGTAGGAGGCGTCCTGCAACACATACGTGGAATCGATCACCGTGCCCCTCGTCCACCAAGCCTTCCATCAATCCGGGGGTCGGAAAAATTGGTACCATATTGTCTGGGAGAATAGCAGGACTGGCTCGATACATCGGCAGGCGACCGCGAGTCATTGTAAAGGCCAGATATGCATCCAGTCACCTCCAACGATACTTAATGAAGTTGAATGCATGGCGCACTCCTCAGGGATTGATCAACGCGGAGAGCTTTATCCTTTGCCCTTTATGATGCAAAAGGTACCTTCTACACCCGAAGGTGGAGCAGCACAACACATGAAGATGATGAACGTTCGGTTGTCGATGGCAACAACTCATTGTTCATTTCAACGAACACTCACTAAGCAACTTGACCGATTATTTCTACACTAAACTTTGATCGTTCAGCATTTCCAGGTTTATGTACAATCGCGAAAAAATCAGCAACCAATAGTGATGAGGTGAATAAAAACAAATAAATATATTAGCTTTAATTTCGGTTTAAAAGAATGATTCCTTTGTGGTTGGTATTCTGCCTTTCCATGGGTAAAAACGGGTTATCAACGACAAAAAGTGTCTTTATGGTGGTTCTACTTGGGTGAATTGGAACGACTCCTTACCAGGTCGATGTTGTTACTTCAAGAGAAGAACCTCAGCATTTATGTGGTAAAAAAGCGGAAATCATTCACCACAGCTTCTTTGATCATTAGAATCGCGTACGGAAACCACTGCTTCAAAAGCAACAGAAATTAGAAATCTGCAACGTCTAGCAGGACATAATAGTAGTCGAGAAAGAGCAACACTTTGTTCCAGGTCATGCTTAAATATACTTGAAGAAACATGTGGTCAAATGTCCTAACTTATGTCGCGAATTGCTGGATTTTTAGAATTCGTCTTCTAACGTCCGTTCTTGAATCCTCCGTGAAGTGCTCAAAATGTTCGTGTTTTGCCTGTTACACTGTGCGTGGTCAACCAATGTCTTATTAGTCACAGTATTCGGTGCTGTTATGCAAAAAAAGAAAGGAAAATTTCTCAGTCATCAATAAATCAACGCCGGTGACATTCTCGGCACGTCCGCCTCTGCCGTTTTGCTACACGGCAACCAACCACAAGACCAAGCAAATCTTGTGCTTAAATGGACGTGATTAGAAACGGATCAAAGTAGCACAACGAAGTCTCGCAACCGTTTTTGTTCTCATTCAACATTCATCTGTATCACCTCTTGTGCCAGCATATCTCAATTGACTTTAAAAGGATAAAGGGATAAAGCTCTCCGCGTTGATCAATCTTTGAGGGATGCGCCATGCATTCGACTTCATTAAGTATCGTAGGAGGTAATTAAATGCATATCTGGCCTTTACAATGACTCGCGGTCGCCTGCCGATGTGTCGAGCCAGTGTTGCTATCCTCCCAGACAAGTCTGGTGACAATATGCCAACCCCGGAGGGATGGAAGGCTTGGTGGGCTATGGGCGGGGATCGATTCCACATGTGTGTTGCAGTGGCGCCTCCAACCACTGCACCAGACGCGCCCTTCCTTGTGCTATAGCTCTTCAAAAACCCATGTAATCGAAAAAACATAGCCAATTTTTCAAAAATCGGCTTGGAACGATAAGGAGAGAAGAACGTGCAACCTATTGGCAGTGTCGGAGAAAGTGCATGCATTCGTCGGTTACAACAATTGCCTCTGGCTAGCAAAGCCGACCGTCAACATGGTGTGGGCCAATATGATTGGCGCGGTAGCATTGTCGAAATACGTGTGTAGCCAATTGGAAGGGGGTGATACGGGCCAAATATACATTCAACCACTCCTGCGCTGCCAAGACTGGAGTCAAATGTAGTGCACTCGAAGGATTAGCTCAAGACCGAGCGCTTTTTACTTCCTTCTTGATGATAATGTGAGACCGACATGCTATCGCTTCTCCGAATATTGTGTATAACAACACCGCTGCTTTTTACAACGTTGGTACAACGTTAACTATATATTCCACACTTTCGTTCGTTCTCTTTGGTGACATTCCAGATCCTCGTCCGGTTATTTAGTGTAATAATATAAAGTGGATTTGTATTTCATCATCTGTATCACCTGTTTCCCTTGATGGTCGAGTTAGTCGAGCATACGCCATTAAATCTTCCATTTTTCTTTGTCACTTGCAAGTGCATCCCAGCGGGTTCCGTTCGCTCTAAAAACTCGCCAGGCACCGATTCTGTATTCTAAGGTATTCATGAAGGACCCTAACCATCCGGTAGGAGGTCTTCTTACAGCACATTTGACATCTTGAGGAGTTTACTCACGCCTCTCGCCCACTGGTTGTCTTCTATTGGCATCGAGCTTACCTTGCCTTACACAGTTTGGAGTTCACTACGACGTCTCTGGTGTTTAATCGTTGACGTGGATCGGATCTTCGGATCCCTATCACTTGCGCGATACGGGATCTTGCTAGCATCGTTTTCTTCATTGCGTCTTCACTAACGCTGAGTCTTTCGTCGAGCTTAGGTAACTACCGTAGCTATCAGATTTCTGAGCCAATCGTTAAGGCAGGCAGAAAGACGGAGTGGAAAAAGTGGGCTCGTGGTACCTTTTTTTCTCCTTCACTATATCCTTGATGCTCTTGAAAGCTCCCCACGTCGCCCATTTTTCCCTACTCAACTCTGGAGTTAAGTCGTTCGTCATGTTGATTTCACGCCTTAGATGGACATAAGTAGAACATTTATTTATATGATCTCACAAACTGATCTTATTGAGCGGATGCGGTGTTGGTATAAGTTTTCATTGTCGTTGTTGTTGTTGTTGTCGTTGCCGTTATTGTTGGTGTTGCTGGTCGATGGCTGACGTTTCGGTGGCTTCGCCTTCCTCAGAGCCTCAATGGTTCGATGGAAAAAACCAAATTATTAATGAAGATCTAACATATAAATAAACGCCACATTGATCAAAAAACTACTCACCGTGCTGTTACGAATGGGACTGCTCGCGTGTTGTTCACATGGGGTGAGGAACGAGACCCATTCAGGTCAAAAAATCATTTTGAAATACGGCGCCGGGTCACATGTGATTGTGAGGCATTCGTTTCTCCTGTCGAACTTTGGATTTTTGAAATTTATCCAAAACGCCTCAAGAGTCTTTCGCGTTGGTGTTCTTGATTCCTGTGCTATGATCCGGACATTCACTTCAAAATCATCGCCATTGTGCTTTTGTGCCCTATGTGTACGTAAAGGACTGCTTTGACGAATTTTGACTTTCCCATCTAGTTGTTCTTTTATGCGGACATAGCATGGTGAGTAACATTTTTGATCAATCTGGAGTTTATTTATGTGTTTGGTCTGCCTTAATGCTATAGATATTTCACCCCAATATAAGGCTACTGTTACATAACGGCGTCCAGGCTATAAAGAAGGCGAAATCGCCGAAACGTCTGCCATCGACCAACAACACGAACGACAGCGACAACAGTTCCCAAGATTGAGTTTCTGTTAACTTCGGCATTTGATTAGAAAATTTTCGATCTTTTCTTTTCAGCATGTTATTCAGCAGACGTTTAATTCTTTACACATAGAACACATATAACACAACGGTAGCTCACGTTTCGGCAGTACCGTCTTCGTCAGACCTGGAAGGGTACACTGATACGTAATTTGCCAGGTCAAACACTGCAACAGCACAAACAGAAAGATGAAAATCTGAGCCATAATTACGCGATCACCGGCTTCTCGAAAAACCCACCGTTTTCTACCTGTCTTCCACCGAGGAACAACATCCGCTCAGAATGGCATATGGTTGATGATTGCACCACCCCACATTAAAAATCAATTCTGAGATACGGGGTTAGATCACGTGTTATCTTAGGGCGTGCTTTCCTGCTATTCATTTTTCGGATTCTTGACATTTGTCCAAAAAGCCTCGAGAACTTTACGCGTTTGTGTTTGTTTGTTCATGTGTGTTTCGTCTCCTGTACGAGGATAACGACTTTTACACCAAAATCGTCTCCCGCTGTGCTTCTGTATCCCATGCGTGTCTAGTGGGATACTTTGTCTTGCTTTTCGTTTGCGATCTAGTTGTTCTTTTATACGGACACATAAAGATCTTCCCGTTATTCCAACATATTCGTCTCCACAAATACCACAAGAGATCAGGTATATCGTACCTGAACTCATGCAGTCACCGTCCCCTGTCATAAGGGCAGATTACGCAATTTTGTGCTTCACATAGACGGTCATAAAGACGGTTACGAACTAATTGACGACGAAGGGTATTCGATGGTATTTCAATTATAGCTACCGATTCCTCTAGATCTGCCCTTCTTAAACATCGTTTTATCGCTACACTTATTTCACCGCTTATAAAAGGCAAGATAAACGGGATTTTTGTTTCGGCCAAACCGTTCGTTTCGGGGCGTCGCTCTATTTCTAAACTTATCTCGTGAAATTAGTTTTTCGTATCCATTGGATATGGCTCCTTGCCGAGCCAAGCTGCTCGATTCCCTCTTCGTGCATGTGTAAGGAACGTGTGTTGAATAACAACCTGGCCATTGCTGGAAAAAAAGAGAACGACAGACAACGACAACGACGACGACAACAAAAATGGCAACAATAACTTATACCAATGTAGCGTCAGCTCAACAAGATCAGTTTGTAAGATCACCTGTATCACCTGTAGTCCCGTTGATCGTCGACTGACTCGAGCGGGCGCCAGTAAGTATTACATTTTTCTCTGTCCCATGCAAGAGTAGCCCAATAGGTTCTGCTCGCTCTAGGGAATCGTCGAACATCATATCTTTCTTCAAGGCTCTTTGTGAAGAACTGTGACCATCGGGTCGGTGATCTTCCTGCAGTGCGCTCGGCATCCCGAGGAATCCAGTCACTAACGGCTCTTGTCCTTCGGTTGTCATTCATACGCATTACGTGGCCGGCCCACCTTATCTTCGACTGTTTGGCGTACAGAACGACATCTTTGATTTTTGATCGTTGACGCAGATCGGAGCTTCGGATCCCTTCCCTTACTTGTGTGGCACGGGATAGTTCTATCATCGCCCTTTATAACGCTAAGTAATCTTTCGCCCTCCTTACGCAGCCACCAAGTTTCTGACGCATACGTTAGGGGCAGGAAGTACCGTCGAGTCGAAAACGTGGACATGGAGTCGGGTGTTCTTTGTTCTCATCACTAAATCCTCGTTGCTTTTGAAAGCTCCCCATGCCGCTCGTTTCCTTCTGCTCAGCTCTGGAGCTAGGTCGTTGATCATATTGATTTCCCGACCTAGAGAGATATAATTGGAGCATTCGGAGATATTCGTTCCGTTGAGCATGAATGGGGCATGCCAAACCAATCCGTTCTTTATGAACATCGTTTTTGTGAGATTTAGTTGAAGAACAATCTTTCCACAGGCTTTATCAAAGTCGGTAAGCATACGTTCCGCCTGGCTAATATTTGGTGTTATAAGGACGATATCATCAGCAAAGCGAAGATGGTGTAACTGCCGACCATCGATTTTCACTCCCATATTATCCCATTCCTATGTTCGCATGACGTTCTGGGAGATGGCGGTAAATAATTTTGGCGAGACGGTATCGCCTTGCCTAACTCCTCTTTTGACGTCAATGTTAATATCGTCGTAGAATGGTGATAACTTGGTTGTGAAATTTTTGTACAGCTCACGAAGAACCTTTATGTGTGAGTAGGGACTCCTTGAGTACCCAGGGCTTCCAAGACTGCTTCTATCTCTACCGAATCAAAGGGCTTTTGTAAATGGTTGAAGGTGAGACAGAGCGGTCTTTCGTACACTCACGATACTTCAATGAGCCTTGTTATCGCGTGGATGTGGTCCATCGTGCTAAACCGTTCTCGAAACCCTGCTTGCTCACATGGCTACCCTTCTTCCAGTGTTCTGTCAATCCTGTTTAGGATGACTCGAGTGAAACTTTGTAGACGACAGACAGTGAGCAGACCGGACGATAGTTGCCGATATCCTGTAGGTCACCCTTCTTGAACAATAACACGGTCTTGCTGGTCTTCTAGTGGGTGGGGACCTTGCATTTGGACAGGTATCGTGAAAATAGCCGAGCCAGTGTGTTTACGAGGATTGACGGAAGGTTCTTCAGGTGCTCTGGTCTTATCCTGTCCGGACCTGGTGTTGTTCGATTTTTCACCGAGGAAATGGCATGTCGGGTTTCGGAAGGAACAGCCGGTGGTACAACATATCCATCCTCCTTTATTTCATATGACGGAAGGTGGACGTGGCTATCGAAGAGATCCGAGTAGTATTCGTGAATAATTTTCTCCATTGCCTTTCTGGACGCTGTAACTGTTCCGTCTGGGCGCCGGAGTGCAATCATTTTGGTCTTGTAATTGGCGAAGCTTCGGTGGGCTTTTTGCGAATGCTTTTCCTAGCCTCTGCAGCTTCGACCATCATTGCTGCTCTTCTCTGTTTAAGATCTTCTTCTATGGCCTGTCTGCACTGTTTTTGCAAGTTCGGACGTTAGTTCGCGGTTGCCTGCAGCTCGTGCGATTCCACGCTGGCGTATTGGCTCGAGTGTTTCTAGAGACAAACGTCTCTTGGTGACTTTCGAACTCTCAGCTTCCATAGCGCTAACGTGATGATGTTGAATGAGCCGATCCTATTCTTCGTCGATGTTATCGACAACGGCATCTTCCCAACAGCCGACTAATAAATTGAATAAGTCCCAGTTTGCAGTGGTTCTGGGACTTCGGTTTTTGAATTTGGCGGCTTTTTTCTCTTTTGCGCGAGAAATAGAATCTTGCACGAAGGAGGCGGTGGTCTGGTCCCGTGTAGAATCTTGGGACAACAGCGGCATCCGTTAGGCAAAACCTTCTATTTACTATGATGTGGTCTATTTCGTTATGGGACTCTACATTGGGAGACTCCCACGTCCAGCGGTGAGGGATGGGGCTTCTGGAGTTGTGAGTTACCATGTCTGGATTGACTTGGTCGCCATGATAAACTCAGACAGCCGCTCACCCTGTTCGTTCCATTCTAATCCGTGGGTCCCAATGTGACGTTCTTCAGACGTTCTCCTTGGTCTAATCTTGGCATTGAAATCTCCAATGATGACCTTGAAGAATGTGTGGTCTTCTCTGTAGAGCCTCTCCAAGTCCATATAGAACGCTTCGACTTCTTCCTCGTCATAGTTTGATGTCGGCGCGTAAACGGCGAAGATTGTCAAAGCCGGAATTGATCCACATCTTTTTAATCGTAAACGTCCGATTCGGGATTATAAGTTGTTCGAATGAATCGATGTTCATGGACAAACTCGTGTCGACGAGAACGCTGACTCCGCCGACTCCTCTACTATAGCATGTTCCGTTTACCAGTTCTTCTTCGGTGTCATGGACAGCGTATAAAGGCTGGCGTCTTCTCGTCTCGGCCAGGCCGATGACGTCGTACTTTATCCTTCTTGCTTGCATGAGCAAGTCTTCTATCGAGGACTCGGATGCAAGTGTACGTGCATTGTAGGTACAGATCGTCACCATAGTTCTTTGAAATCCAGGCAGCTTCCATTGGCCCTGAGATTTTAGCAGCTTCTCCGTACTCCTCCTACCCAACGCTGCGAAATTGGGGGCTCTTTCGGGGTCAGGGGAAAGAGGCCCGGTTTTTTTTCACTGTGTTTAGCATTTTTGAAACCCACGTATAGCTTGCTGGGCTCTGAACGTGGGGGCTGGGTATACTCACGGGTAGCTTGCCAGGCTCTCCCAGAGTGGACATGGAGCTTATTTGTTGGAGGCGACTCCTTACCGCCTCCCAGTATACTTCCCTATCATCTTGATTGCAGGCTTTTGGCCGAATTGACTCGTAGAATGCAACCTGCACAAACCAGAACGCACCCACACGCGCGTGCATGAATACGCCCCGTATATGCAGAAAGCATGTGCCAAATCGGCACAGCAGAAACAGAGAGTCCATCCCTTGGATCCATCTGCGTCTCTGAGAAGCAAAGGGTCGCTTTTGGTCCGTGATTAAACCCCCTATCCACCACCTGGGGACGCGCCACGTAGCCTCGAGACTAACCGGCTCGAGATTCCCTCATATGAGGGAGATCCGTGGAGTTTGTAAGATCACATAAATCAATACATTAACTATTTGTGCAGAGGTTTATAGAAAGTCGGTCTTTTAAATTGGTAACGGAAAGAATCGGGGATATTCTTTCTATTTAGCGTTAATGGGGCATACGTAACCAATCGCCTTACCATGAACTTCGTTTTTGTGAGATCAAGTCAGAAACAAGTCCTTCCACAGGAATTATCAAGGTCCGCAAGCATTCGTTTCGCTTGGCTGATGTTTGCTATAGTAAGAACGATGTCATCAGCAAAGCGAAGAAAAAAAAGATGTCATTAACGGCCATCAATTTTCACTCCCATGTTGTCTTATTTCATTGTTCGTATGATATTGTCAAAGGGCCCATGTGGCGCAGTGCTTGGAAGCGCCACTGCGACACACGCGTGGAATCGATCCCCGCGGCCATAGCCCACCAACCCGTCCATCCCTCCGGCGTCGGCAAATTAGTACCAGACTTGTCTGGGAGGATAGCAGCACTCGCTCGATACATCGGCAGGCCACCGCGTGTCATTGTAAAGGCCAGATATGCATTCAGTCACCTCCAACGGTGCTTAATGAAGTCGAATGCATGGCGCATCCCTCAGGGATTGATCAACGCCAAGAGTTTTATCCTTTTTTATTCTTCTTTGTAGGACATTCTTCTTGATCCTAACTTGACGTAAAATTTTCAGTGATACCTTTAAACAATGTGTGCTCTTCAATGCAGACGTTCTCCGAATCCATGTAGAACACTCCGACTTCGTCTTCGTCTTAGCTTGATGTCGATGCGTGAGCAACAAAGGCTGTAAAAGCTGATATTGATCCGCATCTCGTCAACCATAGAGGTCCGACTCGGGTTGTTAAATATTCCGATGAATCGATCATAGTGTCAAACTCGTGTTGAAGAGAGCGCCGACGTCATTGACCTTTCTACTCTCGCATGTTGCTGGGAACCGTTCTTCTCCGGTCTCATACACGGCGTTGAATAGGTGGCGTTTTCTCGTCTCATCAAGTCCGATAACATCTTGCATCACCGTTCCTGCTTGCACGATCAAGTCTTCTATCGAAAGCTCAGATGCAAATGCGCTTGCATTGTAGTTACAGAACGTCACCTGTCCTTTTCGATTTAGGAAGCTTGACTTAGAAACCATGACATTTTAGAAGCCTGTCCGTACTCGTCATACCCACCAATGCCGTGTCGAGGGCTCTTCTTGGTTCAGCAGAATAAAGTCCGTTCATTTTATTGTGTTTAGCATTCGTCACCCACGGATAGTTTGCTAAGCTCTGAACATGCAGTTTGGCTATGCTCACGGGTGGCTTGCCACTCTCTCTCAAAGTAGCCGGGGAGCTTGTTTGTTGGATGCGATCCTAACCGCCTTCCATATACTTCCATGTCATTTGATTGCAGGGCTTTTGGCCGAAGTGACTGATAGAGTACAATCGGACGGGCATGGAGGAGAAAGCATCCACGCACACACGCATCTATACGACGTCGTACAGAAAGGCAGTGTTTATCCCCTGAATTCACCAGCGTTTCAGGAAAGCAAAGGTTGGTTTTCGTCCCCGATCAACCTCCTATCCACAATCCACGTTTCATAAGTTGCAACTAAGCAGTATGAGATCCCTGTAAGAAGGAGATCCGTGGTGCACTTAATTACTTTCGAACAACACCTTGTCGGAGTAGTTCATTTTGCAGCGATGCACTCTAAAAATACGATAATTCAAAAAGCAAAATGTATATAAGGAAATAAGCCGCCGAAGAGTTTGTACATGTCGCTTAATAATAAATATCTTCCATTGCCATCAGCAATCACCCCGGGATTATGCTGTAATAGATATACAGTTGACACCAACAACATTCCTCCCAGAGGTTAACCGTCTCATCGTGGCTGGGAGGTGTTCCTGGGGTGTCGGACTGAGATGTACTGGGATTCGTCACCCCGATAGGGTATCCCAAGCTGAAAAGGAGTCCGGCCTTTCCATCAGGAAGCCTAGCTATGAGTAAACCAATACCAGGATACACCACCGTTCTGGCATCACACTCGCATGGTGGCAAATCTCGCTCTGATCCACAAGGGCTGCGACTGCCTGTCGTGGTGATGACCGGCGCAGACTTTAGCCAGGCTGTCCTCAGGGATTCCAGGGAACCACAATGGCTTAGCCAGCAAGTCTCCGAAGAGTGGTGATTGTGCTGGTGCCCCACAACTGGTGAAGACCCGCCGTTCAAGTATCAGGTAAGTACCAAGAACATTACAAATAGTTCTTTATGTTCTTGTTTAGCAAACACGAGATGTTACTATTTTTTTTATTACGAACAAGCTGACGATTCGGCGGCTTTCGCCTTCCTCCGAGCCTGGGAAGGGAAAGTAGACCGCAGTCTACCCAGCCAAACACCTCCATAACCAAACAGAGAAAGTGCTAAACCAAGATTTCAATGACATTGAACATGAAATAGCTTTTTGCACATTCGCCGCTTTTCGTAAATCTCCCACTGAATATGCGACGTGGAGACCAACCGTACAGAATTCACATGGAAGCGTAATGCGCTGCTCCCATCACAGTTGGAGGTTTAAAGAATGTCCAGTACCACACGTGATTCTGAGGCATTTCTGTCCGGGGTTCATTTTCGGATTCTTGGATTTAATGCAGACCGCCTCGAGAATTTTGCGCCCTTGTGTATTCGACGCCTGTGTGAGGATCGTAACTTCAACTTCAAAATCTTCCCGTTATGTCTCTGTGTCCCATTCCTACCTAATGAAGTATTTGGTTTAAGTTCACCGACCAGGACTTCTTTTTATACGGATGCAGAGAGGTGTACCCGTTTCCTCAATGTATTCATCCGCGGAACCCTTTACAAGAGATCAGATAAACTGTACCCGAACTTAAGCAATCACCGTCTCTACCGTTAGGGCAAATTATTAAATTTTTGTGTTGCACATAGACGGTCATACAGACGGTTAGGAAGACTCATATGCCATGCAATCGACTTCATTAAGCATCGTTTGGAGGTGATTGAATACATACCTAGCCTTTACAATGACTCGCGGTGGCATACCGATGTACCGAGCCAGTGCAGCTATCCTCCCAGACAAGTCTGCTACTATTTCACCGACCCCGGATGGATCGAGAGCTTGGTGGGGCGTCGGGCGCAGGGATCAATCCCGTGTGAATTGCAGGGCGCCCCCGACCATTGTGCTACATGCGCACCTCACATTATGTTATAAACCACGATTACCGCCTCAGTGAAGATGTAAGTACAGATATAAATGTGGTAATGCATCTAAATATGTAAAAGAGGAAACCACAAACCCCCAAACGATAATTGTAGCAACAATAAGGTCCCGTTTATCCTGCCCTTCATTTCAAATGAAGCAAGTGCAGCTATAAAACGCTGTTTAAGAAGGGCCGGTCTAGAGAATTCGGTAACGATAACTGAAATGCCACCGAATAATCTAAGACGCCAACTAGTTCGTAACCGCCTATACGACCGCCTGTGTCCAACGCAAAACTGTACAATTTGCTCCAGTGGTAGAGACTGCATGAGTTCAGGTACAGTTTATCTGATCTCTTGTAAAGGGTGCGGGGACGAATACGTTGGCGAAACGGGTAGACCACTCTGCATTCGTATAAAAGAAGACCTAGTCGGCATACGTAAACCAAGTACTCCACTAGGCACGCATAGGACACAGAGACATAACGGAGAAGATTTTGAAGTACGGGTTACAATCCTCGCTCAGGAATCGAGAACACAAGCGCGCAAAATTCTCGAGGAATTCTGGATCAATTCCAAGAAACCGAAAATGAACCGCATGGAGGAATGCCTCATTATCAAGCGTGATATTGGATAGTATATAAGCCTGTTATTCTCATGGGATGGGCACATTACGCTTCCATGTGAATTCTGTGCGGTTGGTCTCCACGCAACATACTCAGTGGAAGACCCATAGAAAGCGTTGAGTGTGCAAAGAGCTTATTCTGCGTTCAATATGATTGAGATCTTGGTTTAGCACTTTCTCTGTTTGGTTATTGAGGTGTTTGGCTGGGTAGATTGCTGTCAATGTGACCTTTCCAGGCTCTGAGGAAGGCAAAATCTGTCGAAACGTCAGATTGTGTGTAAATAAGGAAATTATAACACCTCGTGTTTGCTAAAGAAGAATATAAAGAGTTGTTAGATTAATGCCGAAGTTAATACAAAGTCGTTCGTAATTACAAATAGTGTCCAAGAGGTTCTTGGCATCAACAAAGTGATTGGTTACGTATGTAATTTATCGCGTTGCGTGCTTCGCAACAATTTTCAGTCATTACTCAACCAACAATGCAAAATAAGTGATCAGAAAACAAAATTAACTCCAAAACACTTTTTGTCATGCATATAATAACCCAGCATGCAGTCGTTGACCGAGATTAGATGCAGCACAACAGATCCTATACACGTAGAAAACATTAGGAAGAGTATAACCACAATGATGCTGGGATATTTGCAAAACTTAGGAGCGCAGGTGTCTACGGTGAGAATTGAATGCGCTATTACTCTTTTCGGGGGGCTAATGTGTTCGCCATCAAACCATGTGCGTCCTTCGTTTCATTTTTTCTCTCAGCCATCTTTTATAGGTGTTTTCAGCAACCGCCCGTCAGCGGGATGTGATCTGGGGAGCACAAATCGGCATCGAACCCAGAAAGGTAATAGCGTGTTCGATCGACACCGCAAACACCTGCTCTCCAGAGTTTTGCAAATATCCCAGCATCATTTTTGTCATCTTTCACATCATGCCCTGCCATGGAAAAAAATACGAATTTGAGATTTCTTGAAGGAAATGATTTAAACATTAACTAGTTTTTTTCTTGAAAGCAACATGTCAGATCATCCTCCGTGTTTCCAGCTTCTTCATAACTATTATGGGGGGTTCTTGTTAGCCAAAGGCGACCCTCAACTCTAGATACTTCAATCATTGAAGGGAACAATTTTTTCATTTCATTCGACCTATCTTCACGCTTCTTATGCTGATCTCAGCATGTCTCACATTTGATTGGTTTCCTCGTCTCCACTATTCACGAAGGTCTCTCAACGCTTACGCATAGCTTCAGCTGCAGCTTGAGGATTTCTATTTCACTTTGAAGGTCGTAGAGTGCTGGTCGAGTGGACTCTCCTTGGAGTCTTGATATAGCCAATATGCAACCTTCCCAACTGGAATGCAGAGAGCTATTTTTCCTTGACTTAAATTTCTCGATTCCGTATGACGAGATCGTGCTGGCCGTCACCATTACCACTGCACTATCTGCGCTTTGAATAATCGATCTTTACTTCCGAGTTGTGTCTCTAAACGTCTGTCGTCGCGAACAGTAAACAGCATGGTGATCTTTCCATCACCCGTATACTTTAATACGATCACTCCACTGCGATTCTGAAGTTCTAACCATTCCGCTCTTTGAAGCTTCTAGTTTATCACCTGCTCAGGAAGACCTTTTCTGTTGCTGCTACAAGTTCTAGTAAGATGAGCCCTCGTTCCCAACGTTTCGGCTTCCCATACCAGCTGTCGGCGTACACATGTCTTTCTCTATCCAGTAAGTCCATTAATTTCGTCGCAGCTGAGTCTGTCAAATTCTCAATGTTCGATCGGTTATTGTCAGCATACGTAAACAAAATCCACGGATCTCTCTCATATAGGTCGTTGAGCAACGTAGCCTGTCCGAGCTCGCAAATACTGGGTTAATCGGGACCGAAAGCGACCTTATAGTATCATGACAAAGAAGTGGTTACAATGGATGGACTCGCTCTTTCCGCTGATTTAACGCATACTTTGCTAAGGTTTTCACGTCTTCTTCTCAATCAGAGCCGAGGATCGGAGTCGATGGTCCATACTCGTTAAACCTCTCAATGTGGTATCTTCATCGTCGTACTGAGTTCGATCTTCTCCAGTGGAGCACCGACCGAATGAGGTAACCTTCCCGGCAGCGCTTATTTATACAGAATGGTTGTTGTTAGTATGACTATTCGTCGATAATTTGTTTTCAACGGAAAATCCATCCTGTTGCAGTCGGCAATATGTTAGCTGGCACACAGCGATTAGCAAAACAATACTTTTCAAACCAACCGCCATTTAAAGAGCACTGCATGATGATGCTGCCTCATTTGAACCGTACTGCACTGAAGAAGATCGGACTTGGTACGGCGCCGCCGACACCACATCGAGAAGACATACCACTGTGAACCATCAACTCACATTATCGGTTCTGAGGAAGGTGGAGACGTCGGAACGTTAGCCTCATAAACATCTTTATCAGCCACGTGTTAGCTCAACAATCCAAGAAGAAGGTTAACGTTTGATCCTACCACAGACTACTACGACTCCTAAAAGATATATGCCGGAAATAGATAAGTTTGCAGAAAGGCTTACATCAGTACATGTGTGAAAGTTAATGGAAGGAGAACAATGATTAAACACTTTGATAAAATGTCGTCGGGACATGTGCGACTATGTTTCCATTATCACCCCTATTAACGAATATGGGAATAACTGCTTTTATACGGAGTGAATGACGGACAAGATCTATAGCAATCTTTTCTATCGACAGTCTCTGTTTCGGAACCAAAATTCTCCGCTGAGTAAAAAAAGCCGTTTAAGATTCTCTTTTTTGAAGTCCGAGATTTTTTTTATTATCTTAATATAACACCGGTGGGGTTTGGGGAGAGATGATAGCGCAGCGGTTAATGATGCCATAGATCAGAAATCAAAAGCCTAACTACGACCCACTGCTATACTCTCCACTTCAGTCCACGTGGAGCGCCTTTGCTATATCTCTAAGATTGCAAGAAGAATCGACTCGACCAGCATTCTGCGACATTCATAAGGACGACGAAAGCCTCAAGCATCAGTAAGCAACATGGAAATGTTCGAAGACCATTGCTGGCGATGACTATCGAATGCCAGAAGTGCCAGGATCCGCACAGTAGATGAATGAAGGGTCACATAAAACAACAAATAAAAAATAAATAACTTAACGGCACCACTACTTCCATTGTTTTGGCTCGATTCATTGTGGTGATTCCACTTTGAGTGCAAATTCAAATCCTGAACAAATGGCAAAAAAAGACAAGCTCAATCTTGAGAAAATCGATAAATTCTTTTCTTCTTCATTTTTGTATTTCTTTTGTGACGATGTTTTCTCATTTACTCGCTGTTGGTCTGAAGACTCTAGAAATTTCTCAAACACGATCAAAATACGAGAAGGCTCTACACCGAACCACTGTCCACTGCTGCACACCGAACCGCTGATACCTTCAGATCAGGTCTGCTGAGTCTCTACGCGCTGTTCTGCTTGCAGAGAGTGGTAACCGCTGAGTTAATTTTGCCCACTGTCTACAACTATGACATTTCAACAGAATTTGAAAAAATAAAACTTTTCAGACGTTCTGCTGCTTTTTTTGTGGGTGATCAATCTAAATATTTCGAATTCACTCGCGTGTTTTAGCTTATTATTTACTGCCACTCTTTTTAATCAAAGGGTATATTGCGAAATATTACTTCAATGATGCTGAAATATTTGCAACACTCCGGATCCCAGGTGTTTGCGGTGGGGAACGAACGCGCTATTGTCCTTTCCGCGGAGTAACGCGTTCACCACCACACCATCCGGGCCCTTCGTTTCGCCCGTCTCTCAGTTAGTTCTATCGATCTCTGCCATCAGCAATCACCCGTCAGGGGGAATGATCTGGGGAGCCCAAATCGGCAACGGACCCAGTTAAGCTGAGGCTATAGTTATAATCACAATTTTAACTTATTACTTACTGCCACTCTTTTTTAATGGCAGAGTATATTGCGAAATTTAACTTCAACGATGCTAAAATACTTGCGGAACTCACTCGCGTGTATTTGCCGCGAGGTGAAAGAAGGATTGAAGAGGCCATTCTCTACCTCGTAGAAAACTTTCACTTCCTTTTAATACTATCGCCCGTTTCTGGCGTTCTTTATCACTATTGCTCCTTGTACGCTATTGTCTCTTAATTTATTACGAAGCAACTTCAGTCGAACTTTCAGCAATACACCACGTGATTGGCAGTGGCACTGCATAGAACCTTGGGACTCTCCTCTCATGCCCATCACTATATTATGCACTTTGTTACCCTCATAGAAATATGACATCGCATAGTGCGCGAAGACGGCCCATCTAACTACTAAACTCGTCTGAGCAGTACTAGGTTGTTCGGAAATAAATGAGCGCTTTTAACCTTATTAGTTAAATGTCATAGCCTTCTTTAAACAAAGCTTTATTAATTGAAATAAAAACCATTCAAATCTACACATTTTCGAGAAGCAATTTATTCATTTCATTTTCATTAAATTCTGGAGTTTTGGAAGCGATGAATTCGTTGAAGACACTTTTTGCGTCATTGTGGTTGGTGAAGCATTTCTCGCACAGGAACTTCTCAAGGTGCTCGAAAAAGTGGTAGTCGTAGGCGGAAGGTCTGATTAATATGGCGGGTGAGGCGAAGCTACGTAGCCCATCTTTCAACTTCGGCAGCGCTGGTTCCACAACGTGAGACCAGGCGTTGTCGTGGAAAAGGATTTGTCCTTTTCTGTTGACTAGTGCCGGTCGCTGTTTTCGGAGTTCACGGTGCATTTTGTCGATTTGTTAGCAATATTTCTCTGCCGTAATCGTTTCGCCCAGATTCAAAAAGCTGTGAAGAAAAAGCCTGGCTGCTGGCTGCAGACCTCCAAACAGTCACCATAACCTTTTTTTGGTGCAATTTCGGCTTTGGGAATTGGTGTAGAGCCTAATCGCAATCCAACTATTGAGATGGACCTCGCCGGGGTTGTCGTGCACAATCCACTTGTAGTCGACCCATTTCGATCAAGAAAGGATCGCTTTTGTTGCGGAGAATAACAGCAGGCGACACTTCAAAACGGTTCGTGAGGCAGTCTCGTCTAGAGTTTTTTTGTCTTTCCTATGCGATTCAGGTGAGTGGAAATTGTTCCTGTGCCGAAGCCAAGCTGTTCTGCAAGCTCACGAACAGTTCATCGCGTGTTTGCTTCCATTAGTGCCTCCACTGCCGTCGTCAAGTTCATTGGGACGCCCATCGCCTTCCTTAACTTCGAAGTCGACATTACAAGATTGGAATTTCCGGAACCATGTTTTTTTTTGTTGCTGACCAGCTCTAAATTGGTAAAAAAAAAGAGTTACTTTTGACAAAAAAATAAAAGACGATTGAAAAGGGCATAAAATCAGCTTTTCGAAAATAAATAACACTGAAAGGTACAAAGAATGCTTTATTTGTAAAGAAAAACACCAAAACAATAAAAGTCTTAAAACGCTCATTTATTTCTGAATAACCAAGCACAACCAAAGGGATGCTGAGACATGAGCAAAAACTCGGAATCTCAACTGAGCTTCGAAACTGCCATTACTTTCATCAGAGTCTCCCCTGCTCCTTACCACACCAACCAAGGTCTTTTGCCTTTCTCTTAGCCAATTTTTCACTCCGTCGGTGCTACCAGCATTAGCTTGTCAATGAGAAGTGCATTTTTGTTCTAAGATTTGCACCAAAAATATACCACATACGTAGTGAAAATGCCGGAGGTTACTATTTACAAGTTCAAACCATGCATCGTAAAGGTTGTAACAGTTGGAAAATGGCAGTTTATGAGCAGTTGTTTGCAGAACTCGATGAATTAACGAGCGTTCGTCTGTGTCAAACTTTAAACACAACTCTTTGATGAATAATCTGAAAACCTGCTTGAAAAACACGAGAAGAAATTGTTTTATTCTCGACGGATGACAGTCTGTTGCTGTCGTTGAAATATGACGACATTCACATGCCGAAAGGAGCACGTCTAGTTGTTACTACTCTCACAAGAACCACCCTCAAAAAATTTCTCCAGCACGTCGCATCATTTTTTCAGAGAAATGTGTTTGAGAAAAAATTTTATACGTCCGTCGTAACGTAGTTGCTCTATGATTGAAAAAAAAGTTATGTGGATATCACAAAGATGCGTCGTACCATTTTAACTTAATCTGTTCTTTGGTGAAAGGTAAAGCTCTCGGCGTTAATAAATTCCTGAGGGTGTACCATGCATTCGACCTTATCAAGAGTGCTTAGAGGTGGCACACCGATGTATCGTGCCAGTACTGCTAATCTTCTAGGCAGGTTTAGTAGCAGTCTTGGATCCCAGAGCGATGGAAGCCTTACTGAGCTCAGGGCACGAGATCCAAACAAAAGACCACGTGGGTATTGCAGGGCACATCTAACCACTACACTACACACGCCCTATCTATATTCCCATGAACTAATAACAGTGCAACTAGTGTTTTCACACTGGATACTGGCGGCTGGTCATTGAAGTCGAGTCGCACTTGTGCTTAGTTGGCACGTGGGTTCGATCGCGACCATTTCACAACGGCATCGCAGAGTTTTAGAATAGGCAGCTTTTCCTTATTCATCTATGGGCGCAATGTTGCTATTATGCAACACATTTCCTTATATTTCAAAACATATCGCTGTCTTAATTGAGAAGAAGTTTCTTGGGCATTTTGAATGTGTTTATGTATTTCTTCCAACAGATTATTTTATTTTATTTTATACGACTCGTCTTCACATCTACTGTGCTGAGGATCCCGGCACTTCTCACAGTCGATTCGTTTCTTCGCATCCAACATCCACTAAGATCTCAAAACTTTCACGCGATTCTCACTGGAACCCCTGGGATAGCCGGGCTAAAGCATTCCAAACTGAATTGTAGAGAGTGATTTTTTTCCCGGACAAGTCCGTTACCAATCCCTCGAATTCAGATGGATGAGAGGTTCTGTGAGACCGGGGCAGGATTGAACCGACTCCGTGTTCGTGATGACCGCTACCACTGCCCTTGTGTCATCCGCCCTTTATGATCCATAATAACAAATGCGGATGGAAAAAATACCGAATTCCTGGTTTAATATCGATTTCTGTATGCGCTACACTAGCGAAGGGTAGTGGAGGCACCATTGTGACGCACTCGTGAAATCGATCCCCGCGCCCATGGACGATCCAATCCTTCCAACCCTCCGGGGTCGGCAAATTCTTATCAGACTGGTCTGGAAGGATAGCAGCACTGGCTTGATACATCGGCAGATCACCGCGAGTCATTGTAAAGGCCAGATATGCATTCAATCACCTTCCAACTATGCTTAATGAAGTCGAATGCATGGCACATCCCTAAAGCGATTGATCAACGCCGAGAGCTTTATCCTTTTTTTCATACCTTTGAAGTTTAAGTTTTCGTAGAAAGATTCAAAGCTTGTCATTGCGAGAAGAAAAAATTTCTATCTCATCTCATTATCTCAGTTGATAAAAGTTTACAATGAGCTCAAACACGCTTGTTAAAAGGTACAATTCGCATTGGACTCGTATAAATCGGAAATAAAGACCGATCATTAAAAGGGGCTGATAACACAGTGTCAGTGAAGTTGATCATCACGAGCACGATGCTGATTTGATACCTCTATGGCCTCACCAAGCCTCTCGTCCCTCTGGTATCGGTAGAATCCAGAAATTGGTACCGGTATTGTCCGGAAAAAAATTGTGTTCTGCAATGCACTGGGAGTGCTCTAGTCGAGCTCTCTCAGGACTCCAGGTGCAATCGACCCGATACCATTCAACGACATTTATGATGTAAGGAAAATCCTCAAGTAGTAACCGAAGCCTATCGTAAAAGTTGAACACCTTCGTGGATGATGGGTCCGAGGACGTGAATCGAACGTGGGAAGTGCTGGGATCCGCTGAAATAAAATGAATTTAAAAAAGACCGACAGATAGGTACGAGAATTGGCAGCCTTAATAACTGAACGGAATATCGTTTAGCTTTCAGCACGAAAACAAGAGTCGTTGTTCAATAACGCTTGAGAAAAAATTATAGAACTTCAGCCTAAACCGTGTATAGGACTCCTCGTTTTTTCTGAGCTCTTCTTCATTCCCTACTTCCTCGGTCGGTTTCCGCTTTTCGTTCCTTATCTTCCATCTCATCCATCTCCATCATTAGGTTAGTTGGTAACCACTTAAACTTTGATCTCAGTCGTATCTTCGGCAGTGGTGACCATAACGAAGTTGCAAATGAGGAATATGTAATGGGGGTGTTTCGTACTTTCCGCGGAAGAGATTGAAGAAATGAATCAGAGGATTAATGTGAACACATTGATGAAGTCAGCGTTGAGTGCTGAGGAGATATAATGTCAAACAACCTCTGCTTTTCCAATGTAAAGTGTTTAAGGTAAATCGAATGAGGTGTAACGCCTCACCATTTCTGAATTAGAGATGGAGTCATAGTGTTTACCTGTTCGAATACCCTAATATTGTTCTGAACACATGCCACAGTGCAAATCACATGCGGAGATTTTGAATCACTAGCGCACTACACTATAATACCGATATTTACATCTGTAGCTTGATTCCTGACTCTTGCCAAATACTGCAAACTCAGGTGTTTGGTTTAAGCCTATAAAGACTCATCAATTTGATATTCTGATCAATTCCATGATTTCTCCCCAGTTGCTGATCCCAAATTCGAAACTCCTTACTGGGCAAGTGGATTTTGTGCTCCGCCGATTTACTGCATCGGTTCGCTTGTCGGAAATAGTCGTAGTTGACCTAGTAACTTTCGATGTAAAATCTAGCATTGTGGGAGAAGTGAATTACTTCTAGAAATAGAGATTAATTTTTAATTTAAAATTATTTTAACATTGATTTAATACATTTTAAAGAATGCTATCTAGATCATTCCTCCCAACGCTTTACCGCCTCATCGTGGCTGGGAGGTGTTCCTGGGTGTCGGACTGCTATGTACAGCGGGTGATTCGTCCCCCCCGACACGGTCTCCAAAGCTGAGAAGGAGTCCGGCGTTTCCATCAGAAAGCCTAGCTAAGAGTAAACTAATGCTAGGATCCACCACCGTCCTGGTATCAAAGTCGCATGGTGACAAATCTCCCTCTGATCCACGAGGGCGATGACTGTCTGTGGTGGTGAAGACCTGGGCCAGACTTTGGCCACGCTGACCTCGGGATTCCAGGGAACCACAATGGGTTAACCAGCAAATCTCCGAAAAATAGTGATTATGCAGGGGCCAGCACAAGTAGTGATAACGGGCCGTTCAAGCACCAAGTATCAAGTATCTACATCATTACAAGTGTTTTCTCGCAGTCTCTTTTTTTCATCCACCATGTATCAGTAGCTCTGAAAAACACCATATCGTATGCTTTTCAATATCTGTTTAGGTTATCCCTGCCTTCCCAAAAAATCAAAGTGGGTGGTATTCCACCTCTAAATGAAGTTTTCAAGAGTGGTGTACTTCCTGTCCCATTTTCGATGTGTTTTGCATAAAATTCTCATCTCATTGAAATGTTCAACTGAATCATCTACTTGTGTTCTATTTGACGCTGTAGCGTTTCTACACCATCGACTTTAAAGTCGGTTGATGAAAAGAGACACCAATGGTTTGAAATGGTGGAGGTGACGTGTGGGCTGTTTCAAGGCAGTACGAAGCAAAACGACCAGAAGTACTCTTGTAAGTGCTAAAAAAGTTAACACTAAGCGCATCCGTTGTACTTGGATACTTGGATAGCCCGTCATCACTGGTTATGGGAGCCCCAGCATCATTCCCACTTTTACGGACTTTTCCTACTTTAGAAATTGTGGTTCCCTGAAATCCAGAGGTCAAACTGGCCAAAGTCTGCTCCACAATATCACCACCACAGGCAGTTGCCGTCCATGTGGATCAGAGAGAGGTTTGCCACGATGCAACTAGTTCAATAGCAGCGCGGTGGTGGATTCTGATATTGGTTTATTCTTATCTGGGCTTCTGGAGGGAAACGTCAGACCTCTTCTTAGCTTGGGAGTTCCTGTCGAGGATGAATCTACCCGCTGTACGTCGCAGCTCGACACCCAGGAACACCACCCGCCCCACGATGAAATGATAAAGCGTTGTAAGCCAAGGTGTTCTTGGCTGGTGCATCCGTTATAAGAAACATCCATTATTCCTTAGAATGTCTCGGTAGATCTTATAAAATTTGTGCGTTATCGGCACGATCTTCTATGTAAAGACAATTTATTGACTGCAAGAAATGTAACCTTTAAGCGTGGATTGAAACTGTTTTCAGGTATGTAGAAATGAGTTCTGAAAGACGTTCGCTGGTTTTGATTGTAGGCAAGAATTTCAGGATGCCACCTTTACCATTGTTACCGCTATTAGCTGTTATTTTTAGCTCATATGACGTACGATATGCATGCATATCACATCTGTGTATATTTTCAATTGAAAATCGTATGTTGTAAAATAAATGTAAAAACGTGACAAGACTTGATAAACGTGTCGAAACATGAGCTGTGTTCAATCGCAATGATGACATAGATAAATAAACCTCCATCCACTCTGAAAAAAGTCTTCTCGATGATCGTGCCATCACCTTATTCTAGTAAAGAGTTTTCTCTAAGTGTCGAATCCCAGAGTTCAAGTTAAGGCGTTTTTTGTACCACTCAGTTGCCCGTACTCCCAAGAGCAGCAGCACTTTCGTTGCGAAATGGAAAACGAGATTCTCGTCCAGAAACAGTTTCTCCTTTCAAATTATTAGCTGTAAAGAACGCTTTTTTCTCGACCACTACTGCTATTTGATCCGTGAAATACAAGTCATCGTAGGAATAGAAAAATTACAGTGAAAAATCTTGGCAAACCAATGAACAGGGCTGCACCCATGTCGACCCGCTTATTCTTCAGCATTTTGAAGACGTAAACGGCTACTTTCTTTTGGCATCAAATGAATTGAAGTCGTTCAATCTCCGACACTATGTATTAGAGTACAACTCATAAAAAGGGTGCTTCCTATAACGAAGAAGAATTCGCTGATGAAGCAATTTTCACGGACCACCGACACGGATTATCGGCTTTGATGAAGATGAAGACGTCGAAACGCTAGCCGAAATAAATAAATTTATCACCTCGTGAGCGCGTATGGCGCACTGGTCGGAGGCGCCCCGCAACACACACGTGGAATCGATCCCCATGCCCACGGCCCACCAAGCCTTCCAACCTTCCGAGTCAGCAAACTGCTACCAGGCATGTGTGGAAGGATAGCAGCACTGACTGGATACATCGGTAGGCCACCGCGTGTCATTGTAAAGGCCAGATATGCATTCAGTCACCTCCAAACGATGTTTAATGAAGTCGAAAGCACACCCATCCCTAAGGGATTGGTCAACGCCGAGAGCTTTACCCTATATCCATTATCAACCCCGTGTAAACTCAACAGATTAAAAAACATGTCAGTTCGCTGATGAATCCAAATATTTATGTGCTGTGAATATGCTACTTTCCACCAAATTAATTTGTACAGAACAAGATGCTATTTGAAAACCTTGTGAAAACCTTTTTTGGTATGAATATAATAATGCTAAGATTAGTATGCAAATTGTTTGCGGCTCATATATTTTCTTCTGAAAACATGTCATACGCCGAGAATTGAAGAATTTCTTTATTGTGTAATAAGTTCACTCCAGCAATGTTTTACTGTATACCAGTGCCTTCGTGTTCATCATCAACCACGTCCATAACATCCATAACATCCAGCCCCTTGAGAACCATACTGGTAAGGGACATACGAACTATAGGTGCTAGCCGCTCTAGCATATGGATAAGTTAGACCGAATTGTGTAGTTGCACCGTACTGGAAAGTTGGAAACCTTCTGCCATTTAAGTTTCTGGCGATATTACGAAACATATTTGTAAGAAAATTCTTAAACAATTCAACCACAAATGGATGATTAAGTAAAGCAAATGGATTAATTGATATAATGTTGGGCAGTTGAAGAGGAGACGTTTGCCGTTTCTCTCGTAACACTCTGAAAGTAATTCTTTCACTAATACAAGTATCTCCTTGGGCAAATGCTAGGCTGTTCTGGCTGTATTCAGTGGCAGTGGAACAGTTCTTTCTCTTCGAATTTATTGATGTCAGTTTGGCTAAAGAATTTTCATGCGTTGACCACAAATAATCATCAAATGTATTCACTTGTAAGAATCAAATAAATAAAAGTGCAAGATCACTATGTTCACCATATCAGGGACAATGAAAATAAGTAACTCGAAGTTAATGTGATTCCACTTCTATCTAGGTTACATTTTACGCGTTTGCATAATACGGTATTAATACAACGTACTAGCCATTAAGAGCGCGTGGGCAGTGGTCGAAGGCGCCTTGGGACACACACGTGAAATCGATCCCAGCACCCATGGCCCACCAAGCCCTCCATCCCTCCGAGGTCGGCAAACTGGCAGCAGACCTGTGTGGGAGGATACCAGCACTAGCTCGATACACAGCGAGTCATTGTGAAGGTCAGATAAGCACTGAATCACCTCCAACGTTCAATGAAGTCGAAGGCATGGTGCATCCCTCAGGGATTGATCAAAGCCGAGAGCTTCATCCCTTTTTTTTACTAGTCATTAAATAGAAGACTCGTGTTAAATACGTCTCTATCTGTATACATGTTCTTACGAACTACCCTTCTTTAGCTGACGCAAAGTTGGTATAGGTGTGCTCGCTGTCGTTGCCATTGTTCAATGACTGACATTTCGGCGACCAGCTAAAGAAGAGCAGTTACTAAGAACATATGCATTGAAATACAGATTATTATGCTGAGGTTTATACAAAGTCGATGTTTTGAGTCATGTCTCCATCTTTTGCTGAGTCACCGCTTTTTTTATACCACGCATCCTCACATCTACCGGGCGAATCTCAGCAATTCGTGCACTCGATTCGTTTCGTGACATCCATTATCCACGAAAGTCGTTGAAGTGTTCGCGTGTGGGTTCGGCTGCCGCTTGAGGATTGTTACTTTTTTATGAATCTCACTGAATCCTGGTCGAGTCGATTCTTTCTGAAGCCTTTCCATAGCCTTGTTTGAGTGTTTACACTTGTAATGCAGTGAGTTGTTCACGGAGAAGTCTGCTACTGGTTTACCGACCCACAGGAATGACAAGTTGGTAGGGTCTAGGGCGGAGTTCAGAAAAAAGACGGTATTTCGTTTTCGTAAGAGACGGGATAAGTACCACTGCGCTATCAACTTCTACAGTTTTTCTGCTTGGGCTATGAAGTGTTAGGCCGAATAGATTGCTTCTCAATTTCACGTTTCCAGGCTCCGAACAAGGCTAAACCGTCGAATCGTCGGCAATTATTGGATAAATCTCATTATTACGTTTTTTCTGTCTTCTCAGAATAGAAACACTATTTTTTAGATTTCCTTTCCTTATAGCGTCATAGTAGTGAATTCGTTGTGTGTGGTCTACCGCCTCAATAAGAGCGTGAACAGTAGTAAGGATGAATACATTTTGTTAGGAACGAAAACGGAAGGCAGACCTAGATGTGCTACTTTAATCCGGCTCCAATCACATGCTTTTCAGCACAAGATTTGCTCGGTCTCATGGTTGTTGTGCAGTACGACGTCAAAGACAGAAGTGCTGGGAATGCTACCCGTATTAATTTACTCTGAGTTATTTGCAAAACTACGACCCCCGGACCAGATCAGACCGGATCGAACCGCGATTTCCTTTTTTGGGGGCTCAGGTTAACAGAGCATTCAAAAACGAACGAAACAAATAGAATTCTAAAACGCACAAGCCGCGACATGAAATAGGATATTTTCACACATGTCTTCAAGGATATTTAAGCATGAATTGGCATGAAGAGTTGCTTCTTTTCGAATAATCATTGTCGAACTAGATTTTGCAGTGTTGACTTTTGTAGCTTACGAAACAGTGGCTTTTGCGTGCGATGGTATCGCGATGACCCAGGAAGCTGCAGTGAATGAATTCGCTTTTATATCACATAAACGATAACGTCCTTAGCTAGTAGTAGCGACTTTGGACCGGCAAAGAGTGGTTCTAATTCTCCTCAGTAAAGTCACTACAAAGACGTTATTTCCTGTTTCAGAAAACCCTTTCTTTCCGACGGACGGGCAGAGTGCAAACAATAGACGAAACATTCTTTTGAACAAAAGGCAACGTAACTTCTTTTCGATGAATTTATTTGTTTTTGTACATCCCTTCACCATTGAATGCTCGAACATAGTTTTTGCGATTTGGTGTAAATGTGGAACTAAATGGAAACAAAAATGAACCGTGAAAAAAAAACCGTGCGAAGAAAATATCTACGTGATTTCACTTCACGAATGTCCCATCTCTACAAAGAATTTGCAATCCTCAGAACAATTTCTAGTTAACTGCTGCACAGCTTGGAGACCAAGGCTTTCCTTCCATGAAGACGAAAGATAACTGCCCAGATGCTTCATAGAAGGATTTGTGGTTTCTCTGGAACAGAAGTAGATGGGCCATTTTGGCGCAAGGTTGCTACGACGGCGACGGTGATCTCCTTCATGCCTAGAGAAGCGAAGACCCAGAAGTATTCATTGAAATTGGATAGCCAGAATGACCAACCATTGGAAAGGGTTGTTACTTAGGAAGAGAACATATTTCCACGAGCAGTCGAGTTAAACTTGGCTACGAAAATTGGCATTACAGACATAAAATGAAGTGACCGCTATGAGATTCTTATCGTTAGAACAGCGTGCTAACAGTTCGTGGTTAATCTGAGTTTAAAAAATTATGGGAATCTTGTGCCATTGCACTTTTTTAATATGATTTTGTTTTTGCTTACACAGACTCGAGTACACCACAAACTAACTGAAGCTTTGCGCACCTTGTAATGATGTCACGAATTTCCGCTGCTTTTACCGGACGCTCTGGCAGTCCCACATCCAATTCCGCAAATGAATCGGCTATCAACCAGAAAAAAATAACTGCTAGTGTGGTTAGAAATTTCTTCATTACCTGAAAAAAATAGTGAGATGTTTTGCTCACTTTTCGTTGAGGAATAGTTTCACGACCTTATAAAACACTATCTAGAAGAAAGATATGACGCTCTACGAGTCCCTAGAGCTAGCAGAACAAACTGGGCTACTCTTGTACGCGACAGGGAAAAAATGGAACATTTACTGGCGCCCGCTTGAGTTAGTCGACGATCAATGGGACTACAGGCGATGCGGGATAAAACACTATATAACTGGCAACAGTGCATGCTTCAGATACAACGTGACGCAGACATTCTTTCATTGATAAGATAGCACGAAGTTGATAAAAAGTCTTCATCCGGCAACATTTCGGCTCATTCACCTTCTTAGGAGACGGATTCACCTGAATCTTCTTCATCCGGCAATATTTCGGCTCATTCACCTTCTTAGGAAACGGATTCATCCGAATTTATCGTCGACAGTTGTTCCACTTCCCGGTGTAAGTCTCTGTCATTGCTGCTAGTTGAATCCACTGGAGCACCGTTGGAATGAACTAATATAACTCGGCAGTGCTCGTTTAAATAGGATGGTTGTCGATACTTTTGTAACCGTTTATTTTTCTCTAGACAATCGATCTTGCGGCAGTCGGTCTTATTATCACCAAGAACTGGACGTAACAATATTTCCAAAACCGATTTATCTTCAACCTCTGCAAAAATAATCAATAAGTACCCTTTTCACTGACGAGTTAATACGAAGTTTATGAAAAAAAATTTTTTATTTGGCAACATTTTTTTAGCAGCCTTGTATTAGCTTGCAAGTGAAGGAATGCTTATTCACTAGTCATACCGAGGTGAAAGGAGTCTAGAATTTTAAAACAATGTGATGTGGTTCTAAACACCCACAGCAGTTTCCACAGGTATCATCGATCCAGGTGATTGTAGAGCGACTCAAGCAGGTTTCGATAAATTTTTTTTCTGACGGCTGTATCGGACTAGAGTTGCCCCAGTAGTCAGTGATGACCACGTGAACACGGCGAGCACCACACTTTTTTTCTACCAACTTTTCAAAGAAATCTGGCCATCATCTCGATTTACTTTCTATCATTGTTTGTGCAAAAAACTGAAACTGTTCGGTACACTACTTTTCACAGCGGTTTTTATCTTATTTAAATGGATGGTTTTTTATGTCGACGCAGATGGGACAAATGAGGATTACTTCATATATGCCGAGGTTAACAGAAAGTCGGTCATGGGAATGACGAAGGAGTCTAATGCGCTTTCATGGAAAATCCGTTAGTAAACTCTTTTCGAAAGCTTGCTTGCCCATGTGGCTGCCTTTTATCCAGCCTCCTTTCAGAAATCTTCTCCATCTCTCGGAATAAAGGGCTCGCAGTTAAAACAATGAACATACAATTGACCAGTTTTGCAGGCCCAATTGTCACGCTGGGGTGAAAGAGTAGCCCTATAACGTCTGCTAGCCTTGGAGTTTCGTAAATTGACAAATAACTTTTGTTATAGCAGCTACACCTTAGTACATCAGCTCAACTGTTTATGGAGACACATCTACTGGTGGCTGTCAATGTCTCGGTTTTTTTCACACAGTCGTTAAGGCAAGCATATGTATAGAACTCCTTCGTTTCTGTAGTTCTCATTGGTGCGTTCAACACAGTAGTTCTGGGCCGCCTGTTGTACACACGTTGTTTGAGGTTAGCTCCTTCGGCTTGATATAATCAAGCACTGTCTCATGGTGCTCGACAAATAGATGACATGTTTGACATACATGACAATGGATGACATTGTTAGACGGAAAAACGTTAACTTGATATACGCAGGACACCATAACTTGTGAAGGGCAAATGTGTATTCAACCAATTCTGCGTTGTTGAGTATGGGTCGAACACATGGTGTATTCCAAACAGACTGAATAAGAATATACATCTTATCCTTCCTCAACTTATATCAATAGCGTTGCAAAAGCATTTTAATAAGCTATATCTTTCTGTCACTTGTAACGATGAGGTTATTTTTTAATCTTATTAGCATGCAACACTGGGTCTTAAATGAAGAACATAAACGTTAGAGTAACCAACCGGCAGGGAAATTTGAAGATTTCTCTAGTGCCCGCTCGACTCTCCTTGTAATTCATGAATTACTGGCAATACAAGCAAATTAGCTGATGCAGAAGACGAAGACACTTGTAAGTGGGGCATTCAGAGTGAAGAGCAGTGTGGGCACGGAAAGCGTGTATTTCCCACAGCACATGACATTAGGCATGCATTTTTTTCCCATGCATTCGTTGCGAAACAGTGGCCACTTCCTAGAGCAACATTTCTCTGTTCATAACAAATTTCCTTGATTGGGAAAAGACCGTCAGGAATCGCATGTCTTTGCATTCAATGTCAACCTCATCGTTTTTATCGCCAGTCTTGAGAAGCTTTCATAACATTCCTCTCATTCTGTACATCTCGTACCCATATTTCGTTTGGGGTAGTCAACTTTTTACAAGAAAAAGATGACAGTGAAGTAAAGACTAACCTACGTGCACACAAAAAAGTTTTCTCGTCGAGAAATGCTTAGTAGTGACTGGAATCAGAAAGCCACACTGGTTCTACAATTATCAACTCGTAGAAATTTTTCCAGCTTGGAGCATTCCAAGTTCAGCGTTTTTCCCCACAACTTGTAAAAACCCTAAGGAATTAATCAAAATATCGTGGCAATAATGAAGAGTCGGTAAATCGCAATGACAGCCAAAATAGCTAAAAATATAAGCAATGAAGTTTTAATGCGGGTAAAGATGCCTTACACATCCCATTGCAATCGTAGCACCATAGAGGTGCTTGAGTAAATTTCTGACCTATACAATGACCTAGCGAGGACCACTATCGACGCCTTTAATCGCGTTTTCGTCCTGCCAGACAGGCGAGATACCAACTATCCAATTTGTATGCGTCGTTTTCTTGTTCAGCAATCGCGAGGTTGTTAAACAGCATACATTTACTTCCATAGAAAAACACAATACAATACAACAGCAGCTGACGTTTCGGCAGTATCGCCTTCTTCAGAGCCTGGAAGGGTATACTGACATACAATTTACTAGGCCAAACGCTTCAATGACACTTACAAAAAAGACGAAAAACTCTATGGTAATTACATGGTCAACAGCTTCTCGAAAAAAACTCACCGCTTTTTTAAATTGTATGTCAGTATACCCTTCCAGGCTCTGAAGAAGGCGATACTGCCGAAACGTCAGCTACTGTTGTATTGTATTGTGTTTTTTTGTATGGAAGTAAATGTATGCTGTTTAACAACCTCGCGATTGCTGAACAAGAAAACGACGCATTCATATTCCAATGCCGAGGTTAATAGAAAGTCGATCCTGGGAACTATCCAATTTGTGGAAGAGCAAAAGGTATGACGATACCGGAGGGGAGAGATCGAACGAGGAACCATATGTGTATTGGAGCTCATCTCTAACTACGGCGCTATACGTCCCAACTATAATTGCACAAGGAAATTCTGCTAGGTTCGGTAAGTTTCCTTAAACATCGCACAAAAGATTTCCTTCGAAGGAAAGAGAGTTTAATTTTGTACTGTCAAAGAACAAATGGTAACATGTGGTGTGGTCAGTGAGAACAGAGCCGTAAAGAAGGGTTTACGTATCTTACCTGCCCAAATTCTTAAATAGTTTCAAGAAGATTCTTCTCAGTTAGTTTTGTCCAGAAATCTTGTTCCACTTCATTCTAAGCAGAGGGCCGTTGTGGTAAAAAAGCATTTAGGAGACTTGAGACTTGATAGATGACAGTTTGTCATTTAATTGAAAAAATGACAGTTTCTATCTAGTGAAAAGACATCACCTATTTCTCCTAGGAATTGCTAAATTTTTAATGAATATTTATAAATAGACAGAAGATGTACTCCCAAGTATTTTTGGAGAGTGTTTTTTAGAATACGTTCTTTACAACTAGAAATAAAGTTCGTCTACTTCCTGAGCCCAAGAGAGCGAACCACACTGTTGCGATTTCCTTTCTCTTGCTATAAAGTGATAAAAGTGCATCTAGTATCTTATAATATCTAAACTAGGAAGTCTAAGTTGAGTTGGTTTCCAGTTATTTCTAAATGAGTGATTTCATTCAAAATTGTGGTATTGTGCTGATGTCGACATGAGGTCATTTTAGTGGAACTTCTTCGTAGTGGAATGCAGAAGAATATAAATGGGCTTTGTCGTTGTGACAGAAGCGATTGTAGTCAATTAGACTTAATATTTATATAGGTCAAGTTTTTTTGTCGAAAGACCGTCGTAGTACAAGAGACTTTTTACCTCGCTGGATACTTATGGTACCACGGATTACGTTTCTCCAGCAGAATAACAGTGGTTGGTGCTTATGAATGAGTACGACCATTTCCTTTAACGACACGCTAACATCTGAGTTGTGGGATGGAGTGTAATTTTTGCATCTTAGCGAACAATGTTTGCGATATTGTCTAATACTACGACCTCAGTCGGAAGATTTGCGTTCCTCAATAATTTGTTAGCCTACAGCAGATTAAAGCAATCGTTCTTCCTTCCTTTGGTTACGCAACCCAACAAAAGGTTCGTGACTAGTACATTCATTGAGACTTAGAAACGAAGGACCCTTGCACCACTCTGTTTTGTCATCTTCTGCAAATATTCTTTGTCACACCCTGTCTACTGCTAGAATTATTCCAGTTGCCAAGCTCCACTTAAGCTTAGTACTACTCTCGCCATACATTAATGCAATTTTTTACTATGAATCCTCTTACCACCAAGCCAATAGAGCCTAATAGTGTCTTCATTAACAATACTGCATTATAAGCAGCAGCAGCTCAATTTCGCAGAAAACTTCACTATACTCTGAAGCATCATATCATTAAACACTATTTCGCAACTCTCCTGTTGATAAGTAGCATGTTTTCTTCTACAAAAGTGTTATCATTCCTATAAAAGCTTCAATAGGTAGGTTTCATCACTAGTGCTATCTGTTTTGTTACCATGAGCAGCTCTACATTCATTCGGAGTTTCTACTACCCACCTGCACCCAAGGTTTGCAGGTTTATTATGCCTAATAAACAATTTACGATGCCCAATAAACTGTGCAGAGTCTTTCTATAATTCTAGAATTCCTATGCAACATTTGTCCTTCGTTTTGTTTTAGACAGCTCGTCACGATAAACAGGATGCGGTGGAATGTCAACGCCGGGTCGTTCCAGCTGCAGTACCAGAGCACTATTCCACACCAAAATCAGTTGTACCCGGCAAACGTGAGAATGTGTCAGCCATATCCAATCGTACGCTTCCTGCTACGATTGCCATAACTTTGATTTTCAGAACTAATCGAGTCAACGTACTGTATGTTGCCTAGGGATATCAAGGAATACCAGAGATTGTCGACAAGTACAAGAACTAAAGATACCAAACACATCGAGGATGTGGATCAGAAGCAGCTTGCACCAGTGATGCCACCATCTGAAGTGAATAACTGTTACTGATGATAGAACTGCCTTTTATCAGTGCTAGGAGAACGAGAGATGGTTTCAAAAAAAGCGACTATGCCGGCCATACTGCAGTTTTTTAAAGAACAACGCCCGTGGTTTGTAATACTCAAAGTCAATCGATTCTTTGTTTCACTTCGTCAGTAGGAGCGCGTCGGCGATGCATAGAAATATGCGAATTAAACGAATAGAAGAACTTTTCACAAATACTCGAAAGCTCACGTCGTCGTTTGCGTTGCTAAGCGTCGTGTATAGTCATGTCATTTAATTTCACCACATCTCCAACCAAGGCATATATTTCTGGATTCTTCGCAATACTACTATTTGTAGAGAATTCCGACGTAAAAAGAGAAAAAATCTTATCAGAATGAGATTGTTCCGCACTCTCGAACTGCATAACAGTTGATCTTCATTCATCGCAGATGTCACCTTGAAAGAAGCTCAGATCTGACGCGTCTAGGGGAACAGCTCATTTCCGAGTGATACAAATTCAATGATGCAGCTGAGCTTCTTAAGCTTTTAAGTGAAAGATTGCATCGATCTAGTCAATTAGTCATAAAGGTGAAGCACAGAAAAGAGATATGCACCACATGTTGCAGACGATTGCAAAGCGAATTGTGAAATGCTCTTTTAACAGGTAGAGAATAGTAGACGGCTCAACTGTTAAGTTAGAGAACATTTGTAAGTTGCAACACTTCAACGCATTCCCTAATTCCTCGAACAGAAAATTCGTTATTGACATATCACAGTTTTAGGCGACTTCTTCATAAAAGCGGAAAAGAAATAGCGCCAGATAGAGATACCGATTTATTTGTGAGAAGACTAGTATTGATATTTCAGGCCTACAGTACTTCACAAGACTATCACCAATCTTATGAAGCTGTGCCGAAGGGTCAAACGACTGCACATGATAACACTACAAACACACAAATTGTCCAGAATGTCGAATTGCTTCACAAACGAAAAGCGATTACTGGGCATAGTCTTGTATGTGGAGAAATTTGTTAGGGAAGGGGTTTGACTAGTTTTTCCAAAGCGGTGTTTCAGCCGAAGTACGAAGTATCAGAATATGCATGGCAACGTCTTGACAAGGAGAGGGAGGAGTTGTACGCTATCCGTCCGAATTACGGTGCATTACTTTTTTCATCTGATATTGATCATCTTGCGACTAATACCATTGTATTCACCATAATCAGATGTCAGACAGACAGAGAAAGAAAACATACTTTTTAAGTCGTACCAAATGTTAACAAGGTCACTTCAGAATAGCTATGTATAATTCGGTGCAATAACTTTGGATCGACTTGCCTGAACCCTATCTCAGTTTGGTAAACTAGTAGTAGTACTAGTAGCCTCCCAACTGTTTACCGCCCCCAGCGTGGCTGGGAGGTGTTCTTGGGTGTCGGACTGCGATGTACAGCGAGGGATTCATCCACTTGCAGGTCTCCCAAGTTGAGAAGGAGGCCGGTGTTTCCATCTAAAAGCCTAGCTAAGAGTAAACCAATACCAGGATCCACCAGCGGCCTGGTATCAAAATCGCATGGTGACAAATCTCCCTCTGATCCACAAGGGCGACGACTGCCTGTGGTGGTGAAGACTTGGGCCAGACTTTGGCCAGGCTGACCTCGGGATTCCAAGGAACCACAATGGCTTAACCAGCAAATCTCCGAAAAATGAAGATTATGCTGGGGCCTGCAAAAAGTGAGCACGGGCTATTCAAGTATCCAGTATCAAGTAAGTAGTAGCAAACTGTTTCCAGGTGTACGGTTTCCCGCAACGTCTTCATCAGATTGATTTGTACTTTTACTTGTTACAATGGATTGGTCTGTAGCATAGTGGTTCGTGTAATAATTAAACGTCGATCCGATCCCATACCCTGGTCAAACAGAGCGCTCCATTACTCTGGAGTTGGAAATGTGCCCTCAAGTCGTGCTATAGGATAAAGCCGCGCTTGGTCATTTCTACAAGGCAACAAGTGAGTTCGAATGCATGGCTCATAAAACATGACGAACAAAGACGAACGCTTGATCCTTTAAAGCTTCATGCGCAAGTACTATGTGAATGATGTGTGTTAAATTACAAGTGATAGTGTTGGAACTCGCTGACAATTCCCAAGAGTTCATTTCGTTCATTTCACATTATTTGGAAATTCAGGACCAGAGGATGAATATCCGATTGCTCGTTCTTGCGAAGAACTAGAAGAAATCGCAGAAAACACGGTTAGCAGGAATTCAACTCAGTTGACTTGTGTATGGTCGAATACTTCTTCAGAATCGCCCTGAATTCGATGATGTCAACTCAAAGCAAAATACCGTGAAAGAACTGAAGCCAATATCCGAACAACTAAGGGTATGTCAAAATTCCGTTCCCGTCTACCTTTCATCATTCCCAAATTGACCAACACACTAAGCTACTTTTTCAGGAATCGGAGTATGTTAGTTTCCAAAATGACGTCTACCCAGCGTACCAGCGGAGCACAGCGTGCAGTGACAACAGTGTTATCAAAAAATCACTCAGCAACACGTACGTAGTTCAAGGCGTTGATTCTGCTGCTATCGACGTCGGGAAACAGTCGTCATCAGAGACTGGTGAAGGTGGTGAACTCAGTGAAAAGCATATCAATGAAAAAAACCTAAAAAGCTTCTCATTTTTGTTCTTCGTGTCCAAACTGCATTTGCTTGAGATAACCACATCGACACTGAAAACTGCCGCACAGCTGTGGAGACTCCGGCATATCAATCGCATTTCGCATATGTTATGAAGCCAAATGAGAGTCACACATCTAGTCCTTATTTGGTCGGAATGCCTTACTGTACACAGGTAAGATTTTGTAAGAGGATGTATGACAAATGCTACCGTAATAAAAAATGTTGCCCGAATTCGTCTTAGCTATAACTATTCGTCAACTACTCAATGCTTTTATGAAATTGTGCAAAATTGAAAAACAGCAAAGTACAAGCCCAAAAATTCTGTTCCAGTTCTCTAAGATTGGAAATGCGTTCGATCCAGTGGGACAACCTCAGATTTCGGAGTACCATCTTGAGGATCTCAATGATCTCGTATCGTGTATTGATGGGCAGTGCTGAGTTTTCGGTCAAGAATCAATCATCGACCAATCGAAATCAATTGTTCGCAGAACGATCGACTCGCCGAGTAGCTATAGAACTTATTTTTATTGCGGCCCCTCTATAAAGATTGCTTTCCATGCTTTAACTTTTATTTCCTGCCTATTTTATTTTCATGGCAAGACACAATGTGATATACCACCAGGACGCTACTGAGATATGAATAAAGCTCGAAACAGTTGGGCTTAGAACACGAACTCAAATCCCTATTGGAGGTTCACGTGCTATCGACCACACTAACGGTGGACCCTGCTTTGCCTTTCTCTCAGAAATGTTTTTACTCTGCCGATGCCATCAGCAATCACCTGTCAACCTTATTTACTTTCATAATTTTCACTTACACTATACAGCCTTAGAGCGAAGGCAATGCATTAGCGAAGATTGATCTCAGGACTCTAAAGATCGATCTTAGGAAATACGGAAAAAAAAATGGCTGCATTTGTTTTAAAATCATAGGGTTTCGAATAAATAATAAAGGTAACTAATTATAAACAAGTTAAAAGTTTCCTTTGTTCCCAACCATTAACTGAATTAAGCAATTCCGCCACAATTCCATCAACAACTTGTTAACAAAAACTTGTTTTCTACCGATTGTCTCTTTATCAGTGCTAACATAGTAGGTTGGACCACCTCATGAGAACATGAACAAGTGAAGAAGTAACAATAGTACACTTCACGCCAGGCTCTATACAGGATTGAAAATGCGAATAAGTGGAAGAGAAAAAAAGTACTGGAGTTCACGCTGGGTTCTTCAGTGATTACCTGTTGGAAATGTGAGCAAGCGTTAAAACAAAAAGTACTAAAATTCACTGTGGATCCTCGATTCTCATTATAAATTCTAGCAAATAATTGACCATATTCTTGTTAACCTCAGCGAGCGTAGAGTATGGTTAAAAGTTTCGTTAGATACGCAGGATCGTAAGTTCGACTTCACATCACGGGCACACCAAGCCTTCCACCGTTTCTGGTCCTGCTACATAAAAAGGTAAGGGAGTAGTATGGGATAAAAACACTGATTTAATTTGTCTATAAGCTTTTTCGATTTCAATAGGAAAGCGAAGTGTACGTTCGATTTACGTCAACGATGTTCAATGAAGTCGAATATATGGTTCCATCGTTTAAGGATTGATCAACACTGGATCTCTGATCTTTCACCTTTCGCTTGCCGCTGTATGCGTATAATGATTCTCAAGAGCATTGTTAAGAGAATATACTTATATGATACTTGAACGGCCCATCCTCACTGGTTGTGCGGGCCCCAGCATAATCACCGTTTTTCGGAGATTTGCTGGTTAAGCCATTGTGGCTCCCTGGAATACCGAGGTCAGCCTGGCCAAAAGTCTGCAACAGGTCTCCACCACCACAGGCAGTCGCAGCTCTTGTGGATCAGAGGAAGATTTGCCAACATGCGACTTTGATACCAGGACGTGGATCCTGGTTAAGAGAACAAGTATTATAAAAATTACGGATGATATCTCACCTAAATCATTTTCCATCAACAACAAACCATATACTGATACAGAACCACTACCCATAATTGTCATGGCCTAGAAATGTCTAACTTCATTTCCAGAAAGCTTGAGAAAGAGCAACATCAGCTTGAAAAGAGACTCACATAAAAAAGAAACAAACTTTATGTGGTTCGATAATTAGATGGTCCTACCTCACATATTGTGTGCAGACCAGCATTACCACTCGCTTCATTCTATGGCATCCGTTAAACGAATTAGGTCCGATTCGTGTGGTGATTCGACTGCGGCTTAAGGATCCGTTTTCTTTATCGTCAGTGATATTGAATGTTTGATATGTCGAACTGTACCTCAGAGTAGCTTTCTGATATTCCGGTATAGTCGTTTTTCAATTGTAGGGGTAGTAATTTTCTTAAATGTTCGCAAATTTTAGTCACAAGCAGTCACCAGGACTTCTTTGGAAGGCAGTTTGGTGCCTTGATAGGATGCATCCACGGCAACAACATATCCTGTGCCTAGTCGCCCGATCAAACTACGGATTGAGCCCGGCTGAATCTCTTGTTTTTTTCTTTAGTTTTTAGTTTCAGCATACGTTAAGAGAAGTAGTAACGACATGATACGCTGGCGTCATACTGCGCCAAACCGCCATTTGGACAAGTAAAAAGGTGTGGAAATCTAACTGAAGAATTAAAGGAGACAGGCAATGCGTGATAGAACCCGTTTGAAAGAAGCATAGCACACTGTTTCCTTTCAGCTCGAACGGAAACCTCGCCAATTTTTGCAAAATGCAACTGATTTGTTCTAAAAAAATTTGTCACTATTATCTGGTCTTTCTCATTTCCGTATTCACATACATTGAGACAGTCAACCGACATCTTCTAAAATGAAAACCACAATTCCCGATGTGTAAATGATTTCATCAATAAACAGTATCCTCTTCGGTAATCAGCTCCATATAAGGCTCATTAGCAAGGTGCTTTCCATTCGTAAAGGATTCACTCCACCATAATGGATGGTCGTCAGTACCTTGAGAGCTACTACTACCCAGCCGGATCGAAAACAAAGAAGGATTGTCAAACTGACTCCGAAATGTCAGAATGTAGTCTCTCAACAACTCATCAACATGTTGAGCAGGTAATTAGGAAGGAAAAAGAATCAGTTTTTCAAATTCTGCTTTTCATTGTAAGTACTTCAGGAAATTCATCAACCCTCAAGTGCAGACACTACAAACCAATCGGACAGTATCGCATCCCGTTTTGGCACACCAATTTGCACCTAAACCAGCTGTAGAAAAGCGTAAGAAGTCTTAGAGCGCTCTTCACATAGGAATACTATTGATCTGTCATAGTTCGATATTATATCACTAGCAGATCTTCTAAATTCTCAGAAGTAAGCATATTGAGGTGGTATGCTTTTACAGCTTTTATTGAATCATCATACTGCCAAACTTTGAACAGCTACTTTATCGACTATTTCATGGAAGGTCGTCCGAATACCAGTCCTGTTGAATCTGACGTGAGCGTGAGTTTTAATTGTTCACCATTTGGGGTGGCGGCTGTAAGAAGTTTTAACTTCACCACATGGAAAGAAAAGCTCCATCCTAATCCCTGTCTTGCGGTGAAAATTTGTTCAAGAAAAATTCGCGACCTTTTGGCATTTGAAACATACAAGTGTACCAAATGACGATTTGGACTTCCCCCATATGAGGATCGATAGCGCGGTGGCAATAATGTCGCTAGTTACCAGAAAAGCGATGGTCCGACCTCGGCTTGGCCCACCAAGCCTCCCATCCTTCCGACCTCGGCAAATTTGGGCCAGGTTACCTCGATTCCACCAGTGTTTCAAAACAACCACCATGAAGACGAAAATCCTCAAGCAGTAGCTGAACTCACATGGAAAAAGTTCGATGACCTTAGTAGATGGTGGATGCGAAGGAAAGAATCAAATACTAGTACTAGATGTTTACCGTTTTATTTACTGCCTACTATTTTTAATGGCAGGGTACAGTGCGAAATATAACTACAACGATGCTGAGATATTTGCAAAACTCCGGACCACAGGTGTCTGCGGTGGGGGAACGAACGCGCTATTGTCCTTTCCGGGGACTAACGCGTTCACCACCACACCATGCGGGTCCTTCGTTTCGCCTGTCCACGATTACTGGTTTTTGTGCAGACAGAAACGGAAGGAATCTCGGTTTTGAAGATGCCATAATATTATACGCACTGTGGTAGAGCGTTGACTCACCGCATCAACGGCCGAATATTAAGCCATAGTCGACCATGCCTAAAGTCATTCAAATTAAATTGTTGTTTTATTCTGCAAATAGGGCGCGTATGGCGCAGTGGTTGGAGGCGCCTTGCAACGCACACGTTGGATCGATCCCCACGTCCATGGCCCACAACCATGCCTTCCGTCCTTGCGGGGTCGGCAAATTGGTACCAGATTTGTGTAGGAGGATAGCAGTACTGGCTCGATACTTCGGTAGGCCACCGCGAGTCATTGTAAAGGCCAGATATGCATTCAATCACCTCTAAACGATGCTTAATGAAGTCGAATGCATGGCGCATCCCTCAGGGGATTGATCAACGCAGAGAGCTTCGTCCTTTTATTCTGCAAATGACATGGAGAACGAACTGTTTGTAGACATTCCCGGGGTTCAGTTTTACCTGTGGAAAACTGGTAGAGAAAAAAGAACAAAAGGAAATAAAAGTAAATAAAGAAACGCAGTGGCTGATGATACTAAACTTGAAACAATTTACGTGAAACTATCACTAAAAAAATGTATAGCTGCTTAGATTAAAACAAAAGTTGTATAGCAAATGGTTCGTTTATGAACTAAAAAGAAGACCCAAGCTATAGCAATGTTGATAACATTGACCTGAACTCCAGCCTTTGAACGCATCTTTGATCCGTCGCATCCTTTGAATGCTCTGAATATGCGTTTTATTATTATTTCTTATTATTGTTGCATAACAAGACATCACATGTTTCACAGTGTGGAGATTCCAGGGCTTTTTCGATTCGTTTCGTTGCATCCACCATCCACGAAGGTCTTAGAGCTATTCTGCGTGTAGCATCAGCTGTTAACTGAGGATTTTTTTTTGTCTTCTTTATAAATGTTGAATGCTGGTCTAGTCAATTCTCCCTGAAGTCTTGGGATAGCCGTGCTAAGGCTATCCATGTGGATTACAGGTAGTGAGCTTGTCGCGGACAACTGTCGTAACAAGTTCCCAAGTGCGGAGATTGACCGGTTCCATCGGATCGGTGGGGGTTGAACCAGCGCCTGAATGGGAGGTGGCTTCGAACTGGATCATTATCACTGCGCTACCTCCTCCGCATACGTTATGTAAGATCGCGATTTCGTGATGATCATAGGTTTCCAAGGTTTTGATTCTCACTTTTTATAATAGTTTTGATTCCAGCGTTTTAAAAATACTTTATACTAATAACAAATTTTGTAAGAAACAGTTATGTTAATATGGACAATAAACTAACCAATTGAGAGCATTTAAATTAGGGCTGATCTCAGTAGAAAGAAAAGTACGTACGTCTGCTTGACTGAAATTGCAACCGTAGAAGCAAAGACATCAGTTTTCACATTTCAGCCTGCCATCGCTCCACATCACCGCTACCAGACTGTTCAGGAAATACTAGAGTATCCTAAAGCAGATAAACCAAATAGTGCTTGCGTTCAAGCACTCACAACACTATGTGACACAAACCTCGATGAGAAAAAACAACGCAGTAAGTTCATGCAGCAGCATAAAAACAGCTGATCGTGGATTTGTGATCTTTACAGAAGACATATGAGATGTCGGAATACGCATGGCAACGTCACGACGAAGAAGCTGCGGAACAGTATGCTCTTCCATATCAGCGTCACAGTACGTCGCTAATGCTCTTTCTGTAACTTCAAATATTGATACAGAAAAGGGTAAAGTCGAGAAATAGAAAAGCTACTTTGCTCGTTATAAATTATGTTTCCTCAAAAAATTTCACATTTCTGCAATAAACGAGCCAAAACTTTGAATGAACAAGTCCAGTACTGTGGAGGTACTAATTATTAAGCACTTAAATCATTTCTACTCACCATTTATGAAGTTCTTAGAAAGTATTCTCGAAATATGGAACTCGCCATTGTTCATCATTTTATGCTTTTACTCTCACACCATGGGAATTCGTTAAAAGAAATTCTCAATGGAAAGCGCTGCTTAGTTGCAAAGTCGAGGAGCAGTAGCAAGCATAACTACTGAAACATATTACAACATTGCTGTAAACTCTGAAAGAAGTATTGTACACGATACTTCAGGTGCAACTGGGAAAAAATGACGAGGTTGGGATAAACCAGGTAGGAATAGGCGTTAAAATTACCTTTCGTATTTCAGTGTTGAAATTTCACCATTGAACACCATGGTATTGGCGAAAATGTCATCTGTATTCTACAGGCCCAGCCTCAACATAATGAAGTAATGTCGACCAACCCTGCTGAGAGAATTCAGTGTGCCATGCAGTAAGACATGTAGGGAGGAGGAGAGCGCGGTTTGTCGGATTTGTACCTGTTATAAGGCAATCATGAAACAAAAACAATCTCTTCAGTACTCGAAATACATTGGGATTCCCAACGACCTCTTCCTTGCCTACCGCTCAAAACCGTTCATCACCACAAACCCCTACAAGCAAACACCAAAGTTAACTGCCCAGCTACCGTCCAAGTATGCAATCTGTAACGTCGATTCTAGAGTATCTGGCCTTACTCAACATACATCGTCAAATGCAGTGGAAAACGGTGGGTGTAGAAGTAACTTCTTAAAGATCAGCTTTAATGTGTACCTAGATATTTCGACGATATCACAAAAAAAATTTAGATGCAATACGTTCTAATGAGAATGCTGACGAGATTCGATCACATCATCCCGATTTCGCAACTGAAATCGAACCAGAACTCACAGACAAAACGGCTGCGACCCATTTTCCTGTTGCTGAACATTGCGCTCCTCAGGTTAGTCACCTCTCCAAAGTCCAATTACTCCTCAAAGATTAAAATGCACTTAGTCACTTTTCTAAATGAGGCTGTAAAGGAAAACTCAAATTCTTACATGGTACATTGAGAACGCATGAACGAAGGACGCGTGTAGCGCAGTATCTGGGAGCGCTTTGCAATACATAGGTGTTTGATCCAGCGCCCCAGGCTCACCAAGCCTCCCATCCTTCAGGCAACGGCAAATCGGTGCTAGACTTATCTGGCAGGATAGCAGAGCTGACTCGATGTATCGATAGGTCACTGTGAGTCACTTTATAGGCCAGATAAGCATTCAATCATCTGCAACGATGTTTGATGAAGTCGAATCCATGGGACATTCCTCATCCGTTGCTCAACTTCTAAAGTTTCATCCTCTATCCTTTTATACTGATATCGCGGACATTCCTTGCACACTTCTCATTGCAAAAAACTTTCATGTGAAGAGAATCTTTGTGTGTCACATAACGTATCATGTTGAAAGGAACAGGCTAAATCACTGGAGAGGAAATATATGGCGCATTGCGAAATGTCTATGGAAGGCAGGAATCCCTACGCGGAATATATGGCTTTTTCCTGAAACCTCTGTGAAACGCCTGAACCTCTGAACGGTAAGGCGACGATGAGGGGACGAACTGTATATTTTAGGAGACTAACTGGATTTTGCACTGAAACCTAAGGAATGAACAAGGTTTTAAAAATACAGTTAGTCGCGTTAGAAGTCCAAAAAATATATTTTTAGACAGCCACGTGTCGCAAAATCGATAAAACAAAGGTTAGATATGAAAATGTAATGTAATAGAACATTTTGAATATTATAAGTAGTAATTTGAGTAATTTTTTTTGTATAAAATATGATTAAATTACAGTACTCCATAGTCGGAAATGCGCTCGCTCATGTGAAACCAGCTACGGTGGTATCAGAGTATCAACTCGAAGATCTTAACGACCTCACCACATGCGTTGATGCGCTTTGATCTACTGGGATCGATTTAAGGAGATCAACAGTCGATCGATTCGCGTGCATTGTTGCAGCATTTGGTCGTGTTGATTCCATTCAATATCCCACTATTGCATTGGTTTTTTTTATTGTATATTAGTCTATTGTAATGAATTTGTTCCCTTTCTGCTGCAAATATTTATTTGCCTAGCAACCAGAACAACTTCAGCCAGTCATCCCATGAAAAAGTGTAAAGCGTTCTTGTACTAATGATCTTCCATAAAGAGTTCTTGTAATAACGGTCTTGAGCAGATATAATCGGAAAATCTCTGGCTTTTCTTTCACAGGTGAAATACGTTGTTCTAATGGGATACGGCGATTTTTCACGAGTTCACTTATTTGGCTAAATTGTTTTTGTAGAAAGAGCTTCAGCACTTTATGACTCATTTTCTATGAGGTACGTGTGGCGCAGTGGTGGGAGACGCCCTGCAACACACGTGGAATCGATCCATGTGCCCATGGCCCACCAAGCCTTCCATTCCTCCAAGGTCAGCGAACTGGTACCAGACTTGTCTGGGAGGTTAGCAGCACTGGCTCGATTCATCGGTAGGCTACCGCGCATCGTTGTAAACACCGGATATGCATCACCTCCAAACGATGCTTAATGAAGTGGAATGCATTGCGCATGCATCAGGGGATTGGTCAACGCCGAGAGTTTTTTTTCACTTATCTGTGCGCCAACATACACAATATTGTCCCTAAGCTCAACCGCTCAGCAGAAAGACCAAGGGTAAGAAGGTCATCATGGTTGAGAAGAGTACTAGAAAAAGCATCATCGTCTGATTGAGAGGAACGCAACGGTTAGTTAGAAACGCAGCGCAATAATACTCGTATGGTCGCTGGTTCGAGCAGCACCGATATGAACACAACCTCTTGTCCTCAATCCTTGCGGAGTCGGAAAATTGGCACAGGAATTTTCAATGAGAATAAAAACATTGGCTTCATCCGACGACACATTTTGCACAGCCCGATATCACATACTGTACGGATTTCAGCACTTCCTGCATTCGATTCGATTCTTCGCATGCACCACTCACGAAGAATCCGGATTTGCCTGTGGATTAGATTGTTGCATGAGGACTTTTTGCTTCGGTCTTTCTATGAATATCGCTGAACACTGGATTTGTCGATTCTCCCTAGAATCCTCGAATAGCTCTGTTAGACCGTTTCCAGATTTTCACCACAGATTATCATGCTACCTGGCTTGACAAGTCTTTAGAACTCTCTGAACGAAAAGATATGAATTCAACCACCTGATCGATACTACGAACGAGCTATTATGTCACCACGGGATAGATTAACCTTGAACACCGTTTTTGTGTACCATCAATGTGCCGATTCCGACCGCTTGTACCGGATAGATACAAATGCCTTCAATCAATCCAGAATGTAATCGACTATAACCAAACAAAAATATCAGCAATCATGACAAACAAGGATTATATTAACCTCCTTCATCAATCACAGAGCCATTCATTGACGAGTTGAGCTGCCAACTACATCTCGTGCTTATTGCAGTTTTGCAGTCGAACTCAGCAGTACTTTGGAGTTAACTGTTATGTGGTATGTCTCGCTACTTTTCCGACTATAATTTATGTCATTTAACTAGAAAACAAATTTTACTCTTTTCATTTATTATGGGAGCAACATCAATGTACTATGTGCAAGTGTTTATCGGCATCACATCGGCATTCATATCATCGAATTGTGCGAAAGCAGGACATTCGGACTTCGAGACGATCCCACGAAAAGAAAGCTCGGTTTGTTTCGTTTTATCCGATTTCAAGTGCATCAGTAGATGAATCTCTTATTTTTCGCCGAACTAGAAAATCATAGCTCGCGTGTCAATGTAGACTATTCTAGGATGCTTAAGAAATTAGATTCGGACTTTAACCAATAAACTATTTTTTTATAAAGTTTCTTTTCCACCATCAGAGTAGCCATCACTTGCAGAAGAAATCTTCGTCAAGCCGTAGCTCAACGGCTAGCAATCCCAGCGAACTGACTGCAAAGCCAAACAAAAAATATTCGGAAAGACTCACCGGTTCAGCGACAAGGTGAGTTACAGGAATGGGGTTACTAACACTAAAATGCTACTGTAAAAACGGACCTCAATGAATTCCTACCAAAATCGGATATTCTTATGAGTGATTTAATGCTACTACGACTACAAGTCCTCGCATCACGGCTTTGTTTTCATAGAAGTTGCGATGGTCAACTTTCTTTCTAAGGAAAAATAAGCGGCTTTGGCTCCAAGCCATCATATTTTATACATGGCAATAGGTCCTTATCCAAAACGCCCCAACCAACGAATCAACTGCTGTCCCTTTTCCTTCGACTAAAGGTGAAATTTGATATCCCTCTACTTGTTGCGAACAGGAAGAATGAAACTCCCTGATATACAGTAATCGTAACCGACCCGTATTCAACCGTCACGCGACGGAATGAATTGGGAAAAATCTTCAAGAAAGTGTTTTTCCCCGAAGTTATTCCACGGTACAGTCTCAGATCGACACCACTGTTTTGGTGAAGCTCGGTGATTGGAAATGCTGCGCAAATTGTTACCCGTACTAGAGGTTGATCCGTTAAATGAGAAACAAAAGACATAGGTGGAAGTGCTCATAAAGTGCATCTTCAATTGCTCCCGAGAATCCTTTGAAAGAGGTGACAAGATGTGCAGAAAATTTGTTAGGGACTTTTATTATAAAAATGTTTGGAAACATTGCTGAATATAGAATAGAATGGCGGTGACAAATTGCTTTATTATCATTTAATCAGACAACCTGGTTTCATAAACTGGGCAGATACCGGCAGTCATACATGAAAACGTTCAAATCTGAGCGTGGGTTCGGGTGTAGTTTGAGAACTTTGTCTTACTCAAGAATGTCGCTGAATGATGGCCTAGTTGACTCTCTGTGGAAACATGATATAGCCGCGCTAGAGCATTTCCAGATCTTCTTCTCAGAGGAAGTCACTTGCCCTTGTAGACTTGGTGGGGGTGGGGGAAAATCTTTTCCCAGAGAAATCCGGTACCAATTTGCCGACGCCCCAGAGACTGAAGGTTTGATTCACTTATAGGGGGATGAACCAGCGACCATGTACTATGCTGGATAGCGCTTCTCGCTTCACGCTGAAATTTAATGATGAATATTATTGATTATACCACTAACTGAATAGATGGAAGAGCTGCCATCACGAGTACTGCAGGTTCCTGCACAATTTCTATTCCTTTCATGCTTTCGTCCACTCAGTTACCACTGTTGTGGGTGATCTGCTTCGTTGGTGCTGCTACTTGCAGCAGTTTATCATTTCGTGATTCGTAACTCATATTCATCTGAGTAAAATGGGTTTGTGCGAGCAGTAGAAAAAAACGTTCCATTCGTGCTGTAGGTGGTGGATTGAGAGGTTTTTTACGAGATTGGTTGGTGAATTGCACTAGTTGACAAGTGATGAGGCAATGAATCTGATATTCTCTTGGTGTATAATTACCGGAGTAACCAACCATAGTGGCTCGTGATGTGGGTTCAACAACAAAAAGTGCATTGCGCAGGAGTCTGAAGAAATATTTGCAATTTTCTGTCGATGACGTTAATCATGAACCGAGATTTGATCACTTCTAAGCTATTGCATCACATCATAAAATTTCTACTACATCATATCATAGACAGGAGCACCCAGCACATGGCACTGAAGCTGATTTGCTTTCCAGTAGAACAGTGTAATTTATGGTGAACTTAATTGGTGAAACAGTCGCATCGTGGAATAAGAAAGTGTTTCTACGTGTAGGTGTTTACCGCGTAACGTTCTCAGGTGGAGCTTGGATGTGTAAGCATGTTACTGAATAGGAGCTGGTGTCGGTCTGTACATTACAACTGGAACACGTTTCGTGGCGACTGGGTCATTTATTTGCGACCGGATGGTCTATTTTTGAATTTAAGCGTATTTCTTTATTACGACCGGGTCAGATTTATTCATTGTTAGGATAGCTTAGTCAGGATATAATATGAAGACTCTTTCGACTATACCATTTATAAATTGAATTTTTGGTTCTTCTTTCCTAATACTTGCGTTATTATTTACAACGACCTAATGAATCCTGATAACTTGTTTGTAGTTGTAACGTTACATTAATTTCTTAATTTAATTTGTTCCTGACCCATATATCATTCTATCTAACGAGTAGTGGAAACGCTTCTAAACCCTATCTCTTGAGTTTAGTTACGTCACTAGCTCCAGTCGCTCCAGACACCTCACCAGCTCCAATCGCTCCAGACACCTCACCACCTCCAATCTCACCAGCTACGTTACCAGCTCCAGTTGATCCAGTTATATCACCAACTGTAGTAGCTCCAGTAAATCCTAACGCTGGGCGGCAAGTGACAGCACCACAAAATCTGGTACGTCTTCCTTTTACTGTGCTAGCACTTCATTGTAGAAAATGATAAGGTTGAACTGTTCGGTATATATCTAACCGGTAGCGATATGCCATGCATTCGATTTCATTTGTAGCATTGTAGACGTAACAGAATGCGTATTTGGCTTAGACTTTTGTGACCTACTTATATCAATCCAGTGTTTTTATCCTCCTAGAAAAAGCCTAGCGCTACTTTGCCAATCTCCAGCGGTATGAGCAACTCTGGTTACCATAGAGGGCAGAATCGAACTAACCACCTGTGCATACAGGTAACCTCTGACCACTGTACTACACATTTCCTGCTTTTAATAACATTTTTTATGGTACTAAACCAAAGCAAACTCGTCACCATTTTTACTAATAACAATGCTTAGTTTATTAGTTTACATTGTTAATGATGACATAGTCATAAACAAAGTGGGAACTTTTTAGGGTCTTCAAACTACTGAACTGAACAAGCCACAAGTGCAAAATTTGCCTCAGAAGGAATCACAACCACTGCTAGATATATTTAAGGTATGTTTGAAAAAAAATGACTTGATAAGATTGCCCTACATAAGAAAATAAAGTATTAGCGTTAAAGATATGCCGTAAGATACAAGATATAGAAAATATTGTTTCAGTTTGAGTCTGCAAGCTTCCTGAATAGCAGGCAAAGGAATGCATCACAGGGCGATGAGACCGTAAACGATGCTCCCTCACTAGTGGTAAGCTAACAAATTTTACCTTCTGAAAACCTGTGTAACTATGGCATCCTCCTCAACAACGCATTTGTTTAACGATTCTGAGGGTTTGTTTTTTTAATAATGAATAAGAATAAATATTATAACGTATAGTGTATTATAACTGTTTCTACTAAATGCGATAGAAATCCCAGAGTTTGGAACTACTGATAGAGGTGTTGTGCTGGTAATACCACTTTCCTGCTATCGCTTCTGATATCGGTCAAGTATATTGAGCACTCCTAAGCTTAAAGAATCCTCGAAGATACAACAAAAAACAAAGGATGTCGTATTTTTAAAGTATTAACCATGGTCATTCATTTCACTCTATTCCTAGCATCCTGGAGGCAGTAATTAAATGAATGCTTGGTTGACCTTTACAGTGACTTGCGAAGGCCTACAAGGCATCATATCAGTATTTTTATTTTCCCAGACAAGTCAAATCAATTCGACCTTTGCAGCATCCAAAAGTTCCAAACCACTAGTACAGATTTTATTATACAGCTCTAAGAAATGTTAGTTTAACTGTATAAATAAAGAAAGGATAAAGATCTCGGCGTTGATCAATCTCTCAGGGATGCGCCATGCATTCGACTTCACTAAGCATTAATGGAGGTCACTGAACGCATATCTGGCCTTTACAATGACTCGCGGTGGCCTACCGACCAGCCAGTGCTGCTATCTTCCCAGACAAGTATGGTATCAATTTGCCCACCCCGGAGTGATGGAAAGCTTGGTAGGCCGTGGGCGCTGGAATCGATTCCGCGTGTGTCGCAGCCGCGCCTGCAACCACTGCGCCACACGCGCCATGTTTAACTGTATACTATTCGTAAATATAACCACCTAGTTTTTTCCTCTTCTACTTTGCTTCGATAATACAGATGTTTCCTGCCTATTAATTTTGAGTAATATAAAGTCAATCATTTTATTAAAAAGTTTTTTTCTTACCAGTTTAATGTTCTGTCCTATTGCAGAAAATCAATGAGGATATACTGTCAGATGAAGCAGCAAGCATTCAAAAAAAACTGTCACAGCAAAAAAGTATCAAAGGACTCCTCAGTGCAATGAAAACACAGGCATCTGCAGAACCAATAAGAGCTCGATCAAAAGAAAACACGATGAAGTCCACCTTTATTGGGTCGATGGAGAATCTAAAAAGATATCCTGCTCTGGACCGGAAGAGACCTGAATCATTTAAGACAAAGCAGCTTACATCAGACGAACGGATCGATCCATTAAACGAGCGCACGAAACCTGAACCAACTAAGTCGAAGAAACTCACGGCAGAAGAACAACTATATCCATTACAAGTCACAATGAAAAGTGTAAGTGATGTTAAGCTTGCACATTTACGATACTACAGAAAGCCTATTGAGTTACACGTAGAAACATAAGTATTATACAAATAAGCATTGTCTCCCATGAAGAATCTGCCCATGTAAACTCTATATAAGAAATAGGACTTTACATCTCCATTATCATAAGTTTTTGCTTCTGCGATTTCAAATTTTAACGTAAGATTCTATAAATTCTCACATTGCAGATATGCCTACCATTTTCATCCTACTAGGCGTTGCAACAAAGGAACTGACCACTTTTTTAACATAGCGTTTCTTCACGTTTGTCCGGCGATTCGCCCTCATATAGTAGTCAGGAGATATCTGTGATTGCCGAGAATCTCTAAACGACAGTTTAATGCGAGCGAATGAATAATTCCAGTGTTTCGACGAATTTGATTTAAGAAAGTGTTTAACCCACCGACAAAACTACTTTGTTGACATCGGGTTGGACGTGGTAATTCAGATTGCAATCTCGTTTTTTGCATCATTGCCTAACTTGACTCCTAAACAAGAAAAATTGATAGAATCCCTTCCATGTCTTACCGCTACTAAATTGCTTTGTTCTCTATGGTTCTTGTTGCTTGGACGACTTATCCCTTACTATCGAATGTGAATGCTGGACACATTAGATTGGATACGAGCAAAAAAACTATTTACAACTTTTGAATAGAGTGGTAATATATTATAAAGAAATTACTCCTTACTATAACCTACGAGTACAAGCAATTATAGCTGACGATTTAAAAACTATCTTTAAAAAATCCGCAGATCTAAGCGTTTTCATCACTGTACGTAAGAGAAACGTCTTCGATACGCCATCACTCTACAAAGCAGCGATTTTCCTCACGCTGAAGAATATCGCTGCCATAATATTCTCCATAAAGATTTCAACTATAGTCTCAGCTTAAATGGGTTCAATGACGATTTGGGTTCCCCAGATCAATCCCGTTGATGGGTGATTGCTGATGTCAGCGATCGATAGGACTTGCTGAAAGACAGGCGAAACGACGAACCCGCATGGTGTGGTCGTGAATGCGTTAGCCCCAGAAAGGGTAATAACGTGTTCGTTCTCCACCGCAAACACCTGCAGTCCGGAGTTTTGCAAATACCTCAGCATCATTGCGGTTGTTTTACAAATAATACCATGCCGTGAAAACATGTAAAAGGCAGTAAATAAAAAGTCAACATTCTCCATAGACTCTGAATCGTGGTTCCAATAACGGAATGGAGTTAACTCCACGTGGGAAACACTTCACTTCAATAACTGAGAAAAGAAACGAAGAGAGTGAAAACGATCAGCTATTGTAAAAGTCCACGTAATATTTATTGTACAAGTTCCTCCATCTCGTCTGTAGACACCATCCGGCACCATTAGCATAGTCGGTATTATAACACCACTTAGCGAACCTAACTTTAATAATGGGATTCAGCCCCCTGCACGCTTCTACAGTAAAGATCCGCTTGGTCAGCAGAACTAATCATAGAAATCGCTGCTGTCCTAGAAGACCCCTAGTTTTAATAAAACTCCCTTCGCTCGCCAAAACCCGGTAACAACTTTTAACTAAGACCTTGAAACGCCTAAACTCCGCAATCTCTTGATCCTAGGAAAAACTGTGCTCACCTGAGAGCCAGAATATCAATAAGGAGAGAAGATGAGTGATTCCTAAGCCGTAAAACTCACTTGCATACTTGGATGACCCGTCTTCACTGGTTGTGCAGGCCTCAGCAAAATTTCCATTTTTTCGGAATTTCGCTGGTTCAGAAATTGTGGTTCTCTGAAATCCCGAGGTCAGCCTGGCCAAAGTGTGCTCCACGTCATCACTACCACAGGCAGTTGCCGTCCATTTGGATCATGGGGAGATTTGCCACCATGCGACTTTGAGGCCAGGACGGTGCTGGATCCTGGTATTGGTTTACTCCTAGCTAGGCTTCCTGATGGAAACGCCGGACTTCTCCTCAGCTTAGCAAACCCTGTTGTGTGGATGAATCCTTCCGCTGTACATCGCAGCCCGACACCTAGGAACACCTAGCCACGATGACGCGGTAAACGTAACCCGTTGGGAGGTACGCCGTAATCCAGCACACAAACATAGGAACCCCACCATCAACACGGATTACGATTGTAGAATATAGAATCTAATAGGTCTTGATCCTGCAGGATATAGAATATGGATTACCCACGATATTTTGTTATTGATTCGAGGAACGACGTGAAAAATACGACGCACACCCATAACGTTAGATTGTCTTACTCTCCAAGCAATGAAATGGGTTCACCGTTTCTTACCCGATACTACATATAGCCAGCAGAAAAGAAAACGAATGAATAGCTGTAATTATCCTCTCATATTTTTAGTATCGCGAAGAAGACCCAAAGGATAGTAAAACGTCGAGCTTATAGGCTGACATTGTGGAAATAGTGTTATGAAATGGTACATTTTGCATTCTGACTTGATACATATCTGAATAATATTGCCAGTAAGTAGAAATAAATAGTTCAGATTAGCCTTTAGCACAATAGAAGTCAAATTTTCCATATATTACAGAACTCAAGTACAATATGTTTATTAAAAGTTGGAAAGGAACTTCTAATGAACCAAACATCAGGAACTAATGGTAGAAATGGATTCTATTATTTAACGAGTTCGATGTGATACCAGATAATCAAATATCATAAAATAAATCTTGGCCAGTTAAAACTACAGGGCAGTTGGGGAGGTCGTGATTCAACTGAGGAACAGTGGGATGTACAGGACAAAGCCTAGAACACGCAGGATAATAAATATAAACCAAATATTCAAGGACCTCATTCTGGATTAAAATTGCTTAGAAACAGTTACTAAATGGTGACGTGGAATCGTGGATGGCATTCAGATCACCACATCGAAAGCACAACAACGACAACGCAACACCGGTGAAAACAACGAAGTTGTACTGATTTGTAGAACCATAGGACTTCCACGCAAACCTACTAGAAATCTAGTTGCTATTATCGAACATATTAGTTCACGGTCTACTGATTAACGTCTGGAGTGTATTAGCCGTTTTCATATTAATCAAAGAGAAGCTGCCAAAGCGTCCAATGGAAACACTCAGGCTCCCACATTCCACCGGAATCTACGAATACGAATCATGGTCACTTTATAAACAGTTAATAGACATACACTACCAATAGCATGAATTGAGCAGGCATTGCTGACGTATTTAAAAAGTACTTCGGAAATCCTATGTTTACAACACGGAGAGATAAGTAACTTCTGCCATCTGAAAGAGGTCCACAACCCCGAGTCTTCTTTTAAGAATACATATTTCCCCATCCTAGAACTTTATTAAGGTTGTCATCCGTCTGTTACATCGTCCTCAAGCGGTTGTTCAACCAGCAGTTATTGCAGCCATGCTGGAAGAATTTTACTCACAATAGAACAGACCTCCCTTGGTCCATAAGAATGCGTGGTGAAGATTTGATACGTTTCAGCAAGGTTATCTCGAAATTTTATGGAAAACTGTGCTGAACCAGAACTCAATGATTAATGTCGACAGAAGACCATAGATGCTTCAACCACAGTTGAACACACATATACACGACCACTTCCACAGAAGACGGTTGTATGGCAAAAAAAAACCATTTTAAGAAGTGCTGTGACCCGAACATGTAAGGATGAGCGATCCGGGAATCGAAAACAAGCTAATTAACCATGCTTTCTCTCTTCAACATAGCAATGATAATGTGGGCGTCGATCGGAGCAACGTAAATAACCACATATATTCGGGTCCCAATATTTCGTTCACTGAAGAAATGAAGCTTTCCTATGAGATGACATGAAAGCACATGTTAACGTACTGCACAGGCCTTTCTGTTTGGCAAACAAGTCTACTAGCAAATTACAAACTATAACAACGGATGAGTTCGACATGTGTTGGAAAAGTCACCACGTGCGCTCAGGTGATGCCTCATCACCTTGTGAGCCACTTTTCTGTCCTTTGTATGACAGCAATAACTGATATCGAGTTTGAAATTCAGCATATATTCAGCCATAGTTCATTGTTTTTCTTGGTGAGCAGACAGGAGGTTGCTATTATAATATTTATTTCACGACAGCAATGTTACGCGGATTTTGCTTTCTTCAACATCTGGAGAGGTGTAGTTGATGCTCAACTGACTTGGCCAAATATTACCACAACCACAGAACCAAATATTACCGCAACCGCAGCGGAAAGACCGGAAACTTACATTCCAATCGCATGGGAAACAGCTTCTTTTAAACAGTCACCGTTCTGTTCCTTATAAATCTTCCAGTTATTGATGGCACAGCAAACACTCATTTCCAATAGCTACGAAACATGATCTCATCGCGATTCATTCAAAGGAAAAGTTACGTCCTGAAACTATCGGTTTAACGAAAATAAGTTCCCATTTAACGTGCCATTCATTTACGACTAAGCAAGCACAGCTCCAAAACGATGCATAAAAAGAACCGGTCTAGAGAATTCGGTAGCAGTGATTGAGATACCACCGAACACTCTAAGACGCCAGCTAGTTGGCAACCGTTTGTATGACCATCTATGCACAACGCAAAAATGCATACTTTGCCCTAACAGTAGAGATAGTGATTTCGTGAGTACTGTTTATCTGATCTATTGCAAAATGTGCAGTGACGAATACATTGGCGAAATGCGTGAATTGAGTCCACAGTGTAGCTGATCTCTTGCAAAGAGTGCAATGAGGAATACAGTGACGAAACGAGTTGAGCAGTGTGCGTTGATGTAAAACAACATCTAGTCGGTAAACTTAAAGTTGAACAAAACACTCCACCAGGTGTTCATAGGAGAAAATGTTGAAACAGAAATCATCATCCTCGCACAGGTATCTAAAAGCCAGCGCGCAAAACTCTCCCTTCGGTTCTTGGATAAATTACAAAAAATGATGATCTGCAGCGAGAAGTGCATGATCAGTCATCACCTCATTCAATATCTCAGGCTGATTTTTTTGACTCGATGCAAGCACATTCCTCACCCACGTACACCATGTGCGGCTGGTCTTCATCAGTAGGTGAAAATTTGCAAATCGCAAAACGGTGAGTATTTAAAAGAAGCTGTTTATTACGCTAATGGAACTTCTGCATCTTTTTTTCAGTTGAAATTATTGACCAATTCCAAGGTTTACAGAAAGACGCTCCTGGGAATTCAATCGTATGCTCGAAAACTTCTCATTGATTTGACGATTTCAGCTTTATCGTGAACAGCTGTTTACAAATGCCTCGTCTTCGCAATCGCAGATTCATTTACAAGTTTGGTTTTTCTGTAAACTTCTACATATATTCTAAGTACTACATAGATCTCGTACTGTTTAAGGTCATTAACCTACTGGTATATTTGTATATTCACATGTACTTAGAACACTTCTGATTAACAATGTGACTACCGTGTACAACACTTCGAAAACCTAAGATACTTTCGAAAAGAACAAATGTTTTATTACGACAGTAGTCCTGATCATCAACGGTGAGAACTCTGAGGATGCTGGTCACTCACTGCATAGAGAACTCTTCCTAGAATTTCATTACGTCGGCATAAAAACAGTGGGAATTATGAGCTATAAATGTTCAAAGCTTCATCTAATTATTACCACTCACTAATGTTTGTGACATCACCCACCCGATCAAAAAAACAACTTCTACTACAAACGTGTGAAATTCTAGAGAAAACTGCTTCCAGTGCTGCCTTTCGTAAGAAAAGCAAACAGAAGTCACTAGGAATGGACAATTTTAAATCAAAAAGCTCAGCCAAGTTGTATTTAGTTGAAAATGTTCACAAAACAGTTCACACATTTGAATGTTAAGCAGCATATTATATCATAATAGAAAACCATTTCACCTGACATACGCGGGTACTAAGCACTATACTACCGAGCAGAAAATCATTTATTGTACTAAGATCACTGGTAAAACAGAAACCGCCAATTACGGTATCCCAAAAAAAATGTGATCCTTGGCAATCCATTTCCAGCTAAACAATTTGTTTACACCACGTGCTTTTAAAGATTTCTTACCTAAACAATTAGTTCACATTCTTCACGCACTACTTATAACGATAGACATCTCATGCTAACAATAACTTCCGACAGCATTGACGAATTGATGGAACTAAGACTCCCACCGTATATTATCAGTTGTATGTTAAAGGACAAATACCCATACATGGATACCTTGACGGAAGAGGTCAACTACACTAGTTACGAAGAAGTGTCTATAGCGATATTTGTGCACTATCTCATAAGCTTCCTACGCGTAATTTCAAACCAAGAAGCGCGATGAATATGCACTGTTCCATCCAGTTTCCAAGCCCCACAACAACCTTGCATTGGACTTTACTAAATATCACAGCACGAAGTTGAATGTGTCTCTCGTCTATAACAAGCACTTTCATGGTCCTACCGAAGTATTAACACAGCACTTTTTGTCCAGCCAGACAAGCCTAGCATCAGCTTGCCAACGACCCCCAGAAGGATAGGTTTGGTCACCATTGAACGTGCGGTCCACAACGTGTGTATTGCTGGACACCTCCAACTATTGTGTCACTCAGGTCAAATGGTACCGGTGTATCTCCAAAGCATTTCCGATGTTCTACAAGTCGGTTAATTATTGCCGAATCTAGAAACCCCCTACGAAAGCGGGCCGTCGCATTACAGCCATATGAATGGATCAGTATAATTCAGTAAACTCCGGATGGTATGTGCCATTCCGCCTTATATTTGATGCCTCATATTTATAGTATTTGTTGCAATTTCCAACGTCAAAGAACACAATTGCAAAGAAGGAATCCATCTTTCGGAATGTTAATTTAAATAACTTACGACATAGTCGATATTTTCCCACCATTCTTCGTTCTGCTGCATATAAACTCTTATTCTAAGAACGTTACCCTTAGGTGCTGGGAACTACACTGTCTACCGGACTTCGCAGCAATCCTCCACTTAACAGGAGCTATTTCCGAAATCCGTCCAATATAATCCGTACTTCCATATGTTGCTATTGTATTTTTAGAAATGAGAACAGTGCCGCAACAAATAAACAGTATATTACTTTTGTTCGTTTCTTGGCACTTTATTAAATGATCTTAAGTATGTAGTAGAACACCTTCCGTGAACTATCCTCATACGTTGCAGCGATTATTTTTTGCCTTTAAAATAGTTCTCTTGGTGGGTTTAGGTATTCAGTACGTGTACATGATAATCAGATGAAATGTGTGAACTGTCTTGGTGAACAAATTCTTGTAGAACTTTGTATTAACATGGAGGGGATTTGTTGACGCAAACTTTTAAGACTGTCTTTGAAGAAAGCATTGTTTTCTTGATATGGAACTTTAAATTTTTACTTCTTGAACACAATTTACACTTTTCCATAGGTAGAGCTTCAATAACTTCTTGTTGAGATGAAATGACAAACATACACTAAACTAGAGCAAATGGTGAAAACTTCGTTCAATTAGGTTTGTTATAACTTTTCCACTAAAATCTCCTCAATCACAAAAAGTTAATCACTCGACCAATCAAACATAAAGGTAGGTAACAAAACAAAACAAATAAATTTATGTGTCTAAACAAATCGACATATAACATAAACACATAATTTAAAGGAAAAGAAAACAAAATGTAAAGTGTAACAACGCGTCACATACCAGCAATCATGAGATAGGCTCCGCCATCTAGCAGCTAGCCACCACAGAACATTAGCTGTGAAACATTTCCGAGCATTTCTCATTCTTCACATTCGCTTGTTAAACTCCTCCTCTTGGGCCACTCCGGCGAGGTCCATAGAAACCACTACGGCCACGGAACGGTTGTTGTGTCATTGGTGATCGGAAGCCACCAGTATTCGGGAAACCACGTCTAAGATTGGGCGCACCTCGATTAACACCTCTCATCGGTGGTGGAAAGAAACCGCCTCGAGACCTGTCAGCTTGTCCGGAAGTGGTGATGAACCCAAACCGACCACGATGTGGAGTAGCTGCTCTTGATGCCCCCATGAAGCTTCCACGCGGTCCCACTTGTGGCAAAAAGGCTCGACCTGCAACGAATTTGTGTAAACTTTATGGCATAATCCACTAATCTAATAATCCACCTAGGAAGTTGCAAACCTCTGTTTACAACTGTGGGTTAGAACAACGGTGGTTAGCCATTAGTTTGCTGTGCGACGTAGCGGTCAAATTTTTCAAGCAAAGCATGGATGAATTAAAAACAGGTTTGTGGGCTATATTGTTAGATAATTGTTTCATGCACTCCTTTTTTTTTAGAAGAATAATGAAAACATATCACTCTCATATAAAGGATATCAATCAAGTAAAAAATAATAGTGGACATCACTATTTCACTTGTTACATCGCGTTCACAGATGGTTGACCCTTAACATAAATCGGAAAAAATCTAGTTCATGAAAAAATCAATGTTGTAATGGAAAGCAAACCGAAATGGATGGTTATTTGATTACAAAGAGCAACAAACGGCAAGTGTACCTATGACGTCCAGTAAACACGGAAAACGAGATCAAGAAGAATTATGGAGAAGGAAGAATACAGCAATGGCCGCAATCGGGCTAACTACTACAGACCGATGAACTGAGTTATCCCAAAATCCAGTCCCACTTTTCAGGGTTCCTCCTATAGCCGTTAAAAAACTGAGATGTAAGCTGACTGTTCAACCATGTGGATAGTTTTATCGATCACTCACACTGGTATCAGATCGACATCTTCAGAAGTACAACCAGGACATAAAATATAAAGTCGAACTGTGTAGCCGCAAGATTTGAAAAATTCTATGATAAATCTAGGATAATATACTCCCAAAGTTAAAACAAATGAGTAGACTATGCAATAATAACATTCAATGGAGAACGTTTCGGTAGGAGCAGTAAAGATGACTATAAAATGCTTTTTTGGAACACAGAATTATACAAGCCAGAATGTTAGAATGGACCTCAAGAAAATGTGAGTTTTCTAGGAGGACCATGTACAAGCCCGACGACGGAAATATTTGTAGTTAACATTGGTATGGAATAGTCGCACAAGACGCTATACTCTACATAAAACCCCTAACAAACGTGAGCAAGAGGGCGAGAAACGAATAGTATTCGTGCTAGGGGGTTCCACGGCTCGTGAAGACGGGCGGTCCATTTGTTGGAGGCAAAGGATCTACTGACATTCGAAAGAAACTAACTACCCTCACTCGATTTAAAGACAGCACTTACCAAATTAAAAAAAGCAAGTTCCTCTCTAAACCCAAAGAATTGCTTCACGAGCTAACTCTTAAAAAAAATCCAGCCTTTCGAATTCATAAGGTAAGAACGTAAAATTTTTCTCTGAAGAATAAACACCACAGCTTACCTCCAGCATAATCGAAAGACTGGCCCCGTCTAACTCCGAATCCATCTCGTGGTATATCTGTAGGCGTTTTTTCGCAATTCGACATTTCACTATCGTTACCGCTGGCCTTGCCACCCTCTACGTCACCAGGCTCCTCTTCCAGGTCACCTTCACCTCCATCAACATCCATAGAATCGCTATCGTTAGCACAATCTTTTGCGATATCTTCTTTAGAAGTAGTAGCATCTTCATTGGTTGAAGCGTGCCACGGTGGACAATTATCTAAAATAAATGCAGTTTCAGCAAACTGTTATTGACGGCTAGGTAGTTAAGGCATTCGGCTTCAATAAAAATACTGATATTTGTGCTCCTCTGTCAAACACTAATATTTTGCCTACGTTACCCGAAATCACATATTCATTATGCGGTCCCTAACAGTCCTTACATTTGATTCGTCTCCTCGTATACGTCATCAACGGAGATCTTTTGATTTGTGTGCCGAGTTCGGCTGCTGCTTTAGGTTTTGGTTTTCTTCATGAATGTCATTGAATGCTGGTTCAGTAAACTCTTTGGAATGCTGAGTCAGCTGTATTAGACAGATTTCATGTCTTTAGCACATGGCGTCCTCAGAATTTGTGAATCGACACGAATATTCCCAAAACAAGTCTGGTTCAAATTTCTTGACATCGGAGACACACAAAGTTTAGTTGGCCATGGCGAGGTCGAACCATCGACCCTACCTGCATTATTTTAAGGCCTCCCTCTCATCACTAGGCGTCCTGCGCCCCACCGATGACACTGTGTTGATTAAAATCGGTCAGACAATGCATGTCGATTTCCCATATCACATCTGTGACAGTGAAAGGGAACACTTTGTAAACCTCAATCATTATATCGCAGCAGCAGTGTGTCGTTCCGTTCGTGTTGAAATTCGCCAAACAATCTCAGCGATATTTTCATTAACACTTAAATATTCACAAAGGAAACATCCAGATGAAACGGCCTCAGACGCTCATGTGAAACACCTGAGGCTTCCTTTTAAATGGCAGCGTGAAAAATTAGTTAGGTTGAATTCTAAACGTTTTTTTTTTCATGAATTTACACAAGATTAAAGCACGCGATAATATTCCACTGCTATTTCGAGCATACCATCATTTATAAACTGTCACCTACGATTCTTAATAAGGAAATCGTATAACGTAGAAAGCAAGAAAGCCTGATTTTTGTTACTTTCACTCCGTAATAAAACAATAAAACAGACATGAATACGAACAAAAAATAATAGATCAACCACTCACCTTCTTTGGAAGAGGAACTCTGAGGGGCTCTCTTAGGTAACTAAATGAAAAAATTGGTTTCTTTAACTAAACACCGCAATAAAAAGGAAAAATTGAAAACAAAAGCTGATTGGAAGCGTATAAAAACTTGCCCTAGCCTGAAACTCCATTTCGAGTAAATTCAGCCTCGCCTGTAGCTCAGCATCCCGCTTCTCTTTTTCAATATCTTTCTTTAAGCGTTCAATTTCCGCATTATAAACATGTTTCTTCGAGATTTCAGGGCTAGGCGTTCTAGGCCTAAAACAATGAACACAGTTAACTACTCTATTGCATATTGCGCAGGACAGTATTTTCATGTACATTATAACCTAAAACTAAAAACTTTGTGATTACACTACAACACATTATTCGTACCCATTCTTGCCCACTAGTTGACTCTTATCGACATACTGTTGAGTCGGTGATGAACGCACTGAAATGAGTAGCTTACCAAACTAAAAATTAACAAAGCCGATCACATTAATACCATACGACAATGAATATGAATACATTCTTTAGTCAGAAGTACGAATATACAAGATGAATAAAACTTGCCTGGTGCTGATGTTGTCGATGTCAAATTCCTATCTTTAGGACCATGACTTGCACTTGAAACAGCACCAGACGGAAACAGTCTGAACAATTTTAAACAATGTAATCTTTTAGCATGCCTTAATGAGTGATTTTTCAATCCTTTCTCAGAAATAAGCAAAGAAGCAAACCAAAGCTTCAGAACAAATCTTTATTTAAGTAAAAAAATACCCTTTCGGATTTTCTGTAGAGGACATTAATTGGCTTGGAAGAGGGGCTAGCTCACCAACCGTGGACGGGATAGTAGATGTAGTCCCTAGATAAATGACGATATGCATAGTAAATATGCAGAAAAGTCAATAGATAAGTGACAATAAATATAAGAACAAGAGACGACATTTCTAAACGGCTATTACCGAAGCATTTAGTGGAGCCACGATTAGCCGGAAGTGATCCAGAAACAGTTTCAGATCGATCTCTTGGAGTGTCCATGCGTGCCAAATTTGAATGAGCAGGATAGTGAACTTGCGGAGCATGAATAAACCCAGGTCGTGAAGAGGAAGTACATGGAAAGAATTCCTTGTGATCAACATGTGGTACAGAAACCTGCCCTTGGTTTGGAAAACCAGATGGGCGAACAGGATTCATTATTGGCGAGGATGCAGTGATACCCATTGGCGGCACTGGAGCACGTGATGTGCTAGTTACGATTGGTGAAGGAAGACCCATTGCAGAAAAGGGTGGTGGTGGGGGTGGTCCGTTGATAAACGACGTGGGAAAGGGGATGTCTGGGATCATGCCAGAAGCAGGTGGATGAAACATGCCAAGTAGAGGTGGAGGAACTGCCGGAAGGGTAGATGTTGCCGATCCTAAAAAAAATCCTTTAAAAATGAAAGTGGATTTGACTAATGATTATGCAATATATGAACCCTATAGCAAGTTCCCTCCCAACGGTTCACCGCCTCATCGTGACTGGGAGGTGTTCCTGGGTGTCGGGTTACGATGTACAGTAGGGCGATTCATCTCCTGGCGGGATCCCCCTGAGCTGAGAAGCCTGGCGTTCCCATCAGGAAGCCTAGCTAAGAGTAAACCAATACCAGGATCCGCCACTGTCCTGGTAGAAAACTAGTCTCGCATGGTGACAAATCTCCTTCTAATGCACAAAGGCTGTGACTGCCTGTGGTGGTGACGACATGGGGCGGACTATGGCCAGGCTGAGCTCGGGATTTCTGGGAAACACAATGGTTAAACCAGCAAAACTCGGAAAAAATGGAGATGATGCTGGGGCCCGCACAACCAGGACGTGCCATACAAGTATCCAAGTAAGTATAGCAAGTTCTAATCTAAAATTTTCCAGCGAGTTGATACACCCACCAAACATCGAAGGAGGGGGTGGAGGCGCAGCGATGAAAGATTGCGCGGCGGGTTCCGGCTGCCCAGCAGAAGCAGTCGACACGCACAGTGCCGTACATTTAGGTGGTGGAGGCGGTGGCGGAGGCACAGCAATATCTGAACGGTTAGTGAATTTGCAACAAAGCAGACCATAATTTCCCCACTGATAGAGTAGTGAAGTTAAGAGCTCTACATACTCCTAGAAGTGGAATTGTTCTATGATCTTAAGGTTATATACAAAATCTATAACACATTTCATATGCATTATATTAGTTTAGAATTAAAACTTACAAGAAAAAGAATAATATCCAAAATTCAAAAATCTTCGCAAACCCCACAAGCGAATAAAGCAGCCATAAATTAAAGAATATCACTATGTCGTGCTTGACGAAATCCGGCTTGTTCAATTTCCTACTTTCCGCTCCAAAATGTGAACGTTGGAACAAGAAAAAAAGTGATAGAAATATGCTGCGTGATCTTCCGAAAACCATAATTTTATGTTCGTAGAACAAGATAACAATTATCTTGCGTGCAAAGATCGGTCTATCCTAATTTTTTTCTGCATTTCAGTCAATAAAACTTGCCAACAGGTGGGATGTGTTAATCTAATGTTGAAAGTGGACCTTATTTTTGTACTACATAATTCTATATGAGGTAGCATCGCTGCCTATCAATTGATTTCAAAATCCCTAGCACAAAAAGAATGCTGTATAAAAGTCATAAATATACGCCATGGTAAAACGAACCTGGCACTACTGAAGGAGGCGGGGGAAGTGGGACAACGCTGAGCGAAGGAAATGGCGGTGGTCGCGGTAATGTCGGTGACTCGGACGTTTTTCTATTGTTATTTTCTGAAGGAGAATCTGAAAACACGTATCCTATGTATTATAAACTGTGGCAGAAATACCGTCATACATCAACTTCCACATTATAGAACGACCGATCAGCAAAGCAAACGTCTCGAAAAGATTCACAACTATCAAAAAGATCCCGAAATATAACGAAAAAAAATTTGCATAATTGAGTTAGAGAGGTTATGGGCTCGTAATTTTGAACATACATCTGATTGATATTAAAGAAAATTATTTCACATAATTCGTGCCTGTTCCAGAAGAATCATTGTCACCATAGACGGGTGGAACAGGAGGTGGTCCTGGCAGCATTTCACTACATGGAAGAGAACGTTGACCCTCACCATTAACCTTAAATAAAGAACAGACGAATTAGAAGATAAAATCAATGAAGAACCACATCCTCTAAAATATAACAACCTCTCCAACCCCCAATCGACCCGAATCGGACGTTTACGATTAAAAAAGATGTGGATCAATACCAGCTTTGACAATCTTCGTCGTTTACGCGCCGACATCAAACTATGACGAAGAAGAAGTCCAAGTCTTCTATATGTACTTGGAGAAGTTCTACAGAAAAGACCAGATATTCTTCAAGGCCATCACTGGAGATTTCAACGCCAAGACTTGACCAAGAAGAACCTCTGAAGAACGTCACACTGCGACCCACGGATTAGAATGGAACGAACAGGATGAGCGGCTCTCTGAGTTTATCATGACGATCAAGACCATCCATGGTAACGCACAATTCCAGAAGCCCAACCTTAGCGCTGGACGTGGGAGTTTCCCAATGGAGAGTACCATAACGAAATAGACCACATCATGATAAATAGAAGGTTTTGCCCAACGGATGTCGCTGTTGTCCCAAAATTCTACACGGGATCAGACCACCGCCTCCTCCGTGCAAGATTCTATTTCTCGCGCAAAGGAGAAAAAGTCGCTAAATTCAAAAACCGAAGTCCCAGAACCAACTGGGACCTATTCAATTCATTAGTCGGCTGTTGGGAAGATGCCGTTGTCAACAATATCCACGAGGAATACGACCGACTCATTCAACATTTTCACGTTTGCGCTATGAAAGCTGAGAGTTCGAAAGTCACCAAGAGACGTCTGTCTCCAGAAACAATCGAGCTGGTAGACAACGTGGAATCGCACGAGCCGCAGGCAAACGCGAACTAACGTCCGAACTTGCAAAATAGTGCAGACAGGCGATAAAAGAAGATCTTAAAGAGAGAAGAGCAGCAGTAATGGTCGAACCTGCAGAGGCTGGTAAAAGCATTCGCAAAGCCCACCGAAGTTTCGCTAATTACAAGACCACGATGATTGCAGCGTCCAGAAAGGCAATGAAGAAAAATTATTCACGAATACTACTCAGATCTCTTCGATAGCCACGTCCACTTTCCGTCGTATGAAATAAAGGAGGACGGATATGTTGTACCACCGATTCTCCCTTTCAAAATCCGACATGCCATTTCGTCGATGAAGAATCGAACAGCACCAGGTCCGGACAGGACAAGACCAGAACACCTGAAGAACCTTCCGCCAGTCCTCGTAAACACATTGGCTCGGCTATTCACACGTTACTTGTCTGAATTCAACGTCCCTACTCAGTGGAAGACCGTACTATTTTTCAAGAAGGGTGACCTACACGATATCGGCAACTATCGCTCAATCTCCTTGATGTCTGCCGTCTGCAAACTTTTCACTCGAGTCATCCTAAACAGTATGGACAGAACACTGGAAGAAGGTCAGCCATGTGAGCAAGCAGGGTTTCGAAAAGGATTCATTACGATGGACCACACCCACACGATAACAAGGCTAAGTGAAGTATCGCGAGAGTACAAAACGACCGCTCTGTCCCACTTTCATCGATTTACAGAAGGCCTTTGATTTAAGAGACAGGAGCAGTCATGGAACCCCTTGATAGTCAAGGAGTCCCTACTCAGTACATAAAGATTCTTCGAGAGCTGTACAAAAACTTCACAACCAAGATATCACCATTCTACAACGATACTAACATTGACGTCAAAAGAGGAGTTAGGTATGGGGACATCATCTCGCCAAAATTATTTACCGCCACCTAACAGAATGTCATACGAACATTGGACTGGGATAATATGGGAGTGAACATCGATGGTCGGCAGTTACATCATCTTCGCTTTGCTGATGGCATCGTCCTTATAACACCAAACATTAGCCAAGCGGAACGTGTGCTTACCGACCTTGATAAAGCCTGTGGAAAGATTGGTCTTAAACTAAATCTCACAAAAACGATGTTCTTCAAGAACGGTTTGGTTTCGCATGCCCCCATTCACGCTCAACGGAACGAATATCTCCGAATACTCCAGTTATGTCTAGTGAAATCAATGTGATGGACGACTTAGCTGCAGAGTTGAGCAGAAGGAAACGAGCGGCTTGGAGAGCTTTCAAGAGCATCGAGGATATAGTGAAGAGAACAAGGAACGCCCGACTTCGTGCCCACCTTTTCGACTTGACGGTTGTTCCTGCCCCTAACGTATGCGTCAGAAATTTGGTCGCTGCGTAAGCAGGATGAAGTTCGCTTAGCGTTATTGAACGCGCCATCGAAAGGACGATGCTAGGAGCATCCCGTTACACACAGGTAAGGAAAGGAATGGGATCCGAAGCTCCGACCTGCGTCAACGATCAAAAATCAAAGATGCCGTAGTCGAAGATAAGGTGGGCCGGACACGTAATGCGTATGAATGACAACCGATGGACAAGAGCCGTTTGTGACTGGATTCCTCGGGATGTCAAACGCACTGCAGGAAGACCACCGACCCGATAGTCAGAATTCTTCATGAAGAGCCTAAAAGAAAGATATGATGCTGGACGAGTTCCTAGAGCGAGCAGAACCCACTGCGCTACTCCTGCATGCGACAGGGAAAATGAAAGATTTACTGGCACCTGCTCGAGTCACTCGGACGATTAACGGGACTACAGGTGATACAGGTGATATCTAGAGAGCACCGCATGCTTGAAGATTTGTGTCTTTTTAATCTAACAAGTGTCGCTTACCTTTTGAAAAATGTTGCTGATTAATTGACGTGTAAACTAGAATCTTAGTTTCGCTCACATTCATGTAACCGCTAACGACTACATTTCTGAGATTGGTAATTAGATTTAAACGACGGTTTCACAATAAATCTATTCAGCCTGTTGCACCGCCTTGTCTGGTTAATTCACTTCGTATGGATTGACTCCGTCCTCAAAGAAACATGTTCGCAAAGCAGCAGACCGCTCTCTGACCAATAATGGCGATTAGTTAATTGTGATGGTGACCTGGAATTTTCCCGGAGCGGCAAGCTCGGGATTCCAAGGAAAAGCGGATTGCTTAGCGATCGCATTAGTCATCAATGATAAGGTACGCCGTCGAAATAAGAAGATGACACATCTTCAAGCCACGGACGAACTCAAACGTGAACCGACCTTTTTCAGTAGACGGTGCTTGCAAGATAACAACTTCAAGTCGAGATAGATGTGAAATGAAGTGATTTTATTAATCATTAAAGGAACCACAGTTCCAGATATAGTTCTTAGAGCTCACCGCCTCATCGCCAATTTCTGCACATTTATTGTCATCCGTCATGGCTACTGCAGACGGCGGCGGAGGTGGCGGAGGTGGAGACGATGGAGTAGCGAAAAATTCAGTGTCTTCTTTTAGCTTCTCTCCCTGTTTCAGCAAGTCCTGTACACTTGCACCAACAAAAGTAGACAACTGATTCAAAGAATCAAAATCTAAGGAGTTCAAATTAAACGTTTCATCGCTTTCAGACTTTTTAACACCAACAACTTTAGGTTGATTGACAGATCGTGATGTGCTTTCTTCCACTGCTGCAACTCTAAAACGAAAATTTTCAATATATGACTCGATATTTACAATGAATAAAACATATCACAAACTGGGATTCAGATTATTAGTCCACTGTTCAGAAAATGTCGTTATTTACAACATCGACGAGGACTACGATCAGCTCATTCAACATGTTCACATTGGCGCTATGAAAGCTGAGTGTTTGAAAGTCACCAAGAGACGTTTGTCTCCAGAAATACTAGACCTGATACGCCAGCATGGAATCGCACGAGGTGCGGCAACGGATAACGCACAACCGAACTTCCAAAACAATGCAGATAGGCAACAAAAGATCTTGAAGAAAGAGGAGCAGTAACTAAATACGTAGCGGCAAAGACTGGAAAAAGAATTCGCAAAGCCCATCAACACTTCGGCAATTAGAAAACCAAGATGATTGCACTCCAATGATGGACGCCCAGATGGATTAGTCGCAGGTTCAAGAAAGGCAACGTAGAAAAACATTCACGATCACTACTAGGAACTCTTTAATAGCCACGTCGTCCTGCCCTCATACGAAATAAAAAGAGGATAGATGTTTCGCCCACCGGTCCTCCTTTCCGAAATCCGGCATACCATATCGCCGGTGAAGAACCGAACAACCAAGGTCCGGATAGGATAAGGTATGAACAAATGAAGACCGTTCCGCCAGTCTTCATAAATAAACGGGCTTGGCTCTTCACATCTTACCTGTCTGAACGCAAGGTTCCTATACAGTGGAAGAAAAGCAAGACCGTGATATTGTTCAAGAAGGGTGATCTCCAAAACATCAGCAACAATTGCCGAAACCGCTTGCTGTCTGTCCTCTGCTAGCACTTCACATGGTTCGTTTTAAATAGGATTGAGAGAAGAAGGGTTTGGGAAGGAATTCAGTACGATGAACCATATCCACACGAAAACAAGACTCACTGAAGTTTCGCGAGAGTACAAAATCTGTCTCACTTTTACCGACTTAAAAAAGTTTTCGACTCGCATGAGAAAGAAGCAGTAATTCAAAACCTGGATAGTCAGGGAGCCCCTACTCTGTATATAAAGATTCTTCGTGAGCTATATAAAAATTTGCAACTAAAGTACCACCATTCTATAACGATATTAACAACAACATCAAAAGAGGGGTTACACAAGGCTTCACCATCTTGCGAAAACTGCTCACCGTCGCCCTCGATGAGAACATTGGAACTGGACCAAGTGGGAATGGAAATCCATGCACAGAAAATACACCGTCCTCGCTTTGCTGATGACACCATTCTTATAACACCACGCATCATCCAGTCGGAACGAATGCTTACTGACTTTGTTAACGGCTGTGAAAAGATTGGTCTTCACTAAATCCCATAAAAACGATGTTCGTGAGGAACGGATTACTTTCGCATGCTCCATTCACGCTCAACGGAAAGAATATCTCCGAATGCTCCAGTTATGTCTATCTAGGTCGGGAAATCAACATGATGAGCAACTTAGCTCCAAAGCTGAGCAAGAGGAAGCGTGCGTCTTGGGGAGCTTTTAAGTGCATCCAGGATGTAGTGAAGTGAACAAGGAAATCCCAACTCTGCGTCCACTTCTTCTACTCGACGATTCCTCCTACCTTAATGTATGCCTTAGAAACATGTTCGTTGCGTAAGCAGCATGAAAGATAACTCAGCAATACTGAACAGCAGTCAAAACGACGATGCTAGGAGTATCCCTTGCCACACAAGTAAAGGAAGGGATTATAAGGTCCGAACTACGTCAACCACCAAAAATCAATGGCGCCGTTTTTTTATGACAAACTGCCGAGAATAAGGTGGGCCGGACACGTGATGCATATGAACGAACACCAATGACAACAGCCGTCATTGACTGGATTCCTCGGGATGTAAATATGCTGCAGGAAGGAAATCCATCCGATGGTCAGAGTTTTCCACGAAAGGCCTGGAAGAAAGACATGATGATCAACGAGTCCCTAGAGCGAGTAGAATATGTTGGGCTAGTATTTAACAAGGCAACGAGATTTACTGACGTCCGCTCAAATCACTTGGCGATCCACGAGGCGACAGATGGTACAGGTGATCAGCATAATAAACAGACAAGAATTCTAGATAGGGTGGTGTGTTTTTAAAAATCGATTTCCGTAATGCAGAGGTAAAAGTGGCACCAACTTGTTCTGAGATTTTTTCTTCTTTTCACTTGCAATTTTCTCCAGAACCTTCTTTCGTATTAATTCTCGATCATCATCTGATAACGAAGAACTGGCCATAAACCGGGACACAACTTCCTTTATCTCACGTGGCTTACTATTGAGCTGAATATACAGCAACAGGTCAGGAAGAGTCTCAATTTCGTCTGCTTTAAGAACTTTTGAAGGTTCTTTAGCTGCTTCTTTACACATCAAGAAGAACCTCAAAATTTTCGAGTTTCACATTCATCCTCAAACCTTCAGTGTTTCTCATCATAGTACACAACCATGCGCATGTATAAAAAAATTATCAGAGGAGTATTGTGCCGACCATAATCATTTCACTGAAAAATTCGCGCGATCTCTGGGTTAAAGCTGTCAAAGAAAGTGTTGTCACGATGAAGCTGTAAGACATGAGATGGAAGGAATCTAGAGGAAGAAAGACAGTGTTAATATAAACTTAATCTTAAGAACACTAAATACTTTGAAGGTAGCAGACTATCTGCCTCTCCAAGCACAGCAACATCACTTGGCTCGCGAGGAGTGCTTGTTTCAGATTTGCATTGCTGCGGCGACCGAATAGTTTGAATGTCGGTAGTTTCAGCCGGCAATAAATCGGGTGGTGCGTTAATTCGCGATGAAGGGTCTAAAAGAACACATTTACGGGTATTTCGCAGAGTATTTCCAATGTTCAGGACTTCGGAGTTTCAAGACCACAGAGGTTGTTGTAGAAGAAATATACCAATGCTTCACAATTAAAGTCGTAACTCTACTAACCATCTATTACTTCAGAGCGTTCGTCGGTATCTAGCAATTGCATAGAAACGCTTGGAATATGCGAACGACTTATGTCTGGTCTCAAGTTGCCAAATTCGTAAGGAATGGGAACACAACTTGGTGGGGATCTGCGAGAAAGAAGTGGTATCTGACGACGATCACTAAGAACTTGGGGTTCTTGTGGACTCTTTAGCTTTAATCCACGAGAGTATCCAGGTCCGTAAATAACCATCACACAAATTATCATCGGGGAATGTCGCTTTGGTATTCCTGGACCGTCGAAAGGTAGCAAAATCGCTGGTGGTTCTTCGTCAGTAGCCAGTGGCATGAGGTACATATCTTTAAAGCAGGTGTCTTGAGGTACGTCAACAGCAAAATATCGCCCTTTTCTAACCATATCCTCATACATCGAAATAAACCGTTGTTCACATTCGAAATCCACTATAATAAAAGAGTGGTAGAAAAACGGCATCGAAATTTTACATCTAGTGGTAATTAAGGTTTCGCACAATGAACAAACTGTGACATGGGATAGCAAAGACTACGTTTAAACCGCTACTTATATTGTATGCTCCATGAAACAGAATCCCAGAATAAAACTCAGTGGGAAAAAGAGGATTTCGGAAGTGGCCCTGCAAATAATATACACCTCGCATTATCACCTGATATGGTATTTTTTTCTTTACTGGAGTTCATGAATGTCTGAAAAAAGAAAAAAAGCACAGTGTTTGCCCATTTGAAGGTTGTCCCACAAAAAATCAAACCAACATCGTTTCAAGATCCTCATAAACACCGCTTATACTCAAGTTTAAATCATTTTTTTACATGATACAAAACCATATGTTGTGTCGATCCCAGCACTCCTTAAACTCCATTGTTTTCGTGGATTCCATCAACCACAAAAGTATTCCGATCTGTGGGTTTGGCCGCTACTTTAAGATTTCTGGACTTCTTGAATTTCGTTGGATGCAAATTCTTCATTTCGATTCTAACTCGAATCTTTGATTTTCCCTCGAATGTTGGAATTGCCGTGCCAAAGCGCTAGCATAGTATGGGATCCGACCATCGCCCTGATCGTAGTGAACGGCTTCACTAGCACTTTATTCTCCGCTCCATTTCATTTAACTATATCAAATTATATCATACTAAATTGATCCAACTCGGATTGTTACATCGTCTTCGGACGATAAGTCAACCAATCTCATGATCTGCTGAAATCTCAAGAGTGTCTGATATCACGACTGCAAATTTCATTGATCCTCAACTATCCGAAACTCCTCGTCGTTACCACCTGATAATGCCCAATCTCGGTTATCCTAGTTTTCCAGAGAAAATTACGACTGGCCAACATTCACATTGTTCATGAGAGAACCTAAACGAACACCAACTTGGAGCCAAACCATAAGGATCATTTTCGCGGATGACGACTACAAGAAGACAAACAATTAGAATTGCTGAAATTCGCATAAAAACATGAACATGAGTCACCTAAGTAAGTAGATTTCTTTATTACATGAGCCGACACATAACAAAAACGACAATAACATGTGTCACACTGTGCGAATCTCAGTACTTCTTGTGATTCGATTTATTTTCTCGCACCACAAAGGTTTTCTCGCACCACAAAGGTCTTTGAACCTTCCTTGTTTCGTGTGAGTCTGGCTACTCCTGTCGTCGATACAAAATTTGAACGCCGGCCGAGTCCACTGTCTCTTGAATCCCAAGATAGCCGTGCTGGAGCGTTCCTTCTTGGACTGAAGGGAGACAATTTGTCCCGAACAAGTCTGGTAGAACTTCTTGACCCCCAAAAGGATGAGAGGATTAGTGGGCCCGAAGCGGATTGAACTACTAGTTGCTAGGTCGCTTCCATCAGCGTAAAGGACGACCACACTGCCATTGCGATGACATTGGTATGGAATATCTGTGAGGAATGAAGTTGAAAATTTGACATTACTAACTGTCTCAACACCACCCATATTAAATATCGAACAATAATGTTATCAATGCACGGTTCAGATATGGTAACCGCAGCTCAAGTTCGAAACCTAAATCCAGAAAATTAACGACGAATATACCTATACCAGGAATCATTGTGCCCTGGAAGAAATTTATGAGCAAGGTTCCAACATTTGTTCAAATCCACGAGGACTGCCACTATTTGTGATAGGCATCTAGAATCGCCCTGGCGGGGGAATTTCGGTATTCGAAGGAAAAAATTCCTAAATAGCAATAAACAAGCACTATCACCATAAAAATTAGGCTCTACGCCCTGGAAAGTCGTGTTGGGACAAGAAATGATATGGGCACGAATTTCGCGTTGTGATGCATATTTTTGGTGCCGTACAAAACACCTAGTTACTTGCTTGTAAAACTGGATGGCCCGTCCTCACTGGATGTGCGAGCTTCAGGATAATCTCTACTTTTTCGGAGTTTTGTTTATTTAGCCATTGTGGTTCCCTGAAGTCCCGAGGTCATCCAAGCCAAAGCCTGCTCCAGATCGTCACTACGACAGGTAGTTGCAACCCTTCTGGAAGGAGATTTGCCACCGTGCGACTAATTTGGTACCAGGACGGTAGTGGATCCTAGTATTCGTTCACTCTTAGCTAGCCTTCCTGATGGAAACGCTGGAGTGCTTCTCAGGTTGGGAGACCATGCCAAGGGAAGGAATCCCACCGCTGTACATCACAGCTCGGCAACAGGGACACCTCCCAACCATGATGAGGTGATAAATCGTTGGGAGGAACGTTGGCATTATACACGCATATTTACGTACATGCAAATATATATGTATATACATATGCATGCACATATCGAAGTTGAAGTATAGGTGGGGCGGTCATGTAATGAAGGAAGTTGTCAACAGAAGAATTATACGAATGGTGGAGTGAAACCTCAAAAAAAGTAAGTATCTTTGGCAATCACGGAAAAGATAGGTAAAAATCACATAATCAGCTGTGTTTCTGAGAGAAATAGTTATGCTCGCAGACTGACACCACCCAATTAAAAGAGTTAAAAATGTGCTGGTGCTCGCAAGTCTCCATACAACTATGCTCAAAAAACACGGTTAGCGTTCGAATCACCTGGATCAGTTAATCGCAAGACAGCAACGTGGTGCTCTCCATTCCTCATTGTTTCATGCACATAATCGAATACTATCAAAGGCACAATACGACCCTAAAATGGATAATGGACAACGGACTCAACCAAAGTGCGTTCACATACTTAATTTAACGCTCAAAACCATTAATAACAAAGAATAGGACTTTTTACCTACACTTATCACGCAGAGCATTTCGTAAACAAATTTTTCCTTGTGGACGTTAAGTGTTTAAAGTGGTAAAATCTATGTTATAGAAAATAAAGCGTGATAGTTAATCAATATGAATGAGGACGATGTACTAGCATTTTACAATTGACTCCATAAGACTTGAAACTACAAAAGGAATTTCAAAGAAATGAAACCGCGAAATGTTTATAAAATTTTCAATGATTTGAGAAAGCATAAATTATAAATCAGAACTCAAAAAAGATGTAGAAATACTCAAAATGCACGAAACAAATTGTTTTCCCATAAGGTATCGCAGGGTGATATCGTTACCTTCCCATTCGACCGCGACTTACATGTGTGAGTTGAAGCAAAGGATGTACGAGTAGTCACGCTAAGATTGTAACATCAGTAGGCCTTTAGAACAAAAGACACTTTACTATAGTCTTCTGTGAGCCGGCAAAGCATTCTGATAAATTCTCACACTGTTGATTATTAAAGGGTAAAGAGTTCAGCTTTGATCTACACCTTAAGGATGTGCCACGTTTCCATCTTCTTAAGCATCATACGGGTGATTGAGTGCGCATTGGTAATGAATGACTTGCAGTGACCTACCAATGTATTAAATTGATATACATACCCAGACAAGTCTGGTACCGATATGCCGACCCTGGATAGAAGGGTTAATTGGGCTTAGGCACACGATTGAACAAATGGGCATGTCGTTTTTTACTGTGTCAATATCGTCAATGATTTGTTAAGATGGAACAGAAATGGTGTAGTAATACCGTTCCGTAGAATTGATAAGTCATTAATATCATCTAAGCGAGGAATTTTAGGCCCAGACTATGTCGACCGCGCTCTCAGGTACAGGATACGGTAATAACCACAAAAAAACAGAATTGAACCCAACGATTGGTACACTCTTTCCAAAACAATAAAGTTGGTGCACAATAGGGAAAAAATGCGAAGCTCTTCGAATTCCCTGGTATGTTCCACGAAAGCATGGACGACTAATGACCGCTCAGGTAACAAGATGACCAACGGAACCAAAACTGGTGCAGATTGTTGACAGAAACTTAAGGGTTAAAAAACTTTGGTTTCAAAGAATCGACTATGAGAGGTATATGTGGAAGCAGACGGACCTCGCCGCGAAAAATGTTGCACGAATCCTTAAAGGAATAACGCGATCAGTAATGGCACGACATAATCGATATCTTAGACTGATTACTGTTGATGAGACTTATTATGAGAGGATGTAACTTGAACTATAACGGCAATAATGATCAAAAGTTTCGCTTAGAAAGACTATTCCCCAAAGAAACACAATGAATGGCTGTACCACCATAATTACCTATATCAAATTTATTACAAATCACTTAATTTTAATCTTTAACACACTGCTACCGCCCTCCAGCCTAGTGAGCACAAATCAGCATTGAACCCAGTTAAGCTGAAGCTTTAGTGTGAACTACAGTGTAATCACTGTCTATTTACTGCCTATTCTTTTTTGATGGCATGGTATGATGTTTAACGACACTAAAAATTGTAAGTGACGTTAAAAGTTGTTCTTCAACAGAAGTGTAGGTTACTGAAGTGTAATCACCAGTACAAACGTCTAATCTACGCTCTTCCTTCACCCCACATTCTCTTCTTCCTCTTCGGAAAAAGGGAAAGTACTTAATAAAGCATATGGAAATACTATTTAACCTTGATTCGAAGCTTAGGTGGCAGTTCTGCAGCAGCTCGAAATGCTACGGGATTCGATATTAAACACAATGATGTCCTCATAGATGCGTTGTTTAGCGAAATCTGCCCGCTCCATACTGTTCGTGTACTGAACAACTGTCCTTGGTAGAAAAAAAACAGAAAAAAAAATAAACGATAAATGACAAGGATGTGACGCTTTGCACTTAGCTTGGTAAAAAATGTTTTCCACTTAACTTATTAATTAACAAGGGCTAAAAGGACAACTTAAGAATAATAAAAGTTCAGTATTATCTCAAAATATCTTCCAGGTCTTCTCTTTACCAGAAAACTTTCATCACAACAAAAATCAAAAGTTGAAAAGTAATAAGGAATGAGCAGCTCACCAACTCCACATCAACTCACTACTGCTGGTATTTCCATCACGCGTCGACGGATTCCTCCTAAAGCACGGTAACGAATACCTACGTATGCAGTTATGAAACGCATCACACTTAAAACACCAAACTATAACGCATAAATAATTCATGTGGTGTTCCAAGCAAATAAGAACATTGATAAACAATATACTGGGCTTCAATTTCGCGTTCATCACTGAACAATGGTGAGCTCTCTTCAGGATCTCCATAAGAAACAGCGTAATCATCGTCTGACGCACAAGCGGCACCAGTGCTTTCAGGAGTGCGGACTCGTCTAAGCTTAAAACATGTGGCTAAAATTAGGGAAAAAAAGGAACATAGATTAGTCATGTTTTCGAATATTAAAACGGAAACTACGAAAAAAATGCAATAAAATTCTATAAGTGAATATTCAAAACACGATTCACCTAATGAGGCAAAATTCCATAGCGCAAAATCAAACCTACTATCAAACTCTACATTGCCCTATAGGTATCAGACGTTGGAAGAAAAGCCTTCGCGACTTTACGAAGTAAGAAAGAACGCGCAGAACTAGTTGTTCGGAACTGAACTAGACTGAGGAACTGTGGTAAACAGTAATGAGCAAAACACAAGTGAATAGCCAGCCCATTTACATCAACAAAGTGGCGTAATAGCCGAATTTATGCAGGCTCTAATTCACGGATGCCATGTTTACATTCGCTTTTTGCTTGCCGCATACGGTGGTCCAGTTGCGTATTGGAACAGGGAGTGAAATACCTGATTCCTTTGTGGTTATTTTTATCCTGGCAATAAGATCACTACTGAACATATTGACGTCACGGCTTAGTAACATGTTTCATTCCAAATTTTAACAGAACATAACTATTTCACAGGTGCCTTCAACACAAAAATATTAACACAACACCACACCTCATCCGCGCTATCTCTTCCAGAATTCATAGAGTAATCAAGATCGACAAGGCTGGAGGGTCCACACTTCGCATAGTCAGACTGCCGTATTGGTGGAAGCATCTAGACAATTAGCACTACTTATATATTCTTAAATAAACGTCATGTAATGATAAAGTATAAAAATTACCTCCCTAAATCTCCGGTCTTCTTCTCGTTGCCGTTCCTTTTCCTCTTTTTCTTTTCTTTCTGCCTCTGCCTGCGATTTCTGTTTTGCAAGACAAATACTGCAGTTTACGTCATAAAAATGGCTCAAATGTTGTTCTGTAGTATCTTTTGCACCATCTCCCAGTATTGAATCCAAGGTCGACAACGATGTGTTCGCACTTGGAGCTTTTCGAGCATCAGACCGTCGTGCGACACGTACTATTCCTTTCGGTTCAGTCTTCTTGGTCGAAGTTGTGGATACCTTGGTGCTAATGGATGAAATACCTTCTTTCTTCATTGCACCCACAGTAGATACATTTTGATCAGATTTATCCCCATCGCACGAAACAGATGCATCATCACGCTGTTCCACGACACTGTTCGCAGGAGCATCTAAAGAACAGACTGACGCTTGTAGGTCTAAATTGGCTTGCTCAACAATTATAAAAAAAATGAACTTTCTCAGAAACCATCGAAATCTATATCAGAGTCCAAGGAATTGCACTTTACTTCTAAAACAGTAGTGTTCTTCCACATCCAACAGCAATGCACAGAGCTGTGTCCCTTCCCCACCAGGTGGAGTCTCCGGCGCTGAGAATAAGTTCCACATTTCCACCTAGAAGCCCACATGAAAGACTGGCTCAATACCTAAAGTCGCCGCCGTTCTAACATAAAAATTAGTCGCAGGATGAGAAATCCAGTGAATTACGAATTTCGCAACCAGAAATAGACGAGTCTCAGTAGCTGGACAATTGGTGCTCTTGCTTATGACGACGAGCGGTGGAACAACAGGTGACAGACAATCATATCTCGAGCTGCACAGGACGTCACTGGAACTGGACCGAACGAACAAGCCCATGATCATACCATGGAAACTGATTCTTACGCTGCACGTATAATACTATAGTAGTGTCTTCAGACACCCCATCTTCACTGTGCCGCTAGACGCAATAAATTCCATATGGTCGCCCTACATGAGAAAAAAAAGCACGAAGACCGCAACATCGCAATTAAATAGAGACCTTTGTCATCTTCGGAGGGGCAATTCCGCAATGAAATATTGGTGACGCCGAATAGATGGACTCACGCGGAGTTCGATCACATTCTCACAAACAGAAAATAGTGGCTCTTTCACACCTTCGTGGTCCAATCAATTAGTACTGGATGTGATCAACGCATTAGCCGTACGAAGACGCGATCCAGTCATAAGCTGGAAAACAGTTGTGATCCTTAGGAAGAAGAACATTAGCCGTGTCAACTCATGTCAAGAACACTGTCAGAGAATTTCTCTCTTATAATTTGCAGATCAAGGAAGATGCGACCGAAGGCTACTAGCTGCCTGCTGTGGAACATGCTCAGAAAGGTAACAGGTTGTAGACGTGTCGTCGAGAACTGTGCGTTTATAATGTCAGCTTTGATGAACGAAGATATGACTACTATTAAAGAGACTACTTTGCATGAGGTAATTTCTCTCCATTTCCCATGCTTCTCACACAAGCAACAAACTACAGCTTTATGGCAGGTGGAGAGCATACAAAAGCAGTATTCTATATGTCGTAGGGAGTACTCTAACTTCTCCGTCCTCTTATATTCCGACACATTTCCCACGCTAGATGTGCACTGTTCAATAGATATAATTTGTCAGCTCATGTACCATGTAACCAATTCCCTCATAACTGTCGTTATGAATCGAAATCTAGCAGAATTCGCCAGGCATGGTAGGATTCGCCGACGTTTGGGATTCAAATTCACGCATCCATTGGAATTCTGCGCAGCAAGCCAAACATTGACAAGCAGACACATGAACTATTCAATATAAACTACAACCCGTTAACGTTAACCATCTGTATTGGCAGATGGAAAGAAATAATAGATCAAGCAATGCGTATCGCTGATGTTACCATGTTCGAAGCATACCACTATCACGGGCGATGACTGCATGAGAAAGAAATTAATGTAAAATGTAGTGGAACTAGCACTTCTAGTCAAAGGCGCTCCATTCAAATGTCCCGGTAAGTAATTCAGAACATACTTATTTATATGAACTTACAAACTGATCTTCTTTAACTGATGCGAGGTTGGTGTAGGTCTTCGTTGCCGCTGTCGTTGTTGTTGGTGTCGTTGGTCGATGGCTGACGCCCCGGCGATTTCGCCCTCCTCAGAGCCCGGACGCATTCTATATTATAACACCCCAATTATTAGGAGGAAAAGAAGGCTAAGGTATTAATGAAGATCAAACTTTTAAATAAACGCTTTATTGAATAGAAAGGCTACTCACGCGGTCTTGTGAGTGGGACTGGCCCACGCGTTGTTCATGTGGGGTCGCGAGCAAGACACCCCCGGGATCAAAATATCATTTTGAATTAGGGCGCCAGGTCACGTGTGATATTGAGGCACTAGTCTTTCCGGTTCATCTCTGGGTTTTTGAAATTTATCCAAGACGCCTCAAGAGTTTTGCGCGTTGATGTTTTCGACTCGTGCGCTAGGATCCGTACAGTCATTTCAAAATCATCGCCGTTGTGCTTTTGTGTTCTATGCGTACCTAGAGTGTTTTGACGAATTTTAACTTTCCCATCTAGATGTTCTTTTATGCGGACAGAAAGTGGTCTACCCGTTTCTCCAATATATTTTTCACCGCATGCGTTACATGAGATCAAGTATATTATACCTGAACTCATGCAATCCCCGTCTCTTATCACAAACATGCGGGTTGGCCATGGGATAGCGTTTACCGCCAAGCCTTCCCATCGCTTTCATGTCTAAGGTGGAAGCTCTAGTTCTCGATCACCGACCCTTACTCTACTGTCGATAGATAGATGCCTGCTTCATCGTCTGTTCCACACAAGAACAGATGAATGAGTGCTTTGAATTGTTAAACCGACAGTCAGAATGTATAAAATTTACGCGAGAAAAACCAACCGAAAACTGGCTTCCCAAATAAAGCTCTCAGAAAGTGGCTATATAACAAAATGGTATCGCAAGCCAAGTTGTAAAACATACTAGTTCACTACCTCTCCTCTCACCTTCATATGAAAAAAGCACTTATCAAAAAACATGTACCATATGGCAAAAAATGTAAGCACAGGAGAACAGGAAAGGAAGGAATCGCAAAACATGGCACGAAAAATAGCCATTTCCAATGGCGACGAAGTAGAAGTCACTCGGGTTAGACAAAAACGTAGAATGGTTTTCCAAAATAATGTTTCGGACGTAAGCAAGATCCCTTTTAAGCTACCCTTCATATCAAATGAAGTAAGTTACGCCATTAAGAGATGCTTAAGAAAAAGTGGTCTTGAAAATTATGTAACGATTACTGACATCCCCACACAATACCCTCACGCTGTCAGCTAGTTCGCAACCGACCGTTTCTATGATCGGTTTGTGCAGCTCAGAAAACTGTATGATCTGTCGTAACGGGAGAGACCGGATTGCATCGAGTTCAGGTATAATATACTAGATCTCATTTAGTGCATGTGGTGAGGAATATATTGGTGAAACGAGCAGACCACTTTGTGTTCGCATAAATGAATATCTAGATGGCAAAATTAAAATTCGTCAAAACACTCCTCTAGGTACGCATAGGGCACAAAAGCACAATGGCGAGTGATTTTGAAGTGACTATGCGGATGCTAGCGCAGGAATCGAAAACATCAACGCGGAAGACTCTCGAAACGTTTTCGATAAATTTTAAAAAACCCAAAGGTGATTTGGAAAGGACGAATACCTCACAATTACAGGTGACCTGGCGCCCTTATTTCAAAATGATATTTTGACCCCCTAGGTGTGCCTTGCTCGCGACCCCACGTGAACAACGCGTGGGCCAGTACCCACTCGCAACGTCACGGTGAGTAGCCTTTTCTGGTCAATACGGCGTCTATTTAGAAAGTTTGATCTTCATTAATACTTTGGCCTTTTCTTTCCACCGAATAATCAAATACTTTAGTATTTTTGTATAAAAAGCACGTTCAGGCTCTGAGGAAGGCGAAATCGCCGAAACGTCAGCCATCGACCAGCAACAACAACAGAAACGAAAACAACAACGACAACGATAACAAAGACCTATACCAACCTCGCATTGGCCAAACAAAATCAGTTTAAAAGGTCATATAAATAAGAATATCAACTATCTATGCCAAGGTTTATAGAAAGTCGGTCTTTCGAATTAATTCAGAACAGTCTTACGCTATTTATTCAAACGAAGAAAAAAAGAACCAACTCGGTTTAACCTATAACATGTTTCATGACCCCCTGGTGAATTTCACTATGCAAGTTTAGCAATACGAAACAAACCATTCAAAGGACTGGAGTACTCTGGCTTCCTCATTTGATTCCTGTCCAAAGTGACAACCTTGTGCACTGATATCATGCCAGTCAAGACACGATAGTAGAAGCCCCTAAATATTATGAAGCAAACTAGTAAGATAATGAAATAGCACGGAATAAATTCAAACTATTCTTATCAATATGTATTTAAACTGTTGGGAGTACACGAGGTTGATACAAAAATTTGTTCGGCTAATGTTCCGACATCTTTGTCCTTCATCACAGCCGATGATACGAGCCTGTGGTCAGCAGTTGTTATCATCCCAACATCCAAAGTGACAACCTTATGTACTAATATCATGCTAGTCAAGATGGGACAGTAGAAGTCGATCCAGATGAGGAACAATTGCGGACCACCGACTCGGATCATCGGCTCTGATAAAGACGAGGACGTTGAAACACTAGCCGAATAAATTTGTATATCAACTTCGTGTAAGCTCAACAATTTGAATACATGTTGATCACTTTGCTACCAACGTCACATAACGGTCGATTTAATTAATAAGTGAATGGGTTATGGAAGTACTTTTAGAAATTTTCACCTTATTTCGACAGTCGGCCACGTTCTCGATAAAAGCTTTCGTCCACGTTTTATAAGATGTTGAACTAAAATTTGAACCGCAAGATTTGAAGAGAGCTGCTTCAATATTTTCTGATACATCTTTGCATAACTTCATAGCCGACTTCACCTTATCCATCTTTGCTCTGTAATAAAACAATACTAATAAACATAGAAGGAAAAAATCAGCAAAAGACTTCAAAGAATTTCCCCTGATAACATAAACCCTAACTACATGTAAGGAAAAAAAAGGAAAGGAGAAAATAAAAGCATAAAAACAAAGTGTGAGAATTCAGCATAAGACAACAACAAATTTGTTTGTTGCTTCGTAGGAATATAGAAACGAGCTAACCTTTTCAAAAGCGCATCTGAAAATGCTCTTCTGACGTTAAAACGAACTCGATCTGCATCTTTTGATAAGGATCTCGACACTGACTGTTTTGTATCCGGACCTTGATCTAGAAATGAATACGTTTTAGCCAGCACAGCCGTACGTTAAAAGAAATTGTCTTTCAACACAGCAGTTTTCCGGTAACAGATTAGGGTTGACCTTCATATTTCTCGAAAAGACAAAAACGTTTTCAGAAATCGAATTTCAATACCAATTACTTTTCGTCCCACGCAATCCAAAATGTGGCGGAAAGGAGTAGGGAGAAGAATAAAGGCAACAGAAATAAACTTCACCATTTTTCACGACTTGTTTCTTTTTTGCAACGGGCAGGACGGGTTCATACTCCGGATACTTGAAAATGAACTCAGCCAAATTCGCCAGAGTTGGACCCGTCGTTAATAACTGGCCATCACCCCGAAGCAACGTTAAGGCACCATAACCTTCTGGTAACACCTGAAAAATCCATAGCAGGTGCAACATCACTCTGCAACAAATGAGAATCACAAAAAAATGCACATTACGAAGGTAATTAGATCTAGACCTAGTTTTAGATCTCATAGAAGCTCTTAACGCTCAGTAAACGCAAACTATTAAAAGCCACAGGAAAAAAATGACAGAATAATTTACAATTCCTAGGGAAGCGAAGTTCTGGTTTGGCGGAATAATTAAATTGAACTTCACTCTAGCCCATATATATGGTCTCAAAAGTGGAAGTACACGACACCAGAGAGATGGCATAATGAAATATAATACGCAAGAAGTAACAAATAACACTACAAATTCTAAGATGGCCAGCGTATGATCGAAATTTCAAGCTTGAATTTGAATTGAGGCCCGCTTACATGTTTCAGGCTAATAGTCACTGATTTAACGAAGACGCCTAATGAAAACAAGGAGTGGTTGTGGAACATGCGCGGTGACAACATACAAACACCACTGAAATCGGAAAGCAAGGGCACCTTAATTCAGTAAACAATTTATACCTCATGCGCTCTTGCGACCCGCCTCTCAATGCAATCGCGAGAGCACCAAACTGTTGACGTGCCAAGAGTTTCCTTCCAATCCATGACACAAGAGTCAAGAAATCGACCGCATTCAACACATGGTCTAAACAAATAAAAAAGTAAATCAACACATCTGCGACTATATCCATCGATTTCATTGCAAACTTAACGGGAAATTCCTTAAACCGCAAACAAGGAGTAAATTTGGTTGGAGGAAACAGGAACTGCCAGAATAAACAAACGTACACCAAGATAGAGCCCTTCTTATCAAATAAGATTCAAAACTTCTAATGCCCATAAGTCCGTTCTTTGCTTTCTTCCAATCCTATAAATTTAGCAGTTAAGAGGTCGAAAAAGCGATATTTCACCAGAAGGACACTATAGCGCCTCCGAGTGCTAGCATTGAAAATTGCTTTTCTATCTTCTATTTTTCACGAATTTTAATTCCAAGTAAACCTGAAGTCGGTATATTTTAGCAAGGCTGTATAAATATATATATATTTATTATGCGTATATATTTACAAAATATGTATACATATGTATGTAATAATCAACATATGTTTATATTGTTGAGCTTACGCGCGGTTGATAGAAATGTTTATTCGGCTAACGTTTCAACGTCTTCGTCTTCATCAGAACCGACGATCCTTGTCGATGATCCATAGCTGTTGCTCTTCTCGATATGGCGTCTTCTCATTCGTGATGTTCAATTGAGGAAGATCCGGTTCGATACGAGACGAAGATGCCACATGGAGAAGAGGAACAGCTGCGGACCATCGACAAGGATCATCGGTTCTGAAGACGAAGCTGTCAAAACGTCAGCCGAATAAACAACTCTATCAACCTCGTGTAAGATCAAAAATATAAACACATATCGCGTATTGCTTGGGTTGCTGCTTGAGAATTTAGTCTTGTTAATGAATGTCGCAGAATCATGGCCAACTCGATTCCCCTTGCAGTTTTGGAGACAGCCGAGCCAAGGCGTCCCCTACGCAGGCTGAAAGAGTGTTGGGAAAGAGAATGATGCCGCACTTTGCTCCCTGAGAGAATGTAAATATCACTAACCATTGCGAATGTATGACGTTAACCAATGTATAACAAAACCTTTCAGTAGAACCGAACAAATGGTTTTTCAGCCTCAATTCATTAATTTTTTTCTTCAGCTGATTTACTTGAAGCTGCTAAGCGAATGGCGCTATTTTTCTTAACTACTAATTTTTTTGACAGCCATAATGGATAAGAAGCTTAGAGCTTGTTAATATTATAGAAGACATGTTACTTCATCGCTTCACGGCAACTCATAACTTTAACAAAAAATATCAAAGAAGAAAATTCAGAACTATTACGGACTTCTGAAATTTCTAGAAAACTGAAACTTACAAAATTTTTAATTGAAACTAATTTTGAATTTTCAAAGCACCCAACATAAACAAGATTGGAGTATCATAGAACCACCAAACCGTGTTCTATGAAATACCGACTGCTCAGTCGTTTGTTAGAAATTCAAGCTTAGAAGAAGAAAGGAGGAAAATTACGTGTTGTTGGCACTCAGAACTTTAAAAAGTTGTGTAAATACTACGGAAAAAGAGGACTTCTACGTCATTGTCAAAAATCATTAGATTCTGGTTGTTATTACTTCAATTTCTTCCAACGGTTTGCCACTTCATCCTGGCTGGGAGGTGTTTCTGAGTGTCGAGCTGTGATGTACAGCGTGGGGATTCATCCCATTAGCAGGTCTTCCAAGCTGAAGAGTCCGGCGTTTCTACCAAGAGGTTCAGCTAAAACTAAACCACTACTAGGATTCACCACCGTCCTGGTATCAAATTAGTCGCGCGGTGGCAAATCTCCCTGATCCACTAGGGTTGCGACTGCTTGTGGTGGTGACGATCTGGGACGGACTTTGGCTGGGATGACCCGGGACTCCACGGAAACACAACAGCTAAACCAACAAAACTCCGAAAAATAGAGAATATGCTAGAACTCGCACAACCAGTGAGGACGGGCCGCCCAAATTCCCAAGTATCCCAGCATTATTTCAGTTTCTAAAGTTCGCTTCGAGAAGACATATAGTGGTATCAGGCCCACAGCGACCACTACTTTTACCATATACAAATCTCCTGCCACTTAATCGCGAGGCAACGTGACGCGTCCTCAGGTCGTGGACAGGGGGGGGTTAATTGCGGACCGACAGCGACCTGCTTCCCTGACATGGAGGTGGATCCAGAGGATGGCCTCGTTCTGCTTACCGATTTGCAACATCTTTGTTTACGGGGATGTATTTATGAGCACGTGGGCGGTTTTCATTCACGCGGATTCTATTGCACGAGATGGTTCGCCCACGAGTTTCCAATCAAGTCACGGGGAAATATATGGGAGGCTGTTAAAAATCGCAACAAATAACCTCGTATACTCTGGGAGATAGTGGTACGCCTCTTGTAAGTAAATCCGGTCCCCATGCTCAGACTTCGGCAAAGTACGCCCGGGTGTCAAAAGAACAAATACAAATAAATAGAGAAGATTTATCTCCTGACCTCAAAGAACCCTCAGATACGGTGCCATTGGATACAATGAGTACGGAGAGCTGCTAAATTCTCAAAGTTGTTCTACTTGCCTAAATCGCAAAAGGATAGGGTGACAATTTGCATCTACAATGCACGCTTGCACCTGCATCTGAGTTCTCCATAAAGGACTTGATCATGGTGGCAAGAAGGATAAGGTACGACGTCATCGAACTGGCTGATACGAGAAGACGCTGCCCATTCAACACCGTCTATGATGACACAGGAGGAGAACTATTCCTCGGAAGACGCGACATTGGAAGTCGGTGGCCTCGGTGTATCATCGGCAAAAGTTTGTTGATGAACATCGATTCATTTAAACAACTGATAACCAGCATCGGAGATCTATGACCCAAGACATGTGGATCAGTACGAATTTGACAATTTTCGTCATCTACGCACCAACACCAAGCTGTAACGAAGATAACGGAACAGTTACAGCGTCCAGAAAGGCAATGGAGAAAATTATTCACGATTAATACTCAGATCTCTTCAATAGTCATGTCCTCCTGCTCCATATGAAATCAAGGAGGATGGATATGTGGTACCACCGGTTCTCCCTTCCAAAATCCGACATGCTATTCCGTCGGTGGAAAATCGAACGGGATCAAGAAAAAGACAAAATAAGAGCTGATGACCTGAAGAATCTTCCGTAAGTCGTCATAAACATAACGGCCTAGCTCTTCACACGTTACCTGTCTGAATGAAATGTCCCTATTTAGTGGAAGATCAGCACGACCGTGCTACTGTTCGAAAAAAATGACGCCCTCGAAACTCGCAATTGTCATCCTTCTGCTTGCTGTCTGTCTCTCTTCAACTGAATCAATCGGACTGGAGGTACACTGGACAAAATGCAGTCAAGTGAGCAAGCAGAGTTTCGAGAAGGATTCATTACGATGGTTAGTAGTACATATTCACACGACAACAAGACTCAATGACGTTTTACGACAATACAAGAGATTGCCGTGTCTAACTTCCATAGATATAAGGAAAGCTTTTAACTCAGTTGAGATAAAAGCAGTCATGGAGGTACTGGACAGCCACGGTGTCCCTACTCAGTACATCAAGATTCTTCGTAAGCTACACAAAAGTTTTCCAACTAAAATATCAGCATTCTAAAACGATATTAACACCGACATCAAAAGAGGTGCTGTGCAAGGCGACATCACTTTGCCACAACTATTTAGTGTCACTCTGGAGAACATCAAATGGGATAGCATGGTAGTGAGAAACGATAGTAAAGCATGTTCTCTTTGCTGATCACATCGTTCTTAGACCATCAAGCATTAGTCAAGAGATACGAATGCTTGCCGACTTTGATAATACTTGTGGTAAGCTTGGTCTTCGACTAGACATCACAAAAACGATGTCTATGAGGAACGGATTGGTTTCTCTTGCATTATTCATGTACAGCGCTACGAATATCCCTAAATGCTCTAGTTACGTCTATCTAGGTCGGGAAATCAATATGACGAACGACATAGCACCAGAGTTGAGCAGGTGGAAGTGAACAGCTTGAACAGCTTTCAACAGCATCGAGAATATAGTAAGGAAAACAAAGAATACATGACTTCGGGCCCACTTTTGGACTCCATGATTCTTCATGCCTTAACGTACGGGCCAGGACAGCCGTGGTGTGGCCCAACGTATGCGTCAGAAGTCTAGATGAAAGATCACCCAGCGTTATTGAACGCGGAGTCGAAAGGACGTCAACGATCATAAATAAAAGATGTCGTTTTATACGCCAAATTGTCAAAAAATAAGGTGAACAGGATAGGTAAAGCGTTTGAATTACAACTTATGGACAACAACCGCTTACGACTGCATTCCTCGGGATGTCAAACGTACAACAGGAAGACCACCCACCCAATGGTCAGAGTTCTTCACGGAAACCCTAAGAGAAAGGTATGATGATCAATAAGTCCCTAGAGTGAGCAGAGCCCGCTACGCTACTCTTGTACGCGACAAGGAGAAATAGATTTACTGGCGTCTGCTCGAGTCAATCGATGATCAACGGGACAAAAAGATGATACAGGTGACATCTTTCCCTCAATACACACTATTCTTTGTGCATTAACCATCAAAGAACTCAACAATTCCTCAAGACAAGTGTCAAAGACATATAAGCTTCCCACCACACTCACTCATAAGTGGATATCGCTTTTTCAAAGAAAGAAAAAACACTGACCATTAATAACATAACACAACGCGGCAGTCTTCGTACTTCCAAAAAACGACATTGCCATTTTGATAATGAATCAAAGGTGTTGAGGAAATAATGAGTCTTCTCACTTATGCGTGATCTAATTCTCCCAACATGATACAAATACCATCCTCATAAGGACTACAAGTGGGCCATGCTATGGTCGTCAGACGGTTTCTAGACCAATTTACTGCTCAATGTGATGGTCTAACCATCTGTTATACATAAATTTATAAGTGATAAGTATAAATATGGTAGTACACCTCTATGAGACCAATAAATGAAACAACTGCGATATTTTCGTAACAGGATGCGAATAATTTCTTCAGAATAAGATAATCTAATAATAGAGTTTGAGCTAGGTATGGCAAACATTTTTTTACCACAACAGTTCTCATTATACCTCACTAGCTAGGAGGAGAACTTTCGTGACTAAACCTTTGTGAGCAAAGATCACTCCTAAGCATTTTCTACGAATGATGTGTTTCAAGACCGCAGAATTTAATTACTTCCATTAACAGTTATAAATGACAGCAGACTTACCACAGATTTCTATAACCTTGTCAATAAAAACCATGCCCTTCAAATAATATTCGATACCTTTCACTATGTCCTTTTTTCTTACTGGTGTTCCTTGTCTGTGGACTCGGTTCAGTTCCAGATTCACTACACCTAAATAGAATTTGAAGAGGCAGACATGTTACCTACGACAATTGTGATAAGAAAGAACCAAAATGACCATTCGGAACGATTTCTTACTCACGAATGGTTATTTCTTCCACTGTCAGATGAGGAACATGACCTCGATGACGAAGACGACAATGAGCGCTTCAGATTTTTTTTCTTGTGCTCAAGTCCTACCAAATTTTCCTTATTCTTACTGAGGTGGGAGTGTTCCTCGTCATTTGCCAATTCGTCAGTGCTTAGTTTTCGTACTGTTCCAGCACCAGCAAGTTGATTGCTTGTTGACGGTTGAAGTTCATGATGAGGGAATTCCGAAATATCGATCGTAAACTCCTTCAGACCAAAATGGCTAATGATTCGTTCCTCTGGCCAGCTTTTAATATTTACAGACGACGATTTATCCATTCGAAGTTCTGAAGCCTCAGGTTCATCTGTGCGACCAGCAATATCTGTGGATGAGACCGATTGACCAGGAGATATGTTCAAATGCAAATCCCCATCGTTGACTTCCTTGAACTCCATCATCTTCGGGTCGAGCGAAGCTTGCTCGGATAGCACCAATTTGTCGCTCCTCTTTGGTTCTTTCCTCTTCGGAGGAACGAGCGCTTTCTCCGTATGCCGCAATTCTTTTTCAGACTCTGACTTCTCCACGCCCTCCTTACTGCGTCTCTTTGTAGAGCGCCGCCTTGATGTGACTATCAGTTCCTCTTTAGGCACTACAGATTTTCGACCCCTCTTTGAAGAACCTTTCATATCTTCGGGCTTCTTCAATGCCGTCTCAAAATCTTTAAACTGAAAGCAGAATGTTTATAAGAGATGGTAGCAACAGACGACTGGTGTTTACGTTCACAAATTTCTGATGAATTGTAGTTACACACATACACGCTTAATTTGGAATCCCTTCTCCCTTTTCATGAGTTTTCAACATTACACTGCTTATGAAGCCTCGTACATCTAACAGTTAAGAATTCCATTACCACTTGTGCTGAACTTCTAGCTATTTCCAGTAAGACGTCAGACTCGATTTTTGTTAGGAACTCTGTATCTGCATCACGACACCGACTTGGGTATGCATACGTATACCTCAGTGGAACTCCAGAACACGACGACTGTAAAGGTTGTAGAATAAGAAGAAAAAGAAGAGAAGACTATAAGTAATATTAAAAAACGAAATCTTCAATATTACACATGCCTAAACTACACGTTCTATTAGTCCAGCATAGCGTGGTAGGTGTTTCTCTTCGATTAAATGCAAACCAACAGCTCGAAAGCTCTACAGCTCATGTCGATTATTTTTTTATTTTTTTTCATTTTATATGGTCCGTCTTCACGTCTGCTGTGTGGATCCCATCACTTCCCACACTCGATTCGTTTCCTCGCATCTACTCTCCATGAAGATCTTCCAACTTTTACGTGTGGCTTCGGTTGTTGTTTGAGGATTTTCATTTCGTCTTGAATGTCGTAGAATGCTGGTCAAGCAATCCTCCGTGAAGTGCTGAGATAGCCGGGCTGGAGTATTCCCAATTGGACTGCAGGGAGTGATTTTTTTCCCAGAGAAGTCCGGTACCAATTTCTCGATCACGGAAGGATGGAATGCTTGGTAGGCCCGGAGCGCAATCGAACTTGCATCATGCTCGCGATGACGGACATCACTACCACTGTGCTATCCGCGCCCTAGTCACGTCGTACACTATGTATATTCTTTAATTTTATTTAATATCTTAAGAGAACTTCGACGGAGTGACCGAAATATTATTTCCATCCACGTATAAAACCTTAAACGGTGTCAGCCTCATAATTCTTCCACTTGGATACTTGGATGGCCCGTCTTCAATGGCTGTGCGGACCCCTGCACAACTTCGATTTTTTCGGAGTTTTGCTGGTTTAGCCAATGTGCTTCCCTGGAGTCGCGAGGTCAGCTCAGCCAATGTCTGTCCCAGGTCGTCACCATCACAGGCGGTCGCTACCCTTTTGGATCAGAGAGAGATTTACCACCATGCGATCAGTTTGATACCAGGACGGTGATGGACCTTGGTATTGGTTTACTCTAAACTGGGGTTCCTCATGGGAAAGGTGGACACCTTCTCAGCTTTGCAGGCTCTGCTGAGGAGATGAATCCCCCCTCCCCTGCACATTGTAGCCCGACACCCAGGCACATCTGCCACCCACAATGAGGCGGTAAACCGTTGAGAAGCATAGTTCTCATCGTAAGTAAAAACAATCTAAAACCATCATATTTGCTACAAACTCAATATTTCATATGCGGTAAACGTATTTAGAGAGTGCAACATTGGTAGTACACTTATACTTACGTATAAGTAGGAGATGTCATGATTGCAAAGTACGCGAACAACACCTGAATCATCCATGGCAGATGGCCAACAATGTAAATAGTTCGCACTATAAACCCAATCAGATCAGGCCTATCATACCATTCCAAATAAGGTAGTCCACTAATTCTGGCAATCGCTGCCGTCCAAGAAGAACCCTATTAACAACGTGGTAAAAAATACCTCCAATTAACGAAGGATCGGAGATCACAGTGGGAATTACGTTCGAATAGCATTCAATACATCAAGTCACGAGAAGTATTCCTTAGACCGTATCTGAACATATATGTCAACCCCAGCCCCTCTAAAGTGGCGCTTAGTAGACAAGAAATTGACAGTATTTGAACTGAACACTTTGAGATGCCGACTAGTTCGTTATCTTTTTCACGACCATCTATGCACAACGCGAAATTGCATAGTTTGCAATAACGGTAGAAACACTCATTGCATCAGTTCGGGTAGGTTCACCTGATCTGTTGTAAAGCAAGCGGGGATGAATATGTTGGCAAAACGAGTGGACAACTCCACATCCCTGCAAAGAGTACCTAGTTGGGAAACTTAAGGGCAAACAAAACGTTCCATCAGACACCTCAGGTCACAAATCCATAACGAAGATTTTGATATAAAAGTTAACATTCTCGCAAAGAAATCTGAAACGTCATCGCATCGAACTCTCGAAGCATTCTGCATAAATTTCGGGGATCCAAAAATGAACCGCAAGTAAGAATGCTTCGTTACCACGCGTGATCGCAAACATTGTCTCGGACTGATGTTTTAACGCCACAAGCACATATTTCTCATCCATGTGAACTCTGTACGGTTCTTTCCACGTGGAATACTCACTAGATTACTCAGATGTGGTAATTGTGTGAAGACAATTTGTTTCGAATGCGATTGAGATCAAGGTATCATGGTTTTTCTGTTGGAGCTATGGAAGTGTTTGGCCTGCTAGATCGCAGTTAATTCAACTTTCCAGGCTTTCAAAAACGTTATCTGCTATGAAAAAGTGGTCTTCAATAACAATCTCGTGAGTGCTTGTCAAGAAAACAGAGAACTACTGATTAATATCGAGGTTAACGAAAGTCAGTCTTTGAAATAAGTAATTGAATTGAGGAAGTGTTGTGGCCGCAACGATATCTGGTGAGGATCTGAAAAGACATTTAAGAATGAGAAAGTTCCCAAGAACGACTTTCTGTTAACCTCGGCATTGATTGATAATTCCATGTTTTTTCTTCAATAAGCAGCAACGAGGTTGTTATTATAGAATTTATTAGGATACAACAGCTGACGTTTCGGCCGTTTCGCCTCCTTCAGAGCCTGGAGAGGTCAAAGTGACATGCGATCTACTCAGCCAAACACTTTCGTGACCGTAGCAGATAAAAAACTTAACAAATAAATTTGCATCCACATGAGAAATAGATTCATTTAAACACTTACCGTTTATTTGTTGCAAGTATTTAAGTTGGTTGGTGGATAGCAGCCGCACAGAGTAATACATGGGTGAGGACTGTGCCTGTGTCAAGTAACTGGATCAATCTGAGGCATGGCGTAAGGTCACACGTGATGACAAGACATTCAAAGGGCGGTTATAAGAAATATGTTTCGAACCGCCACCAGCTTGTGAACAGGTAGAGAGCAGAGGGAAGAATCCTCGAAACTGGCGCGCCAAATAGCCATTTCAAATGGTTACGAAACTGTAGCTTCACGGCATAGGCATACCGGGAAAACCACGCCCCAGAGCGATAATTCTAGAGAAAACGAGGCTCCGTTCCTTTTGGCCTTTATTTCAAAACAAATAAGTGCAGCCATAAAACGTTGCTTAATAAGGGTTGGTCTAGAGAATTCCATAAGGTGATAGAAATACCATCGGACACTCTAACACGCCAGCTAGTTTGCAACCGCCCATATGACCGTCTATGTAGAACGAAAAACTGCATAATTTGCCTTAACGGTAGAGACGGTGACAGCATGAGTTCGGGTACGGTGTACCTAATCTCTTGCAAAGCTGTGGTACAGTCTAACTGTTCTCTTGTAAAACGTGCGGGGACGAATACGTTGGCGAAACGAGTAAACCGCTCTGCGTCCGCATAAAAGAACACCTAGTCGGTAAATCTAAATTAGAACAAAACACTCCACTACGCGCGCATAGGATACAGAAACACAACAGTGAAGATTTTGAAGTAGGAGTCGCTATCCTCACGCACGAATCGAAATCATCAGCGCGTAAAACTCTTGAAACGTCTCAGATCAATTCCAAAAAATTCAAAAAATGAACCGCAAGGAGAAGTGTCTTGTCATCACGCGAGACTTGGCGCCATACCTCAGGCTGATCCAATGACGTGACATAGGCACAGTCCTCGCCCATGTATTACTCTGTGCGGCTGCTATCTACCAACTAACTTAAATACTTACAACATATAAATGGTAGGTGTTTAAATGAAGCTGTTTCTTATGCGAATCTAAATTTACTTGCTAAGTTCTATCTGCTAGGGTTATGAAAGTGTTTGGTTGAGTAGATCGCATCTCAATTAGACCTTTCCAGACTCGGAAGGCGAAACCGCCGAAACGTCAGCCATTGTATCCTAATAAATTCTGTAATAACAACCTCGTCTCTGCTTATTGAAGAAAAAACATCGAATGAAAAAAAGTTGTCAAGACTGTACCATAATAGTGCATTACAGCCAATAGACAAGTACTGAAGACCCTATAACATGCTAAATATATTGAAGCATATGCATCACAATAAAGGATAAAGGATAAAGCTCTCGGCGTTGATCAATCCCCGAGGTATGCGCCATGCATTGTACTTCATTATACACCGTTGGAGGTGACTGAAAGCACATCTGGCCTTTACAATGACTCGCGGTGGTCAACCGATGTATCGAGCCAGTGCTACTATCCACCCAAGTCCGCTACCAATTTGCCGACCCCGGAGAGAAGGAAGGCTTGGTGAGCCTGAGGCGCTGGGATCGATCCCATGTGTACTGCAGGGCGCCTATGACCACTGCGCTATACGAGCCCCTGAATGGGGGCACAGTAGGAAATGTCTTCCGTAAATACGAAATTTCTTTGAAGTAATTGCAAACTTTACAAACATAAATCAAGAAATGGAAGGTGCTGATACCCAATATGTTGTTGGAAGAAGATGGCAGAATATGTCGGAAAAAAATTCCAATTTATGTGGACAACAGAAAACAACAAGAGCGAGGATATTTTTTAAAAAAACTCGCTTGCAGCTCAAATTCGGCTCGTAACAGCAAAACTGTATCATGCAAGGGTTCAACATTTTGCCTACAAGTAATGACGTATTCCTACAAGTACTGATTTTTAAACAGCCTAACCCAAATATATGAAGAAGAGAGGTATATGTGTTAACCATGACCTTAGCAAAGATAAGAAAGTCCAACAGAATAAAAGCTCGCTACAAGTAGAAATAGTAATGGAACTACCGAGAGTAAGAAAATCGCCTGTGCGAACAAACCTCATCAGTTTCATTCGAAGAAATCCCTGGCAAGCTCGTATGCACCCATTTCAAACGAGTTCTCCACGAATTGCTAAACAATCGGTTGAAAATAGTATCCAATATGCCACTTAAAAAATAGTAGTGATGTAGCAGCCACCTACTTTCACGGCAATGAACATTGTGAAGGAAAAAAAAAGAAAGTAGAAGAAGAAAAGCAGGAAAACCTCACCTACTGAACGGCGCCCATGATATTGGCGGTCGGTCTTCACGGGAAATCTTGTATCCATCTGGGAATTAGAATTAACGTTTAGTTTGGCGTGATTACGTCTAAAACACAAAAAGTAAAAGGTAAAGCGCCTTACCTACAATAATCGTTCCATCACCAGTCGAAGCTGAATCACTGGCCGTTGACATCCTGAATGAAACCGAAATGACAAGAGAATTTGTGAAATATGGAAACAAACAGAAAGTCCCAAATTGTAAGGTTTGCAGCAAACCAATGATCAGTTAGTCTATGCCTTCACGGATTCGACCACGGAACCAAAGGAAAGTATTTTCTCCAACATTATCGAGAAATATTCTTCAAGAAATCTTTGCAGTAAACACAATCCTCACCTTTTCCACCTATGAAGTACATGGAACTCTCGTAAAGCAATATTTAAAAAGAAAGGCTAAACCTCTCGACGTTGACCACTCCTTGGGTTATGTACCACGCATTCGACTTCAGTAAGCGTCGTCGGACGTCAGTGAATGCGTATCTGGCCTATACAATGACTCATGGTCCCCTATCCATGCATCGAGCTAGTGTTGCTACCCAACCCGAAAAGTCCGGAGCCAATTTGCCTACTCCGGAAGGGTGGAGGGCTTGGTGGGCCTGCAGCGCGGAAAACGATGGCATGTGTACTGCAGGGCGCCTCCGACCACTGCGCTGCACACTCCCCGGAATGCAATATTACTGGTAAAAACATATGAAAACGCACTAATAGCATTAATAAACAGAAGGAAAGAAAAATATTGGAAAAGCATTGCAAATGCTCAGCTCAAACTATCGATATGGCTGTTAAAGGGACGAAGCGTGACAAACATTGAGTTGGAGCGCGACAACTATAGCAGCAGAGAATTCCTTAGCGCGTAACATTAAGATGCGGAAAGTGTATATTACTCTATTTACTGTGGTAAATCAAAATAGAATAGACGGTTGAAAACCTTCATTCTTTTAACATTTTCATCGGTACGACCCTAGAAGCAGTTGTCCGCGCAAAGGTATCCATTTTTAAGTGAAAATGGTCACAATAGAGCTTAAGAAATCGGCTAGTGTGACTAATAAGCAAACTGATTAAAACTGTATTTCTAACGATATCGGGAATTGGACCGCAAACGGTATACATCCGGAAAAGACGATGGTGCTCCTGCTACCAATCCAGTGGCATGAAATCCTATTTGTAGATGAACTCAGATTGAAGGACCTGCACTTGCTGTTCAACATTTGCTCATACTATTTACCAGCTCGGTAGTTTATGGTAACTTTCCATACGTTACTTTACACGCCAATAAATACATCTAAAAAATGGTGCCCTGAAAAGTTGCTTTCCTCAGTTTTACGGAAATGCACACCACAGCAGCTTATGGAGGGATAACGGACTGCAAATAAGCTAAGGAGCTTCGTCTCCTAAACAGTATTTTCCAACAACAAGGTATCTGATCCAGATATCATTTTCAATGAAAAGCTGGTAGATAAACTAATAACAAGTAATTCCTGGTAAAGTATAAGTTGAGTTGGGCGTTCTTCACTGGTATTATTAGCTTGATGTTGATGGAAAGACCAATAACAGGAAATGAGAATTTCTTTTGTTCAGCAGAACTAAGGGGGGTTTCATCTCTCTTGCAGGTTCTTCCAAGCTAGGAAGGAGCCCGGCGTTTCCATCAGGACTACCTAAAAGGAAACCAATGCCATGTCTCACCACCGCCCTGGTATCAAAGTCGCATGGTGGCAAATCTCCCACTCATTCACAACTGCTGCCACTGCCTGTGGTGGTGAAGACCTGGGACAGGCTTTGGCCAGGCTGACCTCAGGATTCGAGGGAACCACAATGGCTTAACCAGCAAATCTCCGAAAAATGAAAGTCATGCTGGGGCCCGCACAACCAGTGAGGATGGGCCGTTCAAGTATAAAGTATCATCAGAACTAGGCATTGGAGTTGCTAACAAAGTTAGGAGGGTTTGCGCTACGTGGCAGAATGATCTATGTTGCTGTCGATGCGTTAATCCACGAGTTGAGATCCACGTTCTTCTTACTTCCTATCGCATTTACTAGAGTTTTCCTGCGGATACACTGTGAAGAAGCTCGATTGCCATAGTTTCAGGCGTGCTGTTGATCGCTTGCTATCGAACGAAATGAAATTTACCACCGTTTCTTTTCTTTTCTTTTTTTTTCTGTACGAACTACACCGATTTTCAAGAGAGTACGTAGTGAGTCTTCGCTGATAGGTGACTTTTAAAACAAAACCCGTCCGTGTACGAAATGCCTCATAATTTTAAGTGGGGCACATTAAAATGTACTGGGTTCTTGAAAGTCTCAAAATAAATGCTCGAGCAATCGAATACGAGGTTCATTTCAGACTAAAATTTTTCCGTCGTAAATAAATCTAAATAATGATAATAGTAGTAAATAATAATAAGCTAAAATTGTGATTATAACTGAAGCCTCAGCTTAATTGGGTTCATTGCCGATTGGGCTCCCCAGATCAGTCCCGCTGACGGGTGATTGCTGATGGTACTGATCGATAGAACTAACTGAGAGACAGGCGAAACGGAGGAATCGCATGGTGTGGTAGTGAATGCGTTGGCCTCCGGAAAGGGTAATAGCGCGTTCGTTCCCCACCCCATGCACCTGCGGTCCGGAGTTTTGCAAAATCTCAGCATCATTGAGATAAATAAATATGCATGTTATTGAACAAATCTGAACTACTCAGAGTAAGCAAATATGCTCCAATTCAATAACTAATGACCCAATCACAAAGGCATGATTCGATCGCACAAAACATGTCCCGATCGTAATGTGCAGCCCAAAGAACATCTTGCTATCCAACAGCGAGCTGCTATAGCAACGCTTCGCGAGTAAATTTGCACAACCTAAACACGGATTAAAAGTAATCTTGTGATTCCCTAAATCCTGCATTAGTAAGAAGAATGTCATGGTGAATATGATCTCTGAGATAGGTTGCGGACGTCCTACTGCTAGTGGCCATGATAAATTGAAGGCTTTCCTTTAAGCAAATACGCGTAATTGTTTGAGAACAACGAGAACGACCCATTTCTTGACCGTAGTATATTGCGAAGTGAAGTGAGTCGTTGGCGACGACTCGCTTAATAGCTGAGCAGAGACGAAGCTCCGCAGCTCTTCTCTCAGCAGAAACTTCACCAAAAAAATGTTAAGCTGACGGTTTGGTGGCCTATAACTGGTTTGATCCATACCATCTTCTTGTATCCGGATGAAGCTACTATTGCGGAGAAGTAGGTCCAACAAATCCACAAAATCCACCACAAAAGTCACGAGCCCGCAGCGCGTTGGCCAGCTGAAACGCACCAAACCATCATGAAAATACGCGGCCACACGTCGCATTACCGGCAGTGGAAAAGTTAAATCACCTGGGCTACGAAACTCTGCCTCATCCCCCCATATTAATCGCACCTTTAGCCTTCCGAGTACCACTTCTTCAACCATCAAGATAAATTCCTATGCGAGAAATGCTTAAGAAACCAAACCGTTATAGAAACAGTCCTCAACGACTTTATCGCCTCCATTAGTCGGGAACTTTAGGGATTTTGTGCAAATAAACCTGTTTCTAGTTGGGACAAATGCACAGATTTTAAAGATTTTCATGCCGATTCATAAAGCTTATTCTGAGCTGAAATGTGCCACAATACATAGCAGCCTTTTTAGGAACCACGACCAACATATATATTCCACGTCTACACCGGGAGAAAGTAGGAAGGAACTATTTCCATATCCAGCCAGCAATTAAGGGCGAGCAATCCGTGGATCTCCATCGCGAGTGCTTAAATCAGTCAGCCCTCATCTCGAAAGAGCCACTGATTCGGTGGCTTTCGGCGGAACGAGTATGAAGACGATGTAAAATCTCATTTCTATTTGGGGTTTCGGATTAGCCTAAACGAAAAGACGTTACCTATTTAACGCTGTTGCTAACATTGTAGACTAGCTGTTCCAACTAACTTGTGACAGTGGAGGAGTCAGTAGTGTGTCCATGTCAACAGGAATTTAACAATTCCTTTGAACATGAATCGAACGTTTCGGTCAAAGAGAACAATGCTGACGTTGGCAATCTTTGTCGTCGACATTACTGCTAAAAGAAATTCTGTAAAAACCGTATCTTCTGGAAAGGCATTGTAGTCGACTTCAACATTGAGGCTGAAACTAGGGAGTTGAACACAATTTAAATGGAGAACGGCTCGCTGAGTATAACTTGATCACCGGTACCATTCCTAGTGACACGCAGTGCATTTTTTCAAGGTTGAACGAAGAAGTCTCCCAGTGAAAAGTACCATTGCGAAATAGATGCATCACAGCAATCCGGTTCTACCCTAATCAATGCCACCACTGTTTCAAATTCTATCTCTCAAGTTCTACACGGGATCGGACCATAACTACTTCTATTCATGGGTTTTTTTTCCCGTAAAAGGGTGGAACGCCGTAGGGCTCATTAAGCTAATCCAAAGCTACCATTGATTGAGAGTTGTTCGCTTCCTTATTTGATATTTGGACAGAATACTGTTGTGCACAATACTGATGAGGAATATGAATGCGTCGTTTTTCTTGTTCAGCAATCGCGAGGTTGTTAAACAGCATACATTTACTTCCATACAAAAACACAATACAATACAACAGTAGCTGACGTTTCGGCAGTATCGCCTTCTTCAGAGCCTGGAAGGGTATACTGACATACAATTTACTAGGCCAAACGCTTCAATGACACTTACAAAAAGACGAAAAACTCTATGGTAATTACATGGTCAACAGCTTCTCGAAAAAAACTCACCGCTTTTTTTACGTGCCTTCCCATGAGGAAGATTAGAACAGCTGATTATGGTCGCATAAGGTTGATGACTGCACCATCCCACATCAGAAATTGATGCGAACATACGGGGTCAGGTCGCGTATGACCTCTGGGCATTCATCCCTGCTATTCATTGTAGGGTTTTTTGGCATTTATCAAAAAGCCTCAAGAAGTTTTCGCGCTGGTGTTCTAGTTCTAATTCTAGTTCTAGTACTAGAACACCAGCGCGAAAACTTCTTGAGGCTTTTTGGATAAATGCCAAAAACCCCTACAATGAATAGCAGGGATGAATGCCCAGAGGTCATACGCGACCTGACCCCGTATGTTCGCATCAATTTCTGATGTGGGATGGTGCAGTCATCAACCTTATGCGACCATAATCAGCTGTTCTAATCTTCCTCATGGGAAGGCACGTAAAAAGCGGTGAGTTTTTTTCGAGAAGCTGTTGACCATGTAATTACCATAGAGTTTTTCGTCTTTTTGTAAGTGTCATTGAAGCGTTTGGCCTAGTAAATTGTATGTCAGTATACCCCTTCCAGGCTCTGAAGAAGGCGATACTGCCGAAACGTCAGCTACTGTTGTATTGTATTGTGTTTTTTGTATGGAAGTAAATGTATGCTGTTTAACAACCTCGCGATTGCTGAACAAGAAAACGACGCATTCATATTCCAATGCCGAGGTTAATAGAAAGTCGATCCTGGGAACTGATGAGGAATATCAGTTACTCTTTTGAAACTTACGCAGTTACCTGCACATCCATGGAGATGTGTCGCTCGAGTATTCTTCAGATCCGGTTCCAATGACGTCCTGCATAACCCGAGATTTTGTGGAAAGTCAACAATGTGGGCTTGGAAAAACTCTCGGACTGATATTTTAACGTAGAATAGTGCGAATCGCTGACACCCACTATTTAATCTCCTAATTACCTGGATAAGAACTATGGACACAATTCTCGAATAAAGAGAAACAGAAGTACTGGCCGGAAATGGAGGGGTTACGAAGTGAATCTGAAACTTCTACCTACGCTTTGTTAGTTAAAAGACGACTAGGTTTGCCCACTGGCGCGCAAACAGAACCGCCATATCTGGAAGCGCCATAGTAGAGATCTTGCATGATCTTTATTTCAGTATTCTCAACGGTTATATGCATTTGCCGAATAACAGTTGGAAGATTTTGCCCAATCAATGTCGTTGTTGTATCAAGACTTCAAAATGGATAGAATCATCCCCTCTTTCATGTAAAATTCCTTTTTTGGCAAGGAGAGAAAGCGGCAAAGTTCGAAAAAACGAAGTCCCAAAATCACTGGAAGTTGGGATTTATTTAGATAATTAAGCCGACTTTCGAGAAAGTTTCATTAATGAGAGCATCGGCGAAAAAATACGTCCAATTATTGAACATCTTCAAGCTAGTGATAAAAAAGCCGAGTTCGAAAGTCATTAAGAGTCGTCTGCGTCCTGAAAAACTTGACCTGCTGAGCCTACGTGAAAGAAATCGTACGAACAGAACATAATCATCAACACACATTCAAACTTGCAAAATACTTCAGAAGGACGATGAAAGATGATCGTAAGAACAAAACAGCAGCAGTAATGGCCGAAGCTGCAGAGGTTTGATGGAGCATTCGCATCGTTCACGGAACTTCGCCAAAGGACTAAGATGATCGCCGTCAGGACTCCAGGCAGAGCAGTCTGTTGAGAGAAGCGAGAATATTACCCACGACTTCCATTTCATTCTCTTCGATAACCCAGTGCATATTCTGCCATATCAAATCGGGAAGGATGGCTATACTGTGTCAACGGTCCTCTTTCGAAAGTTCAATATTTTACTTCAGCAGTGAAGATCCATGCAGCGCTCATTTCGGGGAGAACTAGAATGAGCATCTGAGAAGCATGAAAGGTGCTCATCGACACTCCAGTTAGGTTGTTCGCGTTGATTACCAGAACACAAGATTCTTAAGTAATCGAAGGCCAGCAAGCCCGTGTTGTTGTAGAAAAAAGGTGGACTCCTCTACATCAGCAACTATCACCAAATCTACCCATAGTTTGTTCTCTGTAAACTCCTTGCTCGAGTTATCGCCAACAGGAGTGATAGAACACTGGACCAGGGACAAGCCTGGGAACAAGCAGGGTTTCGAAAAAGATTCCAGTCGATATACCATATCCACAAGACAACGAGAATGAAGCGACTCTGCCTTACTTTTATCGCCCTTTAAAGTAAGAATCGATGGTGGTTGACTGCACCATTTTTTTTGTTGTACAACATGAATACAACAAAATGTTGCACCATTTTCGCTTTGCTGGTGGTATCCTTACAACAATAGCAAACATTAGTCAGAGGAAAGTAATGTTGGCCGATTTAGTGAATGCTTGCGGGAAGACTGCTCTTCTACTGAATTCCAAAAAGACGATGTTAGTGAGAAACAGCCCTACTGGTGTCGGTTCCATCTACGCTCAACGAAATTAATATCTGTCAATGCCAAACCTACCCGGGTCGGGAAGTCATTGTAATGAATTAGTTTTCACGCGGATTTGAGCAGAAAGAAACCAGAGAATTTGGGATCTTTCATGGTCACTAGAGATATAGTGATTTTACTATTACACGACAAAAAACGTGCCAGGCACTTCATATGTCATAAATGACTACCACACAGTGACAAGAGCTATGACGACTAGGTTTCACGCCGTGGCAAGGGCACAACAACAAGGCAATCGACCCGATATCCAGAATGCTTACCGAGGATCCTAGAAGAAAAAGGTGTTGCTTACTACTTTTCTGGAAATAATAGCACATAGTGGATTTTTTCTGCACAAGACATGGACAAGTGAAGCCTTTATGACATCCGCTCGAGATACTAGACCACCAACGGGGAATAATTGATACGACACTGCTTTTGTTCAAAAGTTATCCATGAATACAATGCCGTTTGTCGTTTCAAGACCGTCTTTTCTTCCACTTAATGACTTGCGCAGTGACGAAGATGAATTTTGGCTATTTACGCAGGTTGGTATCCTTTGCTTGTTTGTCTTCTCGCACTGTGAGGTTGTTGGGTTGAATAATGAATTCGAGATCCCTTCTTATGCTGTATGCAGTAGTTAAATCTACCACTCTGAACACCAAAGGTTGAATCGCAGTCACCTTGTCTCCGTTTTCTGCACTACTTCATCGATACCTTTAGAAAGTTTCAACATCTGCTCTTCCTTTTCATTTTAGCTACCTCATACGCTTAATAGTCTTGGTTCCTTGTTCATACTAGACATAACTGGATAATCGCCTAATGGTAAACCAGCAATAATTTGCTTTTTGATGAACATATTGCAACACTGCCTTTCGAAACATAGCTTTTTTCATCGTTTTCCGATTTCTTAACATTGAGTCATCATTCATTATCATTAGCTGGGAGCCAGAGACACCATGATATAAAGGCTGAGGAGATTAAAAGTGGAGAACCAGTTGAAATTGCTAATACTAACAACATGTTCTGCAAGTTCCTAATAGTGATTCAGAAGTAATAGTGCTGACCTAGCCAGCAACCACAAGCAGAGTGTTCCAAATAATACAAAGACTTGGTCATTTCTTTACTTAGTGCCCATTTTTTTGTATGGCATGATATGATGTGAAATATACCTACAGTGGTGCAGAGATATTTGCAAGCTCCGGACGGCAGGTGTCTGCGGTGCCGATCGAAAACGGTATTACTCTTTCCGGGGGCTAACGGGTTCACCACCGCACCATGCGAGTCCTTTCTTTAGTCTTTCTTTCAGCTGTGTTTTATAAGCTCTGTTCCCAAAAAAGCAGCTGCCAGTGTATTCACAATGGGTCGCAATACAAAAAAAGATCAGGAGTGGGTATGTGCTTGCATTCATCATGAGTCCTATATGTGGTTGAGACGCAAGGTGCATGTGCGCGGTGGTTCAGTTCAATACCGCACCCAGGGCCCACCAACCCTCCACCACTCCGGATTCTGCAAATTGCCACTGGATTTGTTTGGAAGGATCGCCGCACTGAAATGATATATCAGCGAGCCATTTCAAGTGACTGTACAGCCCAGACACGCATTCAAACACTTTCAATAATTAAGTCGAATACATGGCGCTTCCTTTTGGAGATTGATCCACACTGACAGCTTTGTGCTTTATACTTTTTAGGGGTGATTGATGCATACTTGGCTATACATTAACGTGTTGAGGTCTACCAATGTACCAAACTGATGTTGTTATCCTCATATACAATTCTGGTAGCAATTTGTAGACCAGAGAGTGATGGAGAACTCAGTTGCCAACACTATGGAATCGAGGTAAGGACCATATCTGTCACAGCGAATCGGTGTGAACTCTAACCGCTACACTACATGCTTCTACTAAGGATTACGTACAAAAACACCAATTCTATCGCGTATCATAAAATTCTGAACTATGAGGAGAAGAACGTAGATAGGTTAGTCTAGCGGTTCTACCATCCAAAGGCACATCAAATATCTGTCAATCTTTATCGGAAAAGGTATATTCGATCCGAGAATAATTCAATGAACATTGAACACAAAAACAACATCTGTCACCGGAACCACGAAAAACACACAGGTTTTCAGTGTCAAACGATGTCCATTACTCGGTGCTGCACATATCCCTTAAGAGTTGCATGAAAAGAAGAAACAAAATATGCCATCCACAACATCGACGTTGGTTGTTATAATTCTTGGAACACAAAGACGATGTCGTGTTGTAGACTGCATGACATAACACGACATTCATAGATGTATATATACATAATATAAAAACCAAGAAATCGACTGTATCGATGTAATACGATATGTTCCATCAAGTGAAAACTCGACCTGTGAGATTTTACAATTCTCCTCATTCAACATCTTAACAAAACAAACTCCACTTGAAAAGTTGATGAGCAAAATTGCAAACAAAACTGTTGAATTGAGTGTATTTCTGTTAGAAAAAGGCAAAAAAGAATAACATAAACGTTTCTGAGCTGTGAACTAAAAAGGATCAGAAAACCTTGTATGTAACTTTGATAGTACGCATTCATATTTTGCATGACGGGCTGGCTTAGACACCGCAATTCTCTCCATAGGATGAAATGTTCAGAAAACGCCCACAGCAGCTTAAGCAGAAGTTTTAGGATGTCATAGAAGAAGCCGATAGGAAACGAACTATACAGAATGTTCATGGTCTAATCAACTCACTGTTGTTTAATCTGGAAAGTGCTACCATACGTGTCTGAGGTGAATATACGGAAATAGCACGGTGTCGTAAATTCAGCCTTTGCCAACTTGTCGAAACCTTGCATTGTACCGAGAACACCGCCAACAAATGCGACACCTAAAGAGCGGCTATAGTACGCTTTTCAAAGAGGAAATTCATAAATTTTTGGGTATTGTATGTATATACGCCAGTGATATACCATCTGATTTTGTCTAGGGAGAAATTCGATAATCGGCGATTCACCTGACCAGCTAAATCATTCCAGGTGAGGATGACTTCAACAGCTTCATCCGGAACACCAGTTAAAAGCAAATCAGCACCAGGGTGAAGCACAGCGAGAGCCTCATAAAGTAAGTCCCCTCGTAACGAAGTTGCGAGGTCATCGTGTCCGTAACACAGTTAAGCAAACTGGACAGCTCCAACATGTGACAGAGATAAATGAAGACATGCCAGCTTGAGTTACTTCATGATGGTGATACAAATGATGATATACGTTGTAGGAAAAGAAACCGCGCAAGCACCATAAACGATGGAAAGGTTACCTAAAGTGGTAGCCAAAAAAGAGTCTGTATTATGCTTATCCGTGCCTTCAGAATCCCATGACAAATCTTCCCCTCAGCTATACGTCATCCTTCTAGTTTGCATCCTTCTTGATCTGTTAATTGCTATTAAGCAGAATGTCATTTTGGCATGAATTCCAACAAATTTGTTCACTTTATGTGTAGTTGTATGGAGTGAATGCAATAATACAGATGGAAATCACTGTTATCGTTGCTATAAATGGGCAAATCAAGGACACATGCTTCCAGTCATAATCAGTGAACTACTCGCTCAGCACTTCATCCTTCTGTGTTCTATGGATTTAAGTCTACACTGTTCCTCATATGAAGGACAACATGATGATTGAGGTAGCTCGTGAGGCTACGTGACGAGCACCCAGATGACGGATAGGGGATTCGACGTGGACCGAGCGATCGCCTGAGACAGAGCTGGATTCAAAAGCCAAGCTTCCAATCTCTCTTCTGCTCAGCATTATCTTATACTTTCTATGCGGACTTGACCATAGTCATCAGTGTAAACGAAGGTATTTACTGCACGTCGAACATCGATTCTGCCAAAAGCCCTGCAACAATGTGACTGAGAATGTCGGATTCGGAGCTGCCATGAAAAAGTGATTCACCACGTTCACTGGTGTGAATAAACTTATTCACATCGGAGTTGCCAACAGGTGCTTTCTTGTAGTAAAAATAATAGAAATAAAAGATCTGATGTGAGAAGTTTGTTGTCACCCGTGTCTCACAAGCGGGCGGAATCCACTGATCACCGGGACGCACGAGCAATGCAGAAAAGAGATTGCTTAAATTATTCGAGACTGTTGCATTATTTTATTCGGCTAACGTTTTGGCGTATTCGTCTTCCTCAGAGCCGATGATCCGACTTGATGGTCTACAACCGTTCGTCCTCGCGCTATGACACTTCGTAGTCACATCGAGTCGAATCTGCTTGGATGGACCATTCTTTCAATGGAGCAACCTCACCGGCGGTGCCCTTTTGTACAGGCGGGTTCTTGACTGACTGTCTAATGATAATGACTTCTTGCTCAAGTGAAGAAGATTCTGACTCTGATAAGACAACGATGACCCACTAGGTGAAGATGAACGACTGTGAACTGTCGACTCGGATTATCGACTCTGAAAAAGACGAACACGTCGAAACGTCGGACAAATGAGGGTTAAATAAGAGCCTCGTGTAAGCTAAACAATTAAAGAAATATATTGACATTCACCGTCAAAGTTAGGGGTAAGTCGGTTTAGTAAACTATAAACAAGAGATTTTAACGGTGATCTTTCGAGCCACTCGATAAACGATGGGATTACAACTGACGAAGGTAGAGGTATAGCTAATTGGACAATAAAACCATATTAGGCATAAAGGATAAAAAGGCTCTTGGCGTTGATCAATTCCTGAGGGATGCGCCATGCATTCGACTTCACTAAGCATCGTGTGGAGATGATTGAATGCATGTCTGACCTTACAATGACTCGCGGTGGGCTACCGATGTGTCGAGTCAGTGCTGCTATCCTCTTAGACAAGTCTGGTACCAATTTGCCGACCTCGGAGAGATGGAGGGCTTGGTGGGCCATGGGCGCCGGAGATCGATTTCACGTGTGCGTTCCAGGGTGCCTCCGAGCACTGCGCCACACGCGCCCTTATATAATAGGCATACCACCAGGAAAATCAAAGAAACCTACCAAGAATCAAGAAGTTGACGATGAGAACAGTTTTATCCGTACGGCGAATGACACTGAAATTAAAAGCAAAAAAATCATTTGCGGTCGATATCATGACAATAATTGTGCAACATATTTCAGTCAAAAAAATTCGAGAATCGTATAGAAGGGCGGTAATCAATATCTAGATTCTACACTTACTCCATTACTGACGGTATGTGTCCCTTTCGCCATTCTTCTTCAGTAGACGCTTCGCTCCACAAGTAAAATAACACCGGCAGCAGAACACATCCAATGGGAATTGTTGATGCTCCAACCTGTTGGAACAAAACAAAAAATAAAAACCCCCTTTTTAAGAAGGCTAAGAGGTCGCAAAAACGCCTCAGACACTAAAATTTGCAAACTGAACCCTCTAAAGCTACCTGTGTCCTTGTAATTAAATTGGTGAAGTGAAAGATATTTGTGTGCATCTGATTAAAGTCAAAGTTATTATGTTAAACCAAAACTCAGCATATGAATTTTCAAATCTCCTATAATCTATATCCAAAGCTAAGTTCTAAAGCTCTTGGCGTTGATCAAACCCTGAGGGATGCTCATGAATTCGATTTCACTAAGCATCGTCTGGAGGTGATTGAATGCTTATCTGGCCTTCACATTGAGTCGCGGTGGCTTAGAGATGTATCGAGCCACTGCTGCTATCCTCCTAGACAAGTCTAGCACCAACTTTTCGATCTTGGAGGAATGGAAGGCTTCGTGGGCCACGGGTGCGGGGATCGATCCCATGTGTGTGCTGCAGGGCGCATCCGACCACTGCGCCACACGCGCCCGCCTAAGCTATGCCAAGGAACAAAAAATCACGAACCATGAACACTGTTTTCCTTATATTCGTTACAAACAAACTTTATTGAAAATCACTCTGCTTGTGACTTTCCGTTTCCTATATTCTTCAACTAGTAGACATATGCTCACCAGATTCATGACAGGCGAGAAATCAGGCATGGACAGAGCAACAAACAACACTAGAAGAAGTACGGTGGTGCGTGTGAGAACTCGTCCCTTTCCGAAGGCTAAACGGTAACTTATGATTACATCAACAAACTAAATGTGCTCAAAAACTCAGGAAATTGTGACTGACATACGATTTTTTTTCAATGAAAGAGACTACCAACGATAACATACAAAAAAAAGGGGGAATATGATTCAAAAATACGAATTACTGTGATGTGGCTACAATTTCTGAACCCACAGTGTTAACTTTTTATTCACTGTATATTACAATTTTTCACGGCAGTGCTTATATTTTCAGGGTATTTTTATATTTTATTTTTTTCACAGCAGGGTGTATTATATTATACAACCACAATGATGATGAGACATTTGTGAAACGCTGGACTGCAGGTGTTTACGGTGGGGAACCAACGGGTTATTACCTTTTCCGGGAGCTAACGCGTTCACCACCACACCGTGCGGGTCCCTCCGAGTAGAAAAAGTTAACATTGTGATTTGAACTGCAGCCTCTGCTTAACTGGGTTCACTGCCCATTTGGGCTCCCTAGATGAATCCCGCTGACGGGTGATTACTGATGGCACTGATCGATAGAACTAGTTGAGAGACAGGCGAAACGAAGGACCCGCATGGTGTGATAGTGAACGCGTTAGCTCCCGGAAAGGGTAATAGCGGGTGAGTTCCCCCACCGCAGGCGCCTACGGTCCGGAGTTTCGCAAATTTCTGAACTATTCATTGTAGAAGGTTCTTACTTTGCACCTTACCTTACTCTGTGATAAATCCTCTTGAAAAATTTTTAAAAACTAAAAGAAACGTATAAAAATTTCCAATACTGGTACGAATTCCGAACTCACCGTGAGAGACTTTTAGGTAGTGTTCGACTTCTTGATTTAATGGATTTATGACGATCACCAATGTCATAATGCAGTGTATTGCGATCATAAGGTTAGCACCAAGCTCAAGAGAAAAATTAATCACTTCTCCTAAGACGACGAAACTATGTACACTTTTTGCACTCTTTAGAAACGTGCTTAACATAAAAAATAATAAACATCGAGTCTAAAAACACCGAATAACTTCGACACGCCCTAAATTTCACCTGGAGCCAACCGGTTTGAATCGAGTATATCACTGAACTTTCCAAAGATCCGCCATAGACAACATAACCGAATACTGAGAGCGGCATATACAGTATGACAACCACTACAAATATTTAACCATATCACCAGAATTTCGTAAAACACTAGACGAGAAAGACATATTACCTTTATTGAAAATGGATCACCTTAAAGGAGGTACATTATACAGCGATTTGTAACACATGCTTACGTTCATTAGTCAGTAAACTCAATCTTGAAATTTTATATCACCAATATCACACTGATCACAGGCACTCTGCAACACACGCGGAATTGATCGTCGTGCCCTAGGCTCACCGAGCCTTCCATTCCTCCGGGGTCGGCAAATTGGTACGAGACTTGTCTGAGAGGACAGCAGCACTGGCTCTCTACATCAGTCGGACACCGCGAGTCATTGTAAATTCCAGATATGCATTCAATCATCTCCAGGGATGGTTAATGGAGTCGAATTCATAGCGCATCCCTCATGGATTGATCAATGCCGACAGCTCTATCCATTATCGTTCTTTTCATGTTATCAAAAAAATTAGCAGATTTGTTAGAACAAGGACTACGGAGGGGAAAGAGTTAATTGGACGAATGCACGTCTGTATCACTGTAACTGTAATTCTACGGCTGCTGTTCATTACCAGTGAAGTAAGGTGTACAAGGTGAAATCCAGCTATTAGGGAAGATGCGATCAAAACGTCTTTATTGAAGAAGTGATAAGTATTTGAAACAGCTTTAGAATGTTCCGACGAACAAGTCGTTACCTTTGGTTGGCTGTTCAACGACTAGCCAGAGATATACGGGAAAGAATCCTGTCAAAAATTTAATCACACCCCTCTCGTCGTTTTATTTTATGACGCAGTGACATAGGGTCCTCCAGGTTGCTATTGAGTCTGATGTTTATTCGATGAAGACGTTGATCGGTTGAAGTGCAAAAATATCACAATAAGGAAGCATCAACTTCTGCTTGCGAAGATTTGATCTATCCCACGGGTCGTGTCATCAATTGTAGTGATTTTCATTTTTCTTAAAAAAGGAGTTTTAATAGAAGTGTGTTATAGAATGGAAACAAGGTTTATATTTTAGTTACGATCATCATTCCAAATTTATGTCGTTGGTTCACTCTCGCTAGCTTATTCAGTTCTAGGCGTTTGAATTTCCGACAACAGTTTCATAGCAGTCGTCCTTATGATATTCTTCGTGAGCTGTACAAAGACTTCACAACCGGGACATCACCATTCTGCAACGATATTAACATCGACATCAGAAGAGGGGTTAGACAAGGCGATACCAACTCGCCAAAATTATTTACCGCCACCCTCCTGAACGTCATGCGAACATTGGAGTGGAACAACATGGGAGTGAAAATTGATGGTCGGCAATTACACCATCTTCGCTTTGCTGATGACATTGTTCTTGTAACATCAAACATTACCAAAGCGGAACGAATGCTTACGGAATTTGACAAAGCCTGTGGGAAAAATTGGTCTTAGACTCAATCTCACAAAAACGATGTTCATGAAGAACGGACTGATTTTGTTTGCTCTATTCACGTTCAGCGGAACGAATATCTCCGAAAGCTCCACTTAAGTCTGTCTTGGTCGGGAATTCAACACGACGAATGAGTTAGCTCCAGAGTTGAGCGGAAAGAAACGAGCGGCTTGGGGAGTTTTCAAGAGCATCGAGGATGCGGTGAAGAGAACAAGGACCACCCGACACCGCGCACATCTTTTCGACTCAACGGTACTTCCTTCCCCTAACGTATGCGTCAGAAACCTGGTCGCTGCGTTAGCAGGATGAAACATCACTCAGCGTTATTGAACGCGCAAGGGAAAATAATCCGAAGCTCCGACCTGCGTCTACGATCAGAAATCAAAGATGCCGTTCTGCACGCCAAACAGTAGAAGATAAGGTGGGCCGGAAACATAATGTGCATGAACGACAACCGATGGACAAGAGCCGTTTGTGACTGGATTCCTCGGGATGCCAACGTTCAAAGTTCTTCACGAAGAACCTAGAAGAAAAAGATATGATGCATGACGAGTCTCTAGAGCGAGCAGAACCCACTGGGGCCACTCTTGCACGCGAGAGGGAAAGTTGGAAAATTTATTGGCGCACGATCCGATCCACTATAGAACATGCTTGATTCTCCGCCAGGTCGCGAGGTAGCAGCTGATGAGACCGACCTTTTGCCACGAGTGTAGGTAGAAAACGAAGGATTAAAAGGATGAAGCTTTCGGCGTTAATCAGTCCTATGGGACGCGTCACACATTCGACTTCATCAAGCATCGTTAGAGATGACTGGATGCATACCTGGCCTATACAACACTTGGTGTGGCCTAACAATGTATCAAGTTAGTGCTGCTATGCTACTGGATAATTCCGGGACCAACTTCCCCAGAGGTATGGAAGGCTTGGTGAACCAGGGCACGAAAGCGAACTGAGGACCACGTGTGTATTACAGGAGATATTACCTCGAACCACTGCGCTCCACGTGCCGGAAGAGGGCGCAGAATTAGCAAAAGACATGGAGAGACCTTATATGGACCCACACAGTGTGTAACAAATCAACACTATGCTGAGCAGACACCACAGAAATCTCGTGTTATGACCTACTTCCTACAGATAATATGGTTCTCACAATCTTATTGGCATATTACTCAGTCTTATAGCTTCTACTTTTCTGTAAAGCGATCATTTTTTAAACACAATTTAATCTAGCTGATTAACAAAAATTGGTGTCTGAAGAGAATGTTCACGTTGTAACTGTAAGGAATGATACAGATTCCATTGAATGATATCGCACCGCATCTCAACATCCAAGAACACCCGCAACCACAATAACCCCGGGAATCAATTAGGGTGTTGTAAACCATAAAAAGAGGGGGCGCATGTGGCGCAGTGGTCGGAGGCGCCCTGCAACACAAACATGGAATCGATCCCTGCGCCCATGGCCCACCAAGCTTAAATCCCTCCGGGGTCGGCAGATGGTTACCACACTTGTCTGGGAAAATAGCAGCGCTGGCTCGATACATCGGTAGGCCAAAGCGAGTCATTGTAAAGGCCAGATACGCATTCAATCACCTCCAAGCGATGCTTAGTGAAGTCGAATGCATGACGCATCCCTCAGGGATTGATCACCGTCGAGAGCTTTATCCTTTTATTTGAACTATCAAAAGATTCACAGGAGCAAATGAATAAATATGTACAATTTAGAAACATTCCTAAATCTCGTTCCACAGCCTTTTTATGTAGTAGAAACTTTCTTCAATGCATTTACAAATCATTCTCCACACTCCATAAAATAATAATTTTTAATACTTTTTGATAACCAGCGTATCTAAAGAAAATACCGCAACTGTAGCGGAAAACGTACAGAAAAAATCCGGCTAGGACACTTTTGGTGAAATCGCGAGGGTTCTTCATATCATGTTGAATTGTAGGGAATACAAAGTGACCAGAGAAGGCGAAAAGGAAAATTCCTGCAACGCTATATATAAGAAGTGTGTTGTTAGCCTTATTTTTTCAAGGATACGATTCTTAAAGGAACACGAAATGTCAATAGGGACTGATAAACAAGTGTTAACATTTAAATCTTCCATGTCTCACCGAGTGATAAAATGATTGTGCCTGATGTCTGCTCAGGATATTCCACTTCGGGAAAACATGAACCCATATCGATGGCGATACCAACAAGTATTGATATTACAGAAATTGCGGTAGTGAGCATGGCAACCACGACAATGCCCCTAAATGTTGTGATTCGTGAAGGTGACGATGAGCAACTCTATATAAGAAGTTCATAGTGGGATGAAAAATCCAAATCTCACCAAAAATCTGCCGGGCTTTTAAGGAACGTAGAAGGGAGAATAATAAAAGCCAACGTAACGATAACCTAAATACACAACTATATGTTAAGCATGTGCAATAATACTGAACATTCCTAAAGGTTGCAATAGGCTTCCAGTACGGTACCGAATCGATCTGTACACTTTTTTTTAGTTGTTTGCTGACTTTGAAAAGACACAATTTAAATGCTATGCACACCTTGGTAGACTAGATTTAACTTCCACATAAGCCTGAGATATTTACAAAACTCTGGACGGCAGGTGTCTGCTGTGGGATCGAAGACGCTATTACCCCTTCGGAGGGCTAACGCGTTTACCGCCACACCAAACGTGTCAAGCGTTTCGCCTTCCCTCTCCACCGTTTCAAATTTAGCTTCCCTTTCACCTTATTCTTTATGTTAACCCAGATTTCTGAAGCGGCTCTAGAACGCCCTTGTTTTTGCAAGAATATGAAGCTTTTTATTCTCAACTACTCAACTTCCCAGAATTTAGTATAATTCAAGGAAATAAGAGAACTGTGTGCTTAATCTTGCCTATTACCTGTAAAAAAATAGCTGTCTTGAATTCTAACTTATTCCTCGTTCTTCGACGTAGCGCTTTCAAATTAGGCTTACCGTACACATGCCAGTTTGTACACCAGCAAAACGACCAACAAAATAGTGAAGAATATTTGAGGAAAGAAGCAAATAGACAACAGCAACACCAAAAAGTGTCACGTTCACCATGACTGATGTAAAACGTCTGAAATTTGAAACACGAGTTGGATAGATACTGTATTAAATAAGGAAGAGCGTGTTTCACTAATTGAAAGAGTACTTGAGTAACCAATCAATCACTTGAATCAGAAAAGGAAATTTTGTAATCAAAGAAAATCCGTATAGTAACATACTCCATTCCCGGTCCCATCGTACGTTTTGCCATCTCTGGAAACGGCTTCCGACAAACCTTTAAGTGTGGATATCTAAACAGTGAAAATTCTACAGGCGAACATTTTCATCTTTGCTTGGTGTATACGCTAAGAAATCTTCCTTCCGTCTTTTGCTCTATGTAACTTATACAAGGTATTGTTAAGTGCTTTACTTATGTTTTTTTATTACCCTACGCCATCTGCGTCATAGATCCTGGGTCCTGCATCAGTAGTTGGTAGTAATCCTTTTATAACAGAACTCATGGTACAGAAATCTGTAGTACTTTTTAAATCTATGGATAAGGATATAAAAGAATGAACAATTCGTCGTCCATTAATATCTTAGGGATGCTCCGCGCCTTTGACTCCATTCATAATATCGATCCGTTGAATAAATGCATATTTGACCTGCACAGTGGTTTTTACGCTTTTGACCATAGCCAATGTTTCTACCCTTGTCAGCAAGTCTGGGCCAATTCCCCACCTCGAAGGGATGGACAGCTTGGTTGCCCCAGAGGGCAGAATCACTGCAAGGCCTGTACGTCGAACAACACCTCTAACCAATGCCCTCTATGCGTCGTAGTTCTGTTTAAACGAGTTTATTCAAAGCTTAACTATGTACTTACTAAGCATTATGTTGTGCTGTTCTTATACCCAATGTCTTACGTGATGAGCTTAGAACCACTTTGTCTTCTTCCTTCCTCTGTTGATCCTTCTTCCTGTGCACATCTTCCCTCGTTGTAAGAACTAGTCGTATTTTATGCTTGACATATTTATATATATAAATGGCGCGTGTAGCGCAGTGGTCGGAGGCGCCCTGCAATGCACACATAGGATCGACCCCGCGTCCCTAGGTCACCAAACATTCTATCCTTCCGGTGTTTATAAATTGGCACCAGACTTGTCTGGGAGGATTGCAGCGCTGGCTTGATACATCAGTAGGCTACCACAAGTCCTTGTAAAGGGTAGATATGCATTCAATCACCTCCAACGATGCTTAATGAAATCGAATGCATGGCGCATCTCTCAGGGGATTGATCAACGCCGACAGCTTTACCCTTCATGTATACATATATACATTTATATAAAGAATAGAGCTATATATACATGCATATATGCATACATTTTTGCGAACTACCCTTATTGAGCTGGTGTGAAGTTAGTATAAGTTGACGTTGTTGTTGTTGATGTTGTGGCCCGATGGCTGACGTTTCGGCGACTTCGCCTTCTTCATAGCCTGTACGTATTAAATGTAAAAACATAGTGATCCGGTGAAAAAATTCATAGTAATAATGAAGATGCAACATATAAATGAATGCCATTTTACTTAGAAAAAAAAGAAAGAAAAGTTCACCATGCTGTTGCGTGTGAGACCACCGGTGTGTTGTTTAAGTGGGATAACAAGTGAAACGCACCCAAATCAAAAAAATCAGTTTGCAAAAAGGCACCAGGTCAAATGTGTGGGGCATTCGTCTTTTCGGTTCATCCTTGAACTTTTGAAATGTTTCTGATTCCTGTGGTAGCATGCTAACAGTTACTTCAAAATAACGACGTCACGAATCATTTATGCCCTTTGTTTACCTGGGAGAGCACTTTGTCGAACTTTTAGCTTCCCACTTAGATGTTTTCTTATGCAAACACAAAGTGGTTTACCCGCTTCTCCAATGTATTCTTCACCGTGTGCCATGCATGAGACTATGCATATTACAAGATTGCTGAGATATTTGCAAAACTCCGGACCGCAGGTGTTTGCGGTGGGGAACGAACGCGCTATTGTCCTTTCCGGGGAGTACCGCGTTCACCACCACACCATGCGGGTCCCTTCGCTTCGTCTGTGTCTCAGCTAGTTCTTATCGATCTGTGCCATCAGCAGCAATCACCCGTCACCAGGACTGATCTGGGGAGCCCACATCGGCATTAAACCCAGTTAAGCTGAGGCTGTAGTTGAATTCACAATATTTAACTTTTTATTTTCTGCCTTCTATACTTTTTTTTTGATGGCACAGATCGATAAGAACTAGCTGAGACACAGGCGAAACGAAGGACCCGCATGGTGTGGTGGTGAACGCGCTACTCCCCGGAAAGGACAATAGCGCGTTCGTTCCCCACCGCAAACACCTGCGGTCCGGAGTTTTCCAAATATCTCAGCAATCTTGTAGTTGTATTTCGCATAGTAATAACCTGCCATAAAAATCGGAGACGCCCTGCAACACACATGTATAATCGATCCCTCGAGCCAATGGCTCACCAAGCCTTCCAACCCTACGTGGTTGGCAAATTGGTACCAGACTTGTCTGGGAGGATAGCAGCACTGGCTCGATACATTGGTAGGCCACCGCAAGTCATTGTAAAGGCCAGATATGCCTTCAGTCACCTCCAAACTATGCTTATTGAAGTCGAATGCACGATGCATCCCTCAGCGATTGATCAATGCCGAGAGCTTTATTCTTTTTTATTCTTTAAGCACAGGGCACTATGCTGCATTCCATACTAGCAAAATTTTTAAACTTGCTTTGAATACTAAGTTCAAATTACCTCTAATTAGCAATCGAACGCCGCTTACCTGTGCATCATTTTGCACCATACTTTGCCCAATTGGTATCCTGTGTACTCAAAAATCATTGCAATAACAATCATGAATATGATGCCTCCAAGCAGTCCTTAATAGAAGTGGCATAAAAAAAACTTGCTATCGGAAGTAAATGCAGACTTGGAAGTATCTGTGAAGAGAGCCTTGAAGTCATAGATTTGATTATATGAGTTTTTTCTTCCTTTAGAATCATATATTATTTCATCTTCTAGCTTTGATATACGGGCTACAGTACTTTTTTTTAAAACAATCTCACCACCATAAGGATACTGAGATACGAGTAAAATTCGGAACCCTATACGGGCTTCGTTCTCCCGATTACCCCTACCGGGAGCTCGCGTGTTATCCACTGCACCAACCCAGGCCCTTGCTTTGCACTTCTTCCAGCCATGTTTTTTTCTCTATTGCTGTTATTAGAAACCATCCGTCACTAGGTAAGTGTAATCAGGGTTTGAAGCCCAGTGAAGATTCCGAGTTTTGTTCATTTCTTTTCTTGCTCCCATATAATTGTAGTTCACAGCACACTCTGCCATGAGAAAGAATAGGTAGTAAATAAAAAAAACTGCATTGGAATTTCACTACCATTCAACACGTGCGGTGACTAAATCACTTGGGAACTTGATAGACACATGGAAGAGAGGTCATTTTATTACCAGTATCGCTAACAAGTATACTGATAAGTACTTCGGAGTTTTATTCAAAGCAGAATCAGAAATAGTATTAATGCAACAAAAATTCGAAGAATTCAACAGTTGCGGGGCAACCGCTCAAAGTGACAACCTCTTTTAAGGATAATCTCGCACTCGCTTCGATTCTCAAAGTCCGAGATTCGATGGAAAAACGGAAGGATGAAGGAAAAAACCTTCAGAAGTTCTGCATTTCGCTGTTGCATAATAATTGAAGCAATTCGTTCGAAAAGATTCTTTCTTAAGAATATCGCTAGGACCGTTCATTAGATTTCGGTGCCTCCTATTTGAATTATCAATGTTCGTCGAGAAATTGAGAAATGTTTGCTTGAAAAGTGGAAGGCTGATTAACTTCCGATCATGCATGAATCATATGTGACTGAAACTGTTGCGAATGTGTTAACGAAGAAGAGTGAACTAAACTAAAACATAACGAAGTAGAAATATCGTTGGGGATAGTTATAGAAATAGCGATTCTAACGAAAGTTTAGTATAAATTTCAAAATCGTTCTACTAGTCGATAACATCTGACATACCTGACTGTTTAAAGGCAACCGGCATAGCGACCACACCACCGCCAACCATATCAGCTACGATGAATATCGCCGTCACTACCCAGCCAAGCTTTTTCTCGGGATGCACCGGAGCTAGAATATTTCGGTATATTTTTGAGAATTACTTAGTTAGCAAAGGTTCACTGAAACATAAGACACTGTTCAGCTTACACTTTATTGTTTCGTACTAAATACTTTTATACAGTGAAAGGCTGTTGAACATCTTTCATTACAGATCGATTCACTTTTAAACATCTTTTTTTACATAAGGTCCTCTGTCATATAGTGTGCAGATCCCAGCACATCCTGCATTCGGTTGCCCATCATCCATAAAGCTCATCGGATATGCGGGTGTGTTTGGTTGCCACTCAAGGACATTCTATTTTTCATGAATGTCACCATATACCGGTCCAGTGATTGTCCTGAGAAAACTCCTTTAGAGAGTTCCAAATCGTCATCACAAAGGCGCCGAGCAGGAGTTATGGAGCTCTTACCAGAAGGTACCGATTTACTCAACCCGGAGGAATGGTAGGTGTGCGTTGACCCGAATCGTGGGCGAACCAGCCACCATGCCTGTATTGTGATGCATCTCTACATAGTTTGCTTCCCCGCACCCTGAATGAATGCTGAAATTATGCTTCATCAGCAATTTTTCATAACTGATGAATTGCAATTTTTGATCAATACCATTCTTATGGAAATACAAAATACGTCGAAAATTGTTGAAGGTGATCGACATCGACAAGGATCGTCGGCTCTGATGAAGACGAAGACGTCGAAAAGTTAGCCGAATAAACATCTCTATCATCCTCGTGTAGGCTCAACAATATAAACACATGTTGATTATTACAGCACCGAGATTAAATGACAGTCAGTTTCAAAATTGTTTTGCTATTCGCTATGTGCTAGCTAACAAAATACCGACTGCTGCAGGGATGACTATCCGTTGAAAAACAAATTATAATCAACCGATAATCATGTCAACAACAACCGCCGTGTATAAAAGAACGTCGACGGATGAGCATGGCTCATCCAAGATGTTCAACTGAAGAAGATCCGGTGCGATGCGAGACGATAAGCCATATCGAGAAGACGAGCAGCCGTGGACCATCGACAAGGATCATCGGCTCTGATGAAGACGAAGACATCGAAACATTATCCGAATAAACATCTCTGTGAACTTCATGTAACCTCAACAATACAAACACTTCTTGAAGGTGGTTTAATGTGCAGGAAAATATGAATATGGATGTGGATGTTATTAAAAAAACAAACAAAAGAAGAAAAAAAACAGAAGCAAAAAAGGAAAAAAACAGAAGCTAAACAGAAGTAGAAAGAATTATAAAAAAATGTTCACATAAATTTTTGTCATCCAGCTTGCTTCGGAGCGAAAACAGATGAAGCACGTAAGGAAATGTAGATTTACATAGGTAACATTTATAAAGATGAAGGAACGTCCGACGTTCCCTAGTAGATGTGGATGGCATTTTTAGAGAGAATCACTGAAAAACGAGACATGTGGTTAAAGGTGTCCCACAATTCACAGGTGCTCGTTCGTTCAACCACTCGACCCGGGCTAGCCAAGTTCTCTGCCTCTATGGGATGGAGAAGGTGTTACCAAACTTGTCTGCGAGGATAGCAACACTGAGTCGGTACATTGTCAAGCCAGTGTGAGTCATTATAAAGGCCAGATATGCATTCAGTTTCTACCATGCTGCGAATAGACTCAAATGCATGCATGGCGCACTGTTTCAGGATTGCCCAGCGCCGAACACTGTGTGCTACATCCTCCTTTTCGTCCCGAATAAACACTGAGAACACGTGGAAACTCCGCCGCTTTTCCGGAGAAAAAAACCCGAATCACACGGCGTTCGTCTCAATTAGCCCTTATTTTAAGCTAATTTAATTCAGTTCAATTTAATTTAACTTTAGTTTAATTTCTGTTTAAGTTGCGATTTTAAAATAATTTCCAATTTAATTTTAACATTTTTAATGGAAGAAGTTTTCGATTTTTTTCCGATTTTCTTCGCCTAACTTCTTCACGCACTGGTTTGCAAAGAATTAACACCACAACTATAAAAATAGCCGGCAGGCGATGAAAAATAAATGAAAAGTCTTGATATCGTGCAGAATTATATTTAAAAAAAACCAAAAAGTGTAAGGAGTGATCTTAGAAACAAACTGGTTCCAGACTTTAGAAAAGCTGCATGCGATCCACAAAGGCCGGCGACTTCCTGTAGTGAAGACCCATCAACGCTTTAGCAGAGCTGCCGCAGGATCTCAGGAAAAGGTCAGCTCAAGCAGCATTCAACGATAAGATTTTTTGAAGACAAAATCCTTAAATGGTCATCGAGTCCACATGTAAATCCAAAGACCTTGCGGATTTCGCATGGTAGGGAACGAATTGGAAGGGCTGGGATCCTCATAGCATGTGAAGTCACGGAATTTAAGTAAATAAATAAATACAAACAAAGAAAACTAGCATCGAAGCCCACCACCAATAGCGGCGTTCGACATGCACATTTCCGAATAGCAGTGGACAAATGGCTGTGCAGATAGTTGGTCATTGCTTGGTAATAACGATTGAACCATGGTCTGAAATACAGAAACTAATTTCCTTCTTGCGAATCTCATACATACGTACACAATGGCATATTGCGACGAATCTTCCTATTGGTATAAAACTCTATATGAGAAAATCAAACCACGACGAAACGTTTAGCTATATGCGTCTCAGTATGCGTCGGACCGATAAAGCAATATCGATGAAGATGTGCAAGTAAAAGTTAAAATCATGACACCAAACATGAAAATTCTCCACTAACACACCCTGTAAAGGCGTTTCCCTACATAGGAACCCAAAAATTTCAAAATGTATCAAATGCTGGGATGCTTAATTATGGGTTAGGTAAAAAAGGACAAAGCATAAAGCTTTCGGCGTTGATCGATCCCTGTGATATGCGCCGTGCATTCGACTTCATTAAGTATCGTTGAGGTGATTGAATGCATATCTGGCCTTTACAATGACTCGCTTTGGCCCCCCCACACGAGCCCTTTGACATGGGTCAGGTACCTACTTGTACTTCAACACGAACTCTGTGCTAGATGGTAGCACTTCATCTATAAATTGGATAACAAATGCAATCGGGAAATCATTGTGGTGGTTTTCTTGCACTATTAGGTCAAAAATTTAGGACTGGTACCCCACTTCGCAGGAAAATCGCAAACTGGTCGAGTGAACTACTCGTCTTTATAATTTTGGTAGACTCTAAACAAAGCGAAATTCATCAATAGCCAGGTATTGAGGATTAAAAAAGTGACGCCGTGAGTGTGTTGTTTCGGTTAATCAAAAATACGAGGCTACAATTTTTTATTTTCCAGCGTGATATCCTAAGTGGATAGACGTATTCTACCACGTCGCAGCTTAGGAAAATAAGGTAGCTGAAAAGAGTTTGTGGAGGGAAAATTTCCCCATATATTAGTATACAGTTTGAACTATATTGAATTCGATGAGATCATCTGGAGATCTTTTTTTAGTGCAACCAAAGTATAAAGGAGTTACGTGACAAAGTTGTGTGAGGTGGAGGATTTCATCCGAAACACAACGCCATACTCCCTACATATTTTCTTCTATATTCATCAAAGGATTGGTTATGACTTTATCGTTTAAAAACTGCGATTGAAAAATTACAACGGAGAGCGCACAGTCCAGTGATTAGAGGTGCCCTGCAATACACATGGGATCGATCTCGCACCTCAAGCTCACCAACCCTTTCGTTCCTCCGTGGTCGGAGAGATGGTAGTAGACTTGTTTGGGATGATACAGCCCTGGCTCGATACATTGGTAGGTCACCACGAGTCAGTGTATAGACCAGATATGCATTCATTCACCTCCAAACGATGCTCAATAAAGTTGAATGCATGGCACATCCCGCAGGGATTGATTAACGCCGAAAGTTTAATCCTTTCTCCTTTATCTTTTACAAATGATTCTACTTGCAGTTCAAAGACACAGTACAATTTGAAGAATTAATTAAATTCATGAAAGAAAGAACCATATCGATTAAAATGACATTCTAATGCTGATTTGTGCTCCACACATCAGTCCCATTGACGGATGACTGCTGATAGGACCAAGAGAGTAAAAAAAACTTGCTGAGAGAAAGACAGAACAAGGTCCTCAGTGGTGCAGTGGGTAACACGTGAGCCTCGGAAAGGGTAATCGCTGATTCGAATTTAGGCTTTGTAGATATCTCAGCACCACTGCGCTTGCATCAAAACATCATTTTGATAAAGTTATAGGAAGACCCAAAAGCAGAATGATCAAAGAAGAAACAAAAAAACGGAGAAGGTGTATTTAGCAGTGCGAGTAGGAACGGGAAAAACTACTGTCAAAACAAGAATCTTATAGTCAGAAGGACGAACAGACCGGTCAAATGGAGATTGTGAAGGACTGTGACGAGAACACAGCATAAAATGCAGCACTTGAGAGTTCCATGATTTCAATGGGCTTAAAATTGACGAAATCACCGGACATGAAACACTCTATCATATACATGGACAACGTGTTCTCAATTAAAAGTTCGTCAGAATTAAAAAAGAGCATATTGATTGAACGGCACGTTACGAATGGACTGAATTTTTAATAAATCACTTGTTATTGTCGAAAATATTTTTTCGGGAAAGTGCTAGCGTTGCCTGAAAGCTCGTTTAAAGCTCAGAGCACAATATTTTTTATTCTACGGTTACATGTGCACATGCCTATATAGATAGGTTTGTGCGACTAGAAAAATACTGAACGCTACGAATCTCACTAGTCAATGGTTCAGCTGCACCTCTTAATAGCAACATACAGCTAATCAATCCATAAGAAGAAAAGCTGTTGGCGTTGATCAATCCCTTAGGGATGCGCCATGAATTCCACCTCATTAACCATCGTTTGAGGGGGATTGAATGCATATCTGGTCTTTACAATGACTTGCAGTGGCCTACCGATGTATCGAGTCAGTGGTGCTATCCTCCCAGACAAGTCTGGCACCTGTTCGCCGACATCGGAACGATGGAAAGCTTGGTGGGCCAGAGGAGCGGGAATAGATCCCACATGTATTGCAGGGCGCTCCCGACCACTGCCCTACACGTGCCCCCCACCCTATTGTAAACTTATTGTAAACTAGACTGACACTGATCATCAGTCACTGAAGACAACATAAAGTCTTTATGAATTCATATAATCCGATCAAAATCGTTGGGAAAATGAAACTGTTCTTTAACCAGACACGAAGAAAGTGAATGGTAGGCGATAGACAATTTTTCATGCCATCGACGAATTTATGTGGGTGCCGCTTTCCTTCATACTAAATCTCCCTGCACGGAAACTCCCTATGGAAACAAACTACCGTGTTTTATTTTCACGCTCAATAGCCATTTTTTTGCGTTTCCGTTATCCTTCCACTTGATCGTGTCGCTCACATGATGTCAAGCTCTTAATTAATAAAAAATTTTGCTTAGCCACCAATTTCGGCATTTCAAGCCGAGAAGATAAAATGCTCCAAAACGAAAACAGAAATTCAAGTTTTTTTGGAAGATTTAAGATTTTGGAAACGCTTAAAAATTATCATGGAAAAATATTCTTCCACAAATATTGTTAAACGTACTACAACACGTTAAAAGTGAAATTATTATATAAAGAACCGTTTGACGCTTTAATAGCAACATTTTCACTAAACGCATTTTACTACCATAGAAAGAAAAGCTTTAACTCTTCCACAAATTCGAGATTATTGATCGCAGTAATGTAATGGTAGTTTAAAGGCCGTTATTTCATAATTTGAATTAAATTCGACTTTTGTACGAAGGAAGAGCTGAGAGAGGAGAGTCAGAACGAAAGAAAGAGAAAATTCAAAGAAAGGAGCCAGTGCAAAATTTCCACATTAGTCTGCTCAGAATTGATAAGATGATGAAGAGATAAGCTGAACCTAACAGATCAGTTAGAATTAGGAAAAACCTTAAAGATAAAAACGAAAACGAACCGACAAGATGTGGCGACGATAAACTGCTAACGAAAACGACTGGTGAAGGAAGGAGAGCGAAATTAATTCGTAAGAGAAAAGTGCAAATTTCCACTTCACATTCATCAGAAATGAATAATGTATATAGTGCACGTAATAATACTTACCAGCTCGCTTTGGATGGCCCATCCTCATTGACTGTGCAGGCCCCTGCATGATCTCCATTTTTTTCGGACATTTGCTGGTTTAGCCATTGTGGTTCCCTGGAGTCCCGGGGTCAGCCCGGGCCAAAGTCTGCCGTAGGTTGTCACCACCACAGACAGTCTCCGCCATTGTGCATCATAGGGAGATTTGCCACCATGCGACTCTTGATGCCAGGACGGTGCTGGATCATGGTATTGGTTTACTCCTAGCTAGGCTTCCTGATGGAAACGCCGGACTCCTTCCCAGCTTTGGAGGCTCTGCTGAGTGGATGAATCATCCCGTTGTACATCGCAGACCGACACCCAGGAACACCTTCCAACCATGATGAGGCGGTAAACCGTTGAGAGGACATAATAATACATAAATATTATGTACTATAATTTTGACTTATTATTTACTGCCTACTCTTTTTAGCGGCAGGGTATGCGTTGCGAAATATAACTTTAATGATGCTGAGATATTTGCAAAACTCTGGACCGCAGGTGCCTATGGTGGGGAACGAACGCGCTATTGTCCTTTCCGGGGAGTAGCGCGCTCACCACCACACCATGCGGGTCCTTCGTTTCTGATTGCTGATGGCAAAAGATCAATAGAACTAGCTGAGAGACAGGCGAAACGAAGGGACCCGCATGATGTGGTGGTGAGCGCGCTACTCCCCGGAAAGGACAATAGCGCGTTCGTTCCCCACCATAGGCACCTGCGGTCCAGAGTTTTGCAAATATCTCAGCATCATTAAAATTATGTACTATATTTATTATATATGCATGACGTATAAAACAGTAGAAGGATAAAGCTCTAGGCTTTGATCAACCCCTGAGGGACGCGCCATGAATTCGATTTCATTAAGCATCCTTAAAGATGATTGAATGCATGTCTGGCTTATAGTGTTGGCCGACGGATGTATCGAGGTATCCTCCCAAAAAGATCTGACCCCAATTTACCGACGCAGGAGGGATGGAAGGCTTGGTTAGCCGGAATCGACCCGTATGTATTGTATGGCGCCTCTAACCAGTTGTGCTACACGCGCTCCTTCATGGTGAATATGTAGGAAATGCATACAACGCAAAAGCTTTATTTCGTAATCTACCAATGTGATTACATATGTATTACATCCTAGAAACGAGATTCTCAGTTGAGCACTGGAGTGAATGCACTTAGTTGTCTTTCAGAAGCTCTAAATATGAACATAGACAAAAAAAGAAAAATAACCGTTTTCAACAGATACAGAAAGAAAAGCGATTTAGGGCAATGGAATGAAAATACTGGAAGAAGTTGACTACTTTTCTGAGCAATTGAAATAGCTCTGGCGTTGGCCAGTGACGCTGTAACAATCTCGTTGGCTCGCTTGCGCGCTCGCTAAGGACATTAATCACGATGAGACGAATTTTCAGCCCAGTCATTCTTACCAGAAAACAGGTTTTTTTGTCTTCCACATGCCCTGTATATCACCCTTCATCTGCATTTCGTAGATGGCCAGAAGATTTGCGGCAGTGCAAGCAAAGCTTCCGAATGTTATACTTTCCATCGCAATGTGCATGCTCTCGGAACAGGTGAAGAAATTTAACGACCTGGTGGGTGACCTTTTCAGTGCGTGCTTCGCATTCCGAATAGCATAATGACCATCTGTTCTTGTCCACTGGTTGCCGTTAATACACTTTCAACAACTCAGTCTTCGACATCGTGACGTATGCTGTAATATTTCCGATCTTTAGTTGTCGACAGTTGTCTGAACTACATACAGCCTCTTTCACAATGGGTACATGGGGTATTCATAGCATCAGCTTGTCGATAGAGCATTGGATAACGATCCTCATAGTTTTCTTTTCTGTACTTAGCATTTAAGAGCCAAGACATAGGATCACTGTTTTTTTCTTAGTAACTCAAAAGAACGACAATCTATAAACCTCGGCATAAATAGTTGACATATTTATTTATATGATCTTATAAACTGATGTTTTTGAGGTGGTGCGAGGTTGGTATAAGTTTCCGTTGTCGTTGTCGTTGTCGTTGGTGTTATTGGTCGATGGCTTACGTTTCGACGATTTCGCCTTCCTCAGAGCCTGGACGTATTTTATGTAACATTAGCCTTATATTCGGTGAAATATCCAAAGTATTAATGAAGATCAAACTTTGAACAAACGCCATGTTGATCAAAAAAGATTACTCACCGTTGTGTTACGAGTGGGACTGTTAGTGTGTTGTTCACGTGGGATGGCGAGTGAGACTCACCCACGGGTCAAAAAAATCATTTTGAAATAAGGCGCCAGGTCACTTGCGATAGCGAGGCATTCAGCTTTCCGGTTCACCTTTGGGTTTTTTGAAATTTATCCAAAACGCCTCGACAGTCTTGCGCTTTGATGTTTTCGATTTCTGCGCCAGGATCCGCAAACTCACTTCAAAATTATCGCCGTTGTGCTTTTGTACCCTATCGTACCTAGAGGAGTGTTTTGACGAATTTCAACTTTCCCATTTAGATGTTCTTTTATGCGAACTGGCCTACCCTGTTTCTGCAACGCATTCTTACCGTATGCCTTACGTGAGATTATGCGTATTTTACCTGAACTCATACAATCCCCGTCTTTCCAGTTTGGACAGACCATACAGTTTTCTGAGCTGCACGAACGATCATAAAGACGATTGCGTACTAATTGACGGCGTTGAGGATTGGGTAGGAGGTCAATCGCCACATAATTTTCAAGACTACCTCTTCTTAGGCATCTCTTATGGCGTAACTTATTTCGTTTGATATGAAGGGTAGCTTAAAACTCTTTTTGACCAATATGGCGTTTTTTTTGAAAGTTTGATCCTCATTAATACTACAGATATTTCATCGAATATAAGACTACTGTTACATTAAACACGTCTAGTCTCTGAGGAAGGCGAAATCGCCGAAACGTCAGCCATCGACCAACAACACCAACAACAACGACAGCGGCAACGAAGACCTATACCAACCTCGCATCAGCTAAAAAAAGATCAGTTTGTAAGACCATAGGAGTAAATGTATCAACTTTCTTTTATTTTGCACGACATTTCATCACATATATTGTGCGGATCCCAGCATTTGCATTTGACTCGATTTCTCGCTCCCATACTCCATAAATGCCTTCGGATTTTAATGCATGGGTTCAGCTGATGCTTGAGGACCTTTGAAAATCTTCATGTTGCTGAATGCTGCTTGAGTCGATTCTCCCTAGAATCCCGGTATAGTCGTGCCAGTGCGTCTAGGTTTTCATCAGAGGCAGTTTTCGGCTTTTGTGGATTGCAGAAAGCGAACTGATCGAAGAGAAGTCTGGCGTTGATCTCCTAGTCACGGAGTTACGCTGGCGTAGTGCGGGGTCGAAACAACGGCTTCATCGAACAGTTTTAGGTTGGCAGTTCACTAGCAGTTGGTTATCGGTGTCTTAAGACATAGCTTAAGCAGTAATAATAGAAGTGTAGAACAGGCAGAAGCGTAGATGGGTAATCCTCGTCTTTTTTCATTACAAATGCGATGCCTTTGTTTACTCCAAAAAATCAAACGTTTCGTAGTGTCCAACAGTAGGGCCAAGCCATTCACCATTTCCTTTTTGACCCATGTATAGACAGTAAAATAATTTAAGGCTGTTCCTCTGGTCTAGTGCTGAAAGAAAATCGAATTCTGATCTCTCAGCTCAGTGTTGAATCGAATGGAAAAATATATTCAGCCTTTTTATCTCAACCTAGTCCTTGCATGACGTTTTCGAGAGTTCCTCTGCATAACCTCGATGAGATAGTGTCTCATTATCCCTTTTTTGTCGAAGATTACGTCGTTGTAATGGAAGGATATAGACCTCATAACAATAAATGTTTTTGGCTAATGCATCATCGCCTCGTTTCTGTATGAGGAATGTTCTTTTTCGCAGAAAGGAGAAACGGGTGCAAAAATCAAAGGGACGGATCCCAAAACTAATATAAACTCCTTCATTTGATATTTAGAGAGAATAACGGTATCGAAAGTACCGATGAGAAATACTACTGGCTTTCTAACATTCTCGTAGTTATGCCAAAAAACCAGTACGAAAGTCAACAGAGTACGTTTTAAAGAAACTACAAGGCTGATACTCCAATGTAACATAGCGTTATGCGTAAGCTGTAATAAGCTTATGCCTAAGCTTTGCGAAGCTCTAGAGAGAAACGATGAAAGAATACCATAAGGAAAGAAAAGCAGCAAGAGTGGCCGAAGCTGCAAGGATTCGGAAGAGTGTCCACAGTGTGATTCTGCAAATTGAAAGATCAAGGCGACTACCTATGGGCGTGCAATAACTACGTTTAGCAGGGCAATAAAGAAGACCAGCTATGAGCTATAATTCGAACCCGATAACCATGTGCGATTTCTGTCATTTGAGGACAAGAAGCATAGAAGCAGTGAATAATAATCAAGTAAAATGCCTCGTTCATCTTAACTTTTTATTTGCTGCTTACTTTTAATTTTTTAACGGCAGGGTATCATGTTAAATACAAGTAAGATGATGCTGAGATATTTGCAAAACTCCGGACCACAGGTCTCTGCGGTGGGGAACGAACGCGCTATTGTCCTTTCCGGGGAGTAACGCGTTCACCACCACACCATGCGGGCCATTCGTTTCGCCTGTCTCTCAGCTAGTTCTATTGATCGGAGTTTTGCAAATATCTCAGTGTCATCTTAGTTGTATTTCACATGATACCCTGCCGTTAAAAAATTAAAAGTAGGCAACAAATAAAAAGGTTTAGATCGTGATTTCGACTTCAGCCTCATCCTAACTAGGTTCGTTGCCAATTTGAGTTCCCCTAGATCAGCCCCGTTGATGGGTAATTGCTGATGGCGCAGATCAATGGAACTAGCTGAGAGACAGGCGAAACGAGGAACCCGCATGGTGTGGTGGTGAACGCGTCACTTCCCGGAAAGGACAATAGCGCGTTCGTTCCCCACCGCAGACACCTGCGGTCCAGAGTTTTGCAAATATCTCAGCATCATCTTAGTTGCCTTGTTTATTTTATGTTGTCTAGAAAAGCTCATTGACACGTGTTATGTGGTCCTAGCGGTTTTCAGTTCCGAATTCCCCCACAGTATCACGTTAATAACGTAGGCACTCCATTAAATCATAACAGGACTAAATTCTAATATTTAAAGTCCCAACCGAGACTTTTCGTCAATATAAATTTTCAGCTGTCCCTTTGTTTCTCATATATTGCGTGTCAAAATTCAACTTTTTCTTGACACAGAAAAATAAACAAGGCATTTTAGTTGATAACTATTCACTCTACATGCAATCTTCAACAAGCTGTTTACTTCATACGTCGTCAATAATATTAACAAAAAAGAGAGAAGAGGACAACCGTATAGGCAAACGCGTTTTCCAGAAATTTTCAACGAAAAGTGTCCTCACAACAACGGAACTTATTGAGGCTGGTGGTGATCACTAGCGTACTAGACTTCCCTTTTTCTCAATTTAGTTGACGTTAAAAACATCTGCAGTGTTATTGCAGACAGAAGCGATCTTCCAGTGGTCAAGAATATAAGGGGTTAAAGTCAATACACAAAGATTCTTCATAAGTTTTTTCGTTTCTGTTACCTTATTAGCGCTTCACGGAAGGAGGACCCTCGATTGATCTAGCTGAGAGTCTCTGGCTGGAGACGTCAACATGACGAGCGATTAGCGCCAAAGCTGAGTAAAAAGTAACGATTTGCTTGGGGTACTGACAAAACACCGAGGTTGTAGGAAGTATTGAAGAGAACAAAGAACACTTATCTTCGCAGCTAATTGAAACTGCATATCTTGAAAACGTGGATGTTACTATAAACTGGATAACAGATCACTCAGCACGTTGTTGAGAAGGTGCTACGAGTGTATCACGGAAATGAGAGAGACGACCAAGGCATTCAACGTATTTCGACCATCAAAGATCAGAAATACTATCATATAAGCAAAAACCTTTAAAAAAAACTGGTTCGGCCTGATATGTGGTGCGTCTAGATGACAACCGTCGAACCAGATCCGTTCTTTACAGCAATGCATGGGATTTCAAGCGCACAAAAAAGTCCACCAAACCAATAATCAAATTTCTTCACTTCATCCAATGAGCAAAACAATGTGAGCAACTATGGGAGCCAATGGAAGGCTCAATTCACGTATGCTTCAAGTAGTCGATGAAAAGTGAGGAAGAAATTAGTACAACCGTTAAACTATCATAAGGTAACACCTAATTTCTTATTTGGACGTCGTTTTCTTAATCTTCATGAGTAACTAAATAATGGCGGTATATGATATTGTGGAAGGAACGAGCGCTAAACGATGACATCATCTCATTTGAATCCTTTTTCGGAAAGAAAAGAGTTATTATTCGCTGTCCATTTTCACCGCCACCTTGTTCAGCACACTGAACGTTTCTTGATTGATGGATGCACTGCTTGTTCCACTACTTGTTTCGTCCGAGGTCGTTAATTTACATACTGATAAGATCACTAGCTACTTCTCTTCTTTGTCATCGTTAATTTCCCTCTTTTCTTCATCTTCTAACCATCTACCGTTTTTATCGTCTCACACTTGATTTTCTGAGTATAGGTTCCACCAGAAACGATGTTGTTCGAAGGATCTTGTCGAAATTTGGCAGTATTGATGAACTTTGCTGCACTTAAAAGTTATAAGCCTACTCTACAAACAAGCCCAACTATTTAAAACTTTGTAACAACTTCTGTTCGCTCACCAAAAGTGCGAAAACTTTTTTACCGCCTCATGCTGGCATGCGGGTGTTCCTTGCTGTCGAACTGTGATCTAAAATTGGGATCATCATCCGGCAAGGTGTTAAAAGAAAGAGGAAATTCGATATTTTACTCTGAAAGAACCGTTAGACGTAGGCTGACGTCACGAACCAACACTGTGTGAGAAGTGGTTGCCTTCCTGACAAGAACTGTAGAAGTGAACGGCATCATACTAAAACCTTTCCTTTTGTGGAAGCAGGTATCACGGTTATAGTAATATTGTTCCTCATGAGGAAGATCCAGCATATCATAGAGACATATCCTGATTCGACGCTGCACAAAAGCCACTAAGCTTCTCGTCGTTCCGGGACGATAACGCAGTATCAAAACTCTCTGGGACAAGCTGACTTCCTTCAATCCACGTGGCAAAGTCCTACCTCGGCTATCTCAAGATTCCGGGAAAAAATCAACTCGATCAGCATTCAACAACATTCGTGATGAAGGCGAAGAAATCGCCAAAAAGCCGCCCAACCCATACGCAAAACGAAGGTTCTAAGACCTTCATGGTTGATGGATAAGAAAAACGAATAGAATTCAAGATGTGTTCGAAGCTGCACAGTATGATACAAGTAATGTTTGGTCATGTGGTAAAAAAATATAGCTTCTTGTGCTTCGTTACAGCCATACATGTGATGGGGACACATGGTGACTTTATCGGTGTCGATTGGATAGTGTCGATGATTGACGGACTACAAGATGATACAGTGATGTACTATTTAGTGATCGATCCTTTAGTTTTCGTCGAAGGATGGGGAGAGATCATTTCATTTTCGACGGCACTGTGATTAGACAGTGTGTTTGTCAAATTGCGAATACAGAGCAGACAAAAAAATGATAAGATTAAGGGAAGGATCTCAGAGACAGTAAAACAATGATTGTGGAAAGGGAAACAATCCAGAAAAAGCGATTCATCCAGGAAAACGTAATAATTAGAGAACACTGTTGACAATTTAGGCACTTTAAGAAGCTACAACAGCCACAGAAGCACGGAAATCTAGTAAGGAGATATCCATTTTTTTGAGAAGAAAAAAGAAAGGAAACAAGGAAAAAAGAACGGATACTCGGGTCTTGTTTCGATTACGATCGCACTACATTCAGGATTTAAATGAAGAAAGGAGAAATTATTGCCCAGTAATTCCTAACGGATCCCCAACTGACCGAGAAATTGAACACTTTTCCAAGAAGATTGTAACTGTGAAAAATATGAACGAAATCTATGATGAGGAAATCTGATCAGTCAATTTAAAAGGATTACTGAAAAAAAATTGCTGATTCAGTAACGGTAACCACTTTGAAAGAGAAATACGGCGGGAAACATAGATAGAATGAAAAAAAACAGCGAATGAAGACATGAGACGAGGTAGTTGGCTAATCGTTTCTTGTCGGACCAAAACCAATGATTTTATTGATTCTCATTTTCACACCAATCAACTAGTTTGAGAAATTTTGTGATATAACAAGTTCTGACATGCAGATGACGTGGGCAGGCACGAATCCAACGTATCGATTTGGACAGTTAACAACTAGGCGGGAAATGATAACATATTAAGAGTACATATATTTTTCAAATTCACACTTTCCAACTTTTCAAATCCTAAAGCATATTTTCTAGGCGTTTTTCTCAGGTTTATAGAGTTCCAGAATCTTCATTGCGTAAATGAAACAATTCTTTTCCGAATGCAGTGGTTGGAGCACAAATGGAGCTTTTGTAGTAGTATCTTCTCCTCATTTTCTTCTTGATTAAAAACTATACTAATTATTGCTTTACTTCATTTGATCCCGTCTTCAAGTCTTATGTGCGCACCCCCTGCAGATCCCAGCACTTCTAATGTCCACCTGTTTCCTCGCATCCATCGCCTACGAAGATCTCCGAAGTTTTTACGTGTGGCTTCGGTTGCTGCTTGAGGATTTTCATTTCACCTTGAATGTCAGAGAATAGTGGTCGAGAAATTCTCCGTGGAGTCCTGAGATAGGCTGGAGTGTTCCCAATTGGATTGCAAAGAGTGATTTTTTCCCAGAGAAGCCCGGTCCAATTTCCCGACCCCGGAGGGATGAAAGGCTTAGTTGGCCAGGAGCGGATTTACAACTGTGCTATCCACTCCTTAAAAACTGCACTAATGTTGAGATAATTCGGATGAAATGAGTAGTTTGGAGTATTTCGATAACTAATGTGCAAATATCTTTTTTTGGTAATGTGGATTACGTTGTACCGTCTAGTGGTTGTCACACTTCGGAAGTCGACTCTTAAGAAGAAAGTGGAGGTTTTTGCTTGCGATTAAGTTTCGTCTGTCACAGCGGATTTACGACATAGATTAGTTGAGGTTCTATCCAAGAATTTCAGCAAGAAAAAGCAGCATTCAAAAGGGCAGTGGTTAGAGGCGCACTGCAATGCACACCTGGTTGTTAGTTCGATCCCGCAACCTGGAATCGTCAATCTTACCATCCCTCCGTGGTCCGCACATTGCTAGCAGAATTGTCTGGGAGGATGGCAGCAATGACTCGATACATCGGTAAACTACCGCTGCTCATTGTATAGGCCAGATTTGCATTCAATAACCTCTAATGATGCTTGATAAATATGAATGCATGGGGCATCCCTTAGGGATTGATCAACGCCGAAAGAATTTTCTAACCATAATTAATCCTACCGATCCATGAATGGATGAATGGATGAACTCCTAGGTTCATGCTGTCCTTCTGAAATCAACGTTTTTACTGCTATACTACCCATGCCACAGAATGAGAAGAATCTGCAATGTTGCAGTCAATTGCTAGATGAATAGTTGCATGAATGAAAAGAAATAGTGCAAGAATTGTGAATGTGGTACATATTCCCTTCCCAGAAAAAGCCCAGTACGTGGCAAACGTCTGGTCTTCTTTCGCGGAATTCTTCTTTCACGTCGTTCGTATGCTCCATGCAAATAGAACAACGACCTTGTTACACGAAGGGTGTGGTCTCTGCAACTAGGGAACCATCCATTTCTGATTTGTTTTCTATCTAGCGCTTCTCGTGAACGGCGTACTCTTCCGATTCATGCGCGATCCTATCATTCTTTTTTGCTCCGTTGGAATTCTTGAACATATCATTTGCTTCGTTATATTTATGGGAAAGAATATAAGCAAAACGAAGGTTTGATGAAGATTTTCCAACAACATTCGTTTCTTGGTCGGAATCTTCATTACCTACTGTCTCGACGTGGTGCCAGACTCGAAAAAATCGCGTAGCCGTGACTAGCTGCTTTTCTAATGAAGAAGAATAGAATGTCGATTGCAGAATTGTACTACTGCGATGCTGAGACGGCAGCCGGATTGTATTATGTAAGACGGGTTCACTTTTTATTTGACAAGGTGACAGGACTGTACTAGTTTCGGTGCTTTCGAACTCTTTATCGGTCCACAAAGGTTAAAATATGACTAGGTGGTATTCCCGATAGAGTTCTATGACGTTAGCTACGGTTCGTCATCCATGAAACAGATTCTCTGCTCAAATCTTGCTCAGTTTACAGTTTCCGCGTCGCCTAAATAGTCGGCTTTCGGTCGTCTCTTCCTCCATTAACCAGTCAGTCACGTATGGAGACTATTTAGTACAAAAATCTGACCACACTTCATTTGTGGTTCTCTTGTGTAGAGATGACAGATAGTCTTCCTAGCTTCTGCCCTAGAAGCTGCCTTTTGAGTGGAGTAGGTGACGACCGGAACTATACAGAAAGATCGCGCTACGGTTAGATAAGAAATGCCCATCTTGTCCTTGCTACCATATGATCGGTCTCCTCCAAATCGCACGATTAATCGATTACCACACCGATTTTTCTCCTACTCGAAAAAATGAATTTTCACAGAAGAGCAAAACCGGAGCGGTGAACAAGAAGGAAAGGACGTTTTCACCTCGTTCCGATCTTTTGTTTCAAATGCGCCGATCCTTTCTCACTTCCACTAGTCTCTACTTCGGTATTGATTTGTTCGGCAACAACCTCAAAAAAGCCTGTTCATCCCAGATCAATGTTTATGACTGATGACGGAACGTCACTTATCACGAGTTACAGAGGTCAGTAAATAACAACTGATGGTGCTAGTCGTTTTTTCTGAGGTGAGGGCCGAACACCGAGCATTACCAAATGAAATGAAAGAATCTCACCTGGATCGACGCAATGGGCAACTGAAAGAATGTGCTACACGAGGTTAAATGCATGGTGGCGAAGTGAAATGATAGATCTCATATGAACCAACACGACGGGTAAGGGAAAGGTGCACCGCAAAACGTAATACGATGAAATGTCGTAGATGCTCTCTTCGTAGACATTCTTGTTAGACTGGTACACGATCGTCTATTATAGTTCTTCTACTGGGCAACCACCTAAAGCACTATGTGACCTATTCGAAGGTTGGGATCAAAAGAGAGTGTTCTGATCCCAATTTTTTCAAAACCTTCAAGGGTCAGCGATGAAAAATATATTATTTCCATGCCAAAAAAGCTCACGTAAAAATGAACTGGTCCAGATGTTGTTCTAGTGGACATCAGCAATTTATCATCCTGTCGCTGTGTTCTGAACCATTAGGAAAGTGTTAATATTTCATAAGAACGATTACTGCCATGACGGTGAATGTCGAATTAATGAAACAGAACCGATTAATGGGCAGAATTCAGTGTGGACGCCTAACTAAACGGCTAGTGAGAAGAAGTCAACAATTAAAAAATGAACTCCAACATTAATAACTTGCTACATAATCATTTAAATAGCAGCAAATTCGCCAACAACTTTCAAGTTAAGTGGTCCAAATAATCTATAAACAGACAATATGAAGACGTCTAGTTTTCAGTTCGGAAATTTCCTACTTTATGGTTGTACTTAGGGAGCGGGTGTGGCGCAGTGGTCACAGGCGCCCTGCAACACATACGTGGAATCGATCCCGGCGCCAATGGCCCACCAAGCCTTCCATCCCTCCGGGGTCGGCAAATTGGTACCAGACTTGTCTGGGAGGTTAGCAGCACTGGCTTGATACATCGGTAGGCTCCCGCGAATCACTGTAAGGGCCAGATATGCATTCAATCACCTCCAAATGATGCTTGATGAAGTCGAATGCATGGCACATCCTTCAGAGATTGATCAGCGCCGAGAGCTTTATCCTTTATCCTCTATGGTTGTACTTGGTGTGATGACAAAAGTAGAGTTCAGTTGCAAAGTAGAGTAAAAGAGCAAAAATAACTGAGAAGCTCAAACGGAGACTTATTTATCAAACAACATTAGTTTAAATTCGAGAAGTGGATAATTTATGTGCACTTTTGGAAAATCTTTTGACATCCTGAAAAAGAAAAGAAGGATAATACAGCAGTCATTCGAAATTTCAAATTGTTGAGAAGAGCTATTTAGAACAGTTGGAATTTTCTTCTGAGCAACTGGTTAGATGGGCCGATTTATTTTTTTCTAGTCGAGTTTTCGAGGATTTTCCTATTGGGGGTGGCTCATCCGAATTGAAAAGTCGTGCAGCTGAACTGTGGCGGGGGCGACGAAGCTTAGGACTGTACTTAACTAGCTAGAACTAGCTGAGAGACAGGCGAAACGAAAGGACCGCCATAGTGTGGTGGTGAACGCTTTGGCCCTCGGAAAGGGTAATAGCGCGTTCGCTTCCGTTCCCGACCGCACACACCTACGGTCCGCAGTTTTGCAAAGTATCTCAACACCCGAAAACGATTCTGCGATTTATAACCATTATGATTCTCAGATATTGCAACTTGGACCAAATTCGAAAACTGAAGGAAAATTGGATGAGAGAAAGCCAATGCAAGGGTCTTGGTGGCGCAGTGCACAGGAGCCCCGGAAATCTGTAAATTCGGGTTCGAATCTGGCCTGTATTCCAAGTTTTGCAGATATCTCAGTATCGTAGTGGTTGCATTTCACATCATACCCTGTCGTAAAAAAAACAACAGTAGGCAATAGATATAAAGATGAATATTGTGATTTTGCGGTTATTTAATTTACGGTGTGGAAGCACAGTGTTAGAGACACCGTTCAATAAGCGCTAGCCCTGGTTCAACACCAACGTGGAGCAACCAAGCTTATTGTCCCTCCAGGAAGAGGATCAGTCCTGGAAAGGCAAAGCTCCCTTAGATCCACAAAAGCTACCTGTGCTGAAGAACTAAGCACACTTTAGCAGAGCTATCTCACTAATCCAGAGAGAATCAAGTCTGCCAGCGTTTAAAAACCCATACAATAATTTTTAAATACATATAGGAAGAAGACAAGAACCCTAAGTGGAGCGACGAGACAACGAAATAGAAAGGTGTTGGGATTCGCACAATGTATGCAAAAATGACTCATATAGGTAACTAAAAAAGCTTTAAAAAATTTCATGCTTTTCGAATTCTCATCCTCGCAGGCAAGGGTACCTCCAGTTCATTCTCACTTGACTCAATGTTTGCTGGATGCGTAAAGAATGATGTTTGCTACAATTTGAAAAACAAAGTAGGAGGCCATCGCTGCTAACAAAGTTGTCCAAATCAAGATGTACAAAATTTCAAATAAAAATTCAGTTAGGGAGAATGTAAGCAGATAATCGTCAAAGCTGTGAAGGAAACTTTGTCGAAACGTACGAACCTCTCTCCGATCCACAAAAGCCAGTATTTGCAGATGACAACTCGTAGAAGCGCAAGCAGAGTTATTTTAGAACTCCAGGAAAAAACGACCTAACCAACCAGTAAAATTAGAGTGAAATGAAACCTTCCGTCCGTCAACATAGTTCTAAAGTGGGTCGAGCCACTCATGCCATTTAACTAACCAATGTAAGGGAAGTAATCATAGTAATAAAAAAGAGCGGATTGATACAATGTATCAAAAAGATGGGCAAGCACTAATTTCTTTTGGATAACTAGTCATCACATGTACTGTACGGATCACAGCACTTCTTGCATTCGATTCGTTTTCCTCTTACTCGTCGTCCACAATAGTCTTCGAACATTTCTCATGTTGTTTCAGCTACTGGTCATAGAATACTGACCAAGTCGTCGATTCCCTTTGCAATCTTGAAGACAGCCTAGCCAAGCCGCTCTACGTGGACTAAGAAGAACGTTCCGTAAGGAGTCGAACTGGCCCTTTTCCTTCATGATCGACTCCCTCACTAACCACCGCACTACCCTCACTACTTTCTTCAATCAGTTTTTTAAACTAGCAATGCCATTAGCAATCACCCCTCAACGAGAATGATCCGGAAAGCAAAATCGTCATTGAGCCCAGTTGACCCGAAGCTCCTGGTGATTGCTAATAGCACCACTAAAGTAAAAAACTGACTGAGAGAAAGACAAAGCTAGGGCCTCGGTTTGTGTGGTTGATAACACATGAGGCCCCTCGAAACGATTATCGCGAGTTCGAAGCGCACCTGAGGTTCCGAGTGTTGCTCATATCTGAGCATCCTTGTGGTTGTGTTTCGCATAGTACCATGCCATGAAAAAAAGCAAAGGCAGTAAACAAAAAGTTATAACGTTATGTTAACTTCTTTTTTCGATGAATGAAGCTGGTTTTAAAAAATTTTGTGTGATGAATGTCATGAAGTTGGTGACGATCTAGTGGCGCTTCTTGCTATCGATAACGACAGTGAAGATATGAAAACGTAGTTGAAGTAGCTGAGAGAGAGGTGAGACGAAGGACGCGCATGGTGTGGTAGTGAATGCGTTAGCGCTCGGAAAGGGTAATAGCGTGTTCGTTCCTCACCGCAAGCACCTGCGGTCCGGAATATTGCAAATATATCTGCATCATTGTGGTAGTTGAAGTACATCCAAATAAAATCGTTAGTCAACCTGAGAAACTATATAGCTTGCATACGAGAGCAGTTTCGGAACTTCTCAACCGGATAAGGCAAGTGCAAAGGTGTTTGGGTGAGAGGCATGATACGAACGGAAAGCACGGAGACCATCAGTATAAACCCCTGGACTACGCAACTTTGTGCAGAACAAAAAACGATGATTTTTTTATTACGTTGTGATGTACCACTAGGTTAGATTCTCTAATGAAATCTAAATCCTTCTTTCTCCATAGTTTATAAGGAAGGCAAACAAGCGAAACATTTTCGAATTTTCCAAGTCCGTATAAAAAGGTTACGGTGAGCTTTTCTTGCAGAATAAATGAGATAGTTCGCTATAAAGTCTGCCTAATCTGACGAAACACAACAGTAGAAGTTTTGTTTGTTAGAAATCAGGAAAAATGCACCAAAGCCAGAATCTTCGAGATTGACATTGATGAGTCGAATCGAACTGGACCTCTTACTCGACAATGTTCACCTATGGGTAGCATTTCCCACACTATTAGGGAGATGAAAAAAGTGGAATACAAACGTGCTCCATATTGAGTAAATTCATCGAATTGCCCTTAGATCTATAACCACGTTTTCAAAAGTTTTGTCTGCAACTTCACACAGAAAGTTTCTAACAAGGAATTCGTATTATATATATATATATATATACATATGTATTATGTATATATATATATATATATATATGTAGTATGTAATATTCTGTACCGAAGGTGCCTCATGCAAAATCGTAGTGTCCAGGGGCCTAGAGATTGATCGCAGCGCAATGAATAAATTTACGTAACTCGTCGACACTAAGATTCTTATGCGAATTCTTATGCGTTTTAAACTAATTGGTAAATCAAGTTTACCGTAAACCGAGAAATTTGCATTTCAAGACTTAACATAAAAGGTTAAGACTTATTTTAAATTTCAAATAATCACTATTTCGTCGTCAAAACTTTCCGTTTCGAGTATTTTCCAAAGTGATCTTCATATCAACATAATAAGACGTAGGAATAAGAAGTAGCAGTGCGAAACGATTTGACGCAATTCACTGCTTCAGTACTTCATTGCTAAAATGCCCAAAACGATGAATAATACGGTTGCTAAAAATTAGGACAGCATAAAAACTTTTAAACCCTTAAAAAACACAACAATAATGCAGTGGCTTACGATTGGCCGCTGCTTATCAACCAATAGGGAGTTGCGTCTACCTTGTTTTTGAGAAAATTTGACCTTAGTGAGGCATGTTTATATTTGCAAGAGTTAATAATGTTTCATGAAAGATAGACACCATCCTCGAACTTCATCATGTTTTTGGCCGAAAGATTTTCTCCCACTAAAATAAAGAAAGTTGACTATCATCTAGATAGATTTCCTCAATTAATAGTTGTAAAACACTCAATGCGTACATCAATGCTGGTTAAGAAGGCTTTTCATGCAACGGTTCGATAGAGCTGGACTTAGCTGGACTTCTAGAAGACTAAACAAACACCAAACCATTTCGTATAAATAAGAGTAGTCGTAATTCGAGAACAAGTTCTCAAATTTCTAAAAATTCTCCTCTGCAGGACAAAAAAAGTCCATAGCAGTTGGTGAAACCGGAATCTCCGTAGCTAAGCAGTGATCTTTGACCTTTACGTATGAGTGATAAGAGGAGATGGATGAAGCATTCAATGTTGATCTTTGCATTATGGACATGCTAATCATTCTGGTTCCATTCGTAGCATCATAGAAGTGATCAAATTCATAGTTAGCTTATAAAACGAAGGGCAGTGAACTACCAAAGAATCAAGTCAGTCGTCTTACGAGACAATTCTAGCAGCAATTTGCCGAATTCGAAGGAATGGAGGATTGGTTAACCCAGGGCATGAAATTGAACCCAAAGGTTATGTTCATCTCATTCTGCCTCTGACCATTTTGTTAACGCGTGCCTTAAATTTCACTCATTATTCAGTGACGTATTCAGTTTAAGTTTCCTTCTCAAGATATCCCTATTGTTAATATGTTAAATTTCTGAAAAGAAAATACCGTTGAACAGAATTTCACTAGATCACACGATCTAGAAGAAGTAGAAGGATTATTTTTAAAAAAATATATAGATGCATTGTTTCGAACAAAATTTGTGAAACGTAATATGGGAAAGCCTTCAAGCAAACAAAAGAAACGATGGCGATCTGGCTTGCTTATCGCCGAACTGAGAACCAGTAGTCTTCCCTCGTAGACGTGATTGAATATATATTCGTCCTACATAATGACTCGTGGAAGCTTATTGACGTACCACTTCAAACTTTCTTTTCGTCCTTCTAGGCAAATCTGGGTCGAATTTGCCGAATACGGGATGGTGGGTGGTGCCGTCGTTCAGTCAGGACTCGGGATCGAACCATGAACCAACGACCACGTGTCCATTGCAGAGCATCTCAAACCATGTGCTGGGCTCGCACTGTTTTAGGTTAAAAATATTTAACGCCAAAAACCTGATGCAAGCTATTTTCCTGAATTATGACTACCAGAAAGTCATACGTTGTTTGAAATGATCGTAGTTGACAAATAAATTATATAAGCTTATTGCATCCACTAAAACCGACTGGAGAGTGATTTGACCATTTTGTTCTCTCAGTACTTCAATAAGATGGCCATTTTACTGGGTTATTCACCACATAGAATCATAAGTCGATAGCGACTAATAGGAAGGACAGCCAGCTCTGAAATTAGAAGCACATCGTACAGAATTTTTCGAGAAACTTCTATATTTGGGAAAACTTCCCCAGTAGAGTAAAGTCTATCATGGAAATCGTTCAGGTTTTTTATCTTGTCAATAAATATGAAAAGTTTCCTCGAAAACGGTAAAAGCGTTTGTAACCGAAACACATTAACAGTTCTTGAAATAACATCCCAGAACTTTTTTTGAACTATTCTTTCAATCACAATGATGCTGAAATATTTGCAAAACTCCGGACCGCAGGTGTCTGCGGTGGGGAACGAACGCGCTATTACCCTTTCCGGGGCCTAACGCATTCACCACCACACTATGCGGGTCTTTCGTTTTGCCTATCAGCTAGTTTTTTTATCGATCAGTGCCATCAGCAGTCACCCCTCATCCCGGGTTGATCTAAGCAGCCCAAATCAACATTGAACCCTGTTAAGGTGAGGGCTACCAATACCAGGATCCGCCACCGTCCTGGTATCAAAAGTCGCATGGTGGCAAATCTCCCTCTGATCCACAAGGGCTGCAACTGCCTGTGGTGGTGAAGACCTGCGGCAGACTTTGGCCAGGCTGACCCTCGGGATTCCAGGGAACCCCAGTGGCTTAACCAGCAAATCTCCGAAAAGTGGTGATTATGCTGGGGCCCACACAACCAGTGAGGGCGGGCAGTTCAAGTATCAAGTAGTAAGCTGAGGCTACAGTTAAAATCACAATGTTCACTTTTTTGTTGCTGCCTACTACAATTTTTCAACACAGGGTATTATGCGAAATACAACCACAATGATGCTGATGGCACTGATCGATAGAAAACTCGCTGATCGCCAGGCGAAACGAAGGTCCCGCATGGAGTGGTGGTGAACGCGTTAGCCCCCAGGAAAGGGTAATAGGGCGTTTGTTCCCCACCGCAGACACATGCGGTCCTGAGTTTTGCAAATATCTCAGCATCACTGCGATTGTATTCCGCATAGTACACTGCCATGAAAAATTGTAGTAGGCAGCAAGTAAAAAGAGAACATTTTTATGTTTCAATGTTCCCGCCAGATTGGTTTAAAATCAAATTAAGAAAAGAGCATGAAAAAGTGAACAATGGTGAAAATGCATAACTCTTTCGCTACAGCTGATTATTTTTCACGGCAGGGTATTCTGTAAAATATTAGGTTGTACCATGCGGAACATCCGATTTTATTGTTTTAATTTCCCGTGCAATTTTTCAAATAAAAATTTTGTTCTTTACATATGTTTAATAAATACTTTCGAAGCACAAAGTTTGCTCTTTCTGTTTCGAATATTGATTTTTCTCAAGATTTATTATTCTAACACCTTTGTAGACTTTAGCTTTAGTATGAATCAACGTGATATTCAGTGTGCTTTTTTTTTGTACGAATGGAAGAGTGGATATAACGCCGCGGCAGAAGCTAGGAATATCATCGGCTCGGTTAGAGACGGCTTTGTTAACGAACGCACCATTCGTCGTTGGTATACAAAGTTCGAATACGGGGGCGAGAGCCTTGCAAACAACGATCGTGGTAGGCCAGAAATTACAGTTAACGATGAGGCACTTCGTACTCTAGTCGAATCAAATCCACGTCAAACGGTCTGAGAAATTGCGACAGTGTTCGGAGTCAGTGCTATGACCATTTCACGTCACATACAGTTGATTGGTGAGGTTAAAAAAATTGGACAAATGGGTTCCACACGAAACGAAAGGCAGAAACTCAAATTCTGAAAACATCCAATTCGCTACTGATTCGCAAAGATAGAGATCCATTTTTTAACCGCATCATGAATTCCGATGAAAATTGGAGACTATGCGATAACCTTCGCCGTTCTGCACAATGGCCAGACGCCGATGAGAACCCACGACACATGCCTAAACCGAACCTGTACCCAAAGAAGACAATGCTTTCCGTTTGGTGGTCAGTGGCCGGTATAATTCATTGCAAATTCTTAAGACCTGGCAAAAACGATTACGTCAGAGCAATGTTGTGCTGAGCTCGAAGAAATGCATCAAAAACTACGCGTCAAGCAGCCGGCATTGGTTAATAGAAGAGGACCAATATTGCTTAATGACAACGGAAGACCGCACGTTTCCCAAATGACATTAAGAAAGCTGGATGAATTCAGTACGAAACTTTACCACATCCGCCTTGGTTGCCAGATTTGTCACGAACGGGTTTTCATTTTTTTTAAGCATCTGGACCACTTTCTGACGAAAAATAATCTTCAACGAAACAACCGTTGAAAGTACCTTTAAAGAATTCATTGTACATATTCCAATTAATAAAATTTAGTACGAAAAAAATTTACGGTTATTTAAAGTTTGCATTTAGAAGCGGACATTTTATATGTTACAACCTAATACAACCACAATAACGCTGAGATATTTGCAAAACTAGGGGCCCCACGATAGATTCTATTTCACGATTACCCTTTCCGGGGGCTCACGTGTTATCCACTGCTCTACTGAGGCTCAGTAATCACGTCGGCTCCCAGAAAGGCTGTTCACAGATTCGAATCTGGTCTGGGTCCAAGTTTTGCAAATAATGGTTAAAGCATTGTCTAGCAAAAAATAGATCGATCTTAATTATAGTACAGTTTAGTCCCTGAAGTGGACTTTCCACATAGAACATCGCATAGTCCTGCAGGCAGAGAACACCCTTTGGTTTATGCATCTGTATTTTCTAAAGTTGCATTTTCTTCACTTTGCAGATTTTTGCTATTTTGTCTGTATATAAAACAATAGGGATTAAGGATAGGATTATTTATAAATGATAGAGTGGGGATAGCACAGTAGTTAGTAATACTGTCGATGAGGAAGCAAAGGCGCTAGTTCGATCTCCGCCCCTAACGTTCTCTTCCGGTTCACGTGAGATACCTCAGCCAGGCAGTCTTCAAGATTGTAAGGAGGATCGACTCGACCACCATTCTACGGCTTTCACAATGAAGAGGAAATCCTCAACCAGTAGCTGGAACAGCGCGCGAAATGTTTAAAGACTACTGTGGACGGATGTGTGCGATGAAGATGAATTGAACGTAAGAAGCTCTGGTGTGCTCACAGAAGGTGTGATGACGGGTGATGTAAAATCAAAGTAAATAAACGAACAAAACAAAAAAAAGTGAACTTTTTAAGCAATAAAATAAGTAAATGTAAAAAATTAACTAGATAAACATAAAAAAATACAAAACTCAGAATCATTGTGGCTGTATCACACAAAATACCCTGCCATGAGGAAATAAAAGGCAGCAAATAAAAAGTTAACACTGTCTACAGCCTCAGCCTAACTGGTCTCATTGCAGATTTGGACTCCCCCAGAGGGATCTTTGATGGACGATTACTGATGGCACTGATCGTTAGAACTGGCTGAGAGAAAGGTGAAACCAACGACCCGCATGGTGTGGTGCGTGGTGGTGAACGCGCTAGCCCCGGAAAGGGTAATAGCGCGTTCGTTTCTCACTGCAAACACCTGCGGTCCGCAGTTTTGCAAATATCTCAGCACCACTGTGGTTATAAAAAATTAATGTAAATAAGTAAGGCAGCAAATACAAAGTGAATACTTTTTATTTTTTGTTCTATTTCATTTGATCCGGCTTCATGTCTACTGTGCGGATCCCAGCACTTCCCACATTCGATTCGTTTCCCTCGCATCTTTTGTCCACGAAGATCTTCCAACTTTTACGTGTGGCTTCGGTTGCTGCTTGAGGATTTTCATTTCGTCTTAAATGTCGTAGAATGCTGGTCAAGCAATTCTCCGTGGAGTCCTGAGATAGACGGGCTGGACTATTCCCAACTGGATTGAAGAGAGTGATTTTTTCCCAGAGAAGCTCGGTATCAATTTCTCGACCCCGGAGGGATGACAGACCTGGTTGGTCCGGAGCCAAATCGAACTAGCACCATGCTCGTGAAGATGGACATCACTAGTACTGTGCTATCCGCCCTCTAAAAGTGAATATAAAAATAAAAACAGTAAAACAATAATATATACCACAGATAACAAAAAAAATACGAATAATATAATGTTAACTCTTTATTTACTGCCTACCACAGTTTTTCACGATAGGGTATTATGTGTGATACAACCACAATTGTGCAATTGGGAAAAAATCCGAACCACTGGTGTCTAAGGTGGGGGAGATATGGTAGATATTCTATGCTAATAGAAAACTAGCCGAGAGAAAGGCGAAACGAACGGACCCGCAAGCTGTAGTGGTGAAACCCGTTAGACTCCGGAACGGGTAATATCGCTTTCGTTTCCCACCGAATACACCTGTGGCCTGCAGTTTTGCAAATATTTTATCCCAGGATCATTGTTCTCGTACCACACATTATGCTCTGCCATGAAAAATTGTAGTAGCCAGCAAGTTAAAAGTCAACACTGTGATTTCGACTACAGCCTCAGTTCTTAGTTTAACTGGGATCACTGCCGATTTGAGCTCACAAAAATCAGTCCCGTTGACGGATGATTGCTGATGGCACCGATCAATAGAACCAGCTGAGAGAGAGGCGAAACGAAGGACCAACATGTGGTGGTGAACGCGTAAGCCTCCGGAGGGTAATGTCGCGTTCGTTCAACGCCGCAAACAGCTGCGGTCCGGAGTTTTGCAAATATCTCAGCATCATTGTGGTTGCATCACACATAAATAACATGATAATAAATAATATAAGTACTAGACGAAGCAAAATGAATAAAATAACAAATAACATAAAATATAAAATAATAAATAACAAATAATAGTATAGAAAATATAAAATATGAAATAATAAAATAATAAGTAAACATTGTGATTTGGACTGCAGCCTCAGCTGAACTTAGTTCAATGCCGATGTGGGCCTCCCAGATCAGTCACGTTGACGGGTGATTGCTGATGACACTGGTAGATAGAAAACTAACTGAGAGGAAATAATGAATAACAAAGATGGGCAACAGTATTAGAATATTTAATACAAAATTTTCTTTGTGCAGAACTCAAATGGCTGTCCGACTTACCTGGGTTCATTTAGAATTTTCCAAAAACGCTTTAAGCGTTTGCGCACTGAAGTTTTCGATTCCTGTGAGAGGATAGTGGCCATTACTTTAAAAATATCACCGCTTCTTCTTTGTTGCGCCCCTAGTATTTAGTTTAACCTTAGATTTGGCGACTAGGTGCTTTTTTAAATGGGAACATAGTGGGCTACCCGTTTCGCCAACATATTCGCCAGTTAAAAAGGACAGATCTAGAGAATTCGCTACAAATGAGTGAAATAACACCGAACAACTTCAGACGCCATCAAGTTCTCAACCGTCTTTATGACCGTCCATGTACAGCGGAAGATTACATGAAATGCCCTACCGGTAGAGAGGGTGACTGTATGAATTCTGGTGCGTGGATCTGGTCTCTTGTAAAGCTTGAGTGGTCGAATACGTGGGCACAACGACTAGACCACACGTGTCCGTATAAAAGAGCATCTAGTCCGTAAATTTAACGTTAACCAAGTATTCCACTAGGGGGTGCATAGGGACGTAGAGAGAGAGAGAGAGAGAGAGAGAGAGAGAGAGAGAGATAACGATGAAGTTTTGGAGTAAAAATCACTATCCTGGCAAAGTGATCCAAAACATCGGCGCGCAAAACTCTTGAAGCGTTTTGTTTTGGGATAAATTCCAAAAATCCAAAAATAAAACGCAAGGAGAAAGGTCTTGCGGTGATGTACCTACCACCCTTCGGTGGTCGCGAAATCGCACAAGATTTGTCTTCGAAGAGAAGAAATAAGAATGAAAATACTGATGTGATATATCCGTAAGCCTGAGCAGGTCATAGGTCAAATCTGCAATCTGTTCTACGCCTATATGAATTGCAGCAAATGCATGGTGCATTCCTCAAGGGTTTGACAAACAGTGCAGAATGCTTTATGCTTCATCCTTCATCATTTATAAATACACAGATCGCTGCAACTTGTTGATGTCTTCAAAGTCGAAAGAACTAAAATTCCTTGAGGAAGATTTCGATTTCTAAAATTGAAATTGGGTTTCATGTGAAATGCAACTAACATGATGCTGAGATACTTGCAAAACTCCGGACCGCAGGTGTCTGCGGTGGGGAACGAACGCGCTATTGTCCTTCTCAGGGGTAACGCGTTCACCACCACACCATGAGGGTCCTTCGTTTCGCCTGTCTTTCAGCCAGTTCTACTGATCTGCGCCATCAGCAATCACCCGTCAACGGGACTGATCTAGGAAGCCCAAATCGGCAACGAACCTAGTTAAGCTGAGGCTGAAGTTGAAATCACAATCTTAACCTTTTATTTACTGCCTACTTTTTTTTAACATTAAGATTGAAATTTGGGATCGTTCAATCACGGTACGGTGTCTGGAAAACACCTATTGAAGGGGAAATAACAAAAAAATTCGGCGTCGTTTGCCGTTGCTAGTAAACTCGTTTGAAGAAAAAGTGCTCACCGATCTCCAACCAAGATTGTAAGTGATGTAGTGAGTTTCTTGGAAATTTAAAGAATTCTGAAGGAATAAAAAAACAGTTGATGTGGTGGAATGTTCTGGAAAAACTGAAAGAAAAAGAAAACCTTCGTTCTCAATTATGAATTCCGAGATGTTTTGTGTAAATTCGGCATTTAGCAATGAGAACAATTCGTGACCAAGAGTCTGCTCACGTGGAAGAGGCATCCATGACAAATCAACCGTTAACAGAAAAGTTCGGCACCTCAGAGGCAGACTAACTTTGCAAGACACTCTAAAGCATACTGGCTGATGTTTTTGCAGTTAAGGTGGCGAGACAGAAATAATGGCATTCGACAAATGAGAACAAGTTTTTGTTTCGTAAAAAGTTTTATGTATTCGCATGATGATCGTGCAGTAGAACGATCACCTGGAAAACGCACTAAACCTAAACGTTTTCTGCAGCATGAAAAACACTTGGAAAAAAAGGAATTGAGCTAGCAACTTTGCCATTCATGAAATATGGTAGGGCACAGTGGTTAGAGATAAATGCAATGCACACATGGTCTTCGGTTTGATCCCGTATCCCGAGCTAACCTAGGCTTCCATTTCAAAATCGACAAATTGTTACAAGGCATGTTTGGGATGAAAGAAACTTGTAATTTGATGCATTACGTTGCCTAAAATCGTTGTATAGGTCAGATATGCATTCAACATTTTGTCACCTCTACAAAGACATGAATGGAAAGCCCATGACTCAAATGTTAATCGACGAAAAACACTTTATCCCTATCACTTATGATCCTTATCCAATTTGGTCGGTTTATTATGGCCAAGGAAAACACTCATCCCCACTAGACCAGTCAGTCTAAGAATGCAGTACCATCTGGATGACGGAATAACAGATATCACAGAGGAATCCCGTAATCGATCGTTGATAGCTATTAACGACACCTACTTGGATACATGGATGACCCGTCCTCACTGGTTGTGCGAGCCCCAGCATAATCTCCACTTCTTCGGAGTCCTGCTAATTTATCTATTGTGGTTGCCTGGAGTCCCGAGGTCAGCCTATCCAAACTGTGCCCCCAGATCGTCCCCATCGCACACTGTCACCGCCCTTGTGGTTCAACAGAGGAAGATTTTTTGCCACCATGCGACTAGTTTCACACCACGACAGTGTTGAATCCTGGTATTGGTTTACTCTTTGCTGGAATTTCTGATGGAAACGCCGGACTCCTTCCCGGTTTGGGAGACCTTGCTGGGGATAAGTCTCCCCGCTTTACATTGCAACTTGGCGTACAGGTATATTTCCTACACATGATGAGGCGGTAAACCGTCGGGAGGGTTTTGGCAAGAAGAACTAAAAATGAAGGCCTCATCAGAATCCCGTGGTGTTCGCTGCCTCTTCCCCTAAATAGAACAATCCACTGAATGCGTAATACCCTACCATTGAAAAAGGAATAGGCAGTAAATTAAAGTTATACATTGTGACTTCAACTGCAGCTTCAGCCTAAACTCCTCCAATGCCGATATCTCATCCTTATATCATTCCACTTTTAGCGGTGATTAAGCTAGAGTGGAAAAATTGCTTGAGAAAGAAAGGCAAAGCAAGAGCCTTGGCTGCTACAGCAGATTACCTGTTAGTCCCTGGAAAGGGTAGTCGCGGGTTCGTAGCTAAACCTGGGGTCCGATTTTTGCTCATGCTTCAGTATATTTGTGATTGTATTTAACATAATAACTTGCAATGAAAAGAGAATAAGCAGTAAAGAAAGGTTAAACATTGCTGAGTAGCTCTGACTGTTGACATAAACCAATAGAGCTTTTGTTGGTCACTAATCTAGTAGTTGGATTAACCTATAAGCTTTGGAATGAACATCTTTCTATTTTCAGCTCACGAAGAATCTTTATGTACTGAGTAGGGACTCTCTGACTATCAAGGGCCTCCATGACTGCTTCTATCTCGACTGAATCAAAGGCCTTCCCTAAATCGAATAAAGTGAGACAGAGCGGTCTTCTGCACTCTCGCGTTACTTCAGTGAGACTTGTTATCGTGTGGATGTGGTCCATCGTACTAAATCCTTTTTCGAAACCCTGCTTGCTCACATAGCTGTCCTTGGTCCAGTGTTCTGTCAATCCTGTTTAGAATGACTCGAGTGAAAGGTTTGTAGACGGCAGACAGCAAGCAGATTGGGCGATAGTTGCCAATACCGCGTAGTTAACCCTTCTTGAAGAATAACACGGTCATGATGGTCTTCAATGGAGTAAGGACCTTGCATCCAGACAGGCAACGTGTGATGGGCCAAGCCAGTGTGTTTACGAGGACTGGCGGAAGGTTCTTCAGGTGTTGATCTTATCCTGTCCGGGCTTGGTGCTGTTCGATTTTTTCACCGACGAAATGGCATGTCGGATTAGGGAAGGAGAGCCGGTGGTACAACATATCCGTCCTCGTCTATTTGATATGACGAGAAGTGGACGTGGCAATTGAAGAGATTCTCCAGTGCCTTTCCAGAAACTATAACAATTCCGCCTGAGTGTCGGAGTGCAATCATTTTGGTCCTGTAATTGGTGAAGCTTCGGTGAGCTTTGCGAATGCTTTTCCCAGCCTCTGCCTCTTCGACCATTATTGCTGCTCTTCTCTCTTTAAGATCTTCTTTTATCGCCTGTCTGCATTGTTTTGCAAGTTCGGACGTTAAGTCGTGGCTGCATGCAGCTCTGCGATTCCACGCTGGAGTATCAGTTCGGATTTTTTGGAGACAGACGTCTCTTGGTGACATTCGAACTCTCAGCTTTCGTAGCGCTAACGTGAAGTTGTTGAATGAGCCGATCGTATTATTCGTCGACGTTATCGACAACGGCATCTTCCCAACAGCCGACTAATGAATTGAATAAGTCCCAGTTTGCGGTGGTTCTGGGACTTCGGTTTTTGAATTTAGCGGTTTTTTTCTCCTTTGCGCGAGAAAGAGAATTTTGCACGAAGGAGACGGTGGTCTGATCCCGTGTAGAATTTTTGGGACAACAGCGACATCGGTTAGGCAAAACCTTTTGTTTACTGTGATGTGGTCTATTTCGTTGTGGTACTCTCCATTGGGAGTCTCCCACGTCCAGCGTTGAGGGTGGGGCTTCTGGAATTGTGAGTTACCATGGATTGTCTTGGTCGCCATGATAAACTCAGAAAGCTGCTCACCGTGTTCGTTCCATTCTAATCCGTGGGTCCCAATGTGCCGTTCAATGCGATGCGATACAGATGCTGGAGAAAACTGATATATAGTTCCCATAAAGGTAAAAAAGTACCTATTTCATTTTTTTTACCTGACTCAAACTGAGAAAATTTTCAACTTCTCTATCAGTGTCGCTGAATGGTCGAGGCATTTTTGCCTCGCATTTTGGGAGAACCATGCTTCAGCATTCCAACATGCATTGGAGGTGGTGATCTGATCCAAAACAAGTCTGATATCAATTTCCCGATCTTCTTATGGAATGAGAGGTTTAGATGAGAATCCAGAAACCAGCACCCTAAGACTCTTCAACTATTCTATTCGCTCTCTACTTAGTTAAGGTTTTGACTTTTACTTTTTACCTATTCGTCTTTTACGATACGGTACGACGTGAAAGACAACTGTAAGAAAAAAGAACACCTATAAAACAACGCTTAGTCGAGGTAAACGTAAAGTTAAAGCAAATACTTCACTAGAGATGCACAGCAAACAGAGACATAACGGGGAAGATTCTGAAGTAGAAGTTACGGTCATCGCATAGGAATCGAAAACACGAGCGCGCAAAACTCTCGAGGCATTCTGGATTAATTCCAAGAATCCGAAAATGAACCGCAGGTAGGAATGCCTCATAATCACGCGTGATATTGGGCAGTATCTAAACCTGTTATTTTGATGGGAGGGACACATTACGCTTCCATTTCAACTCTGGGCGGTTGGTTCGGTGAGTATGCGATGAAGCCATTCTGTGCTCAGTGTGACTGAAATCTTGGTTTAGCACTTTCTCTCTTTGGTTGTGGAGGTGTTTGGCTAGGTATATTACAGTGAACTTAACCTTTCCAAGCTCTGCGGAAGGCGAAATCCACCGAAACGTCAGCTCGAAATAAAATAGCAACTCGTGTTTGCTCAAGAAAAATATAAATGAATTTAATATAGATATACAATGTAAACAAAAATATAACTTGTAAGGATTCTGAGATATGAACAAAAGTAGGAATGCGCAGTTGGGCTTGGAACACACAATTACCTTCAGCGGGATTCATGTGCTATCTGCTGCACCAGCCAAGGTCCTTAACTCTCAGCATTCGTATGAATATATGGACAAGACTTTAATGGATATTACGGCACTTTCTTTGCACGCAGCTGTCAAGTTTGTCCTTTTCCTTATAGGTTCTTCACTTTGTCTTTATTGCTAATTATTTTCGTATTTGACACTTCGCCAGTTTTAGAATCGAAAAAAAAGTGTGGCACTTTATGGAGCGACCATTCATTTATTCACGGCGGTAGTTTAGTGTGGACTAAGTCTGTTGTCTGCAGTTTTCCTTAAGCAGTACTCTACCATTTTCACATTACGGTTGCTGGATTCCATAAAAAAATAGTTGCTTACACGTCATTCAATTTCACATTTTTATTAGAGAAATTTGGTCACGAGCAGCTTTCTGTAAAAATTCCATACATACAATAATATGTGCGAAGTCCTCGTTCATCGTTCTCCCTGGCGGACCAAGTCTCACATCCTTTCGTGCTAGGGTTATAAAGATGACTGTTTGTGGTAGAAACTAGGGAACATATCACGGATGCCCCAGAATTCCAAAAAGCATCTATTCGACTAACATTCAACACTACTGGTACAGAAAATCGATAGTCCTCAAGCAGGACCTGAACTTAAACGGAAATCTGAAGTTTTTTGGTAACCAAGAATGCAAGACAACGCGATGAGTGTAGGAAGTGTTGAAAGCTGCAAAATATGTGAAGTTGGACGATATACGTGCTAATAATGTGATCTGTAGTTAAAAAAAAAGACTAGAAAACTTGGAGGTTTTTGGAGCCTGCCTACTACATTATCCTCAGTCAGTCGGTTGATCGCAGAAATCGTTGTCTTTCTAAAAGAACTGTAGGATGTAACGTAGGAAACTTCCATACGATCCATTTGGGTAGATGACTTCTTCTGGGAAAGATCTGCAAACGCTCTAACACGGATCTCTCTCGACTACGTAAGAAACCATGTTCAACGAGAATTTATGGTGCCAGGGAGTAGAGATCGTCAAACCGTAGCTGAACCCACAAGCGATCTCGTCGACCTTCATCCATTGACGATGCGGTTGCAGAACAATGAAACAAACGGGGAAGTACTGGTTCTTGAAGGCACGTTTGTGGAATATGCCATACAGGTATCTAGGTCTTTTGATGGCACTAAAGAACAGTCGACGAATAAAGAAACTGGCCCCAAATATACACCTACAATTGTATGCACACACAGAAATGTATATAAACGCAACGCACACATATGCATACATACAGAGAAGCATATACACACAAATACTAGAAGCATAGAGTACAACAGAGGAATAGCGCTCGGTCGTTCGTGGGTGCTGTTGTCGTCAATGTTGAGCGTGACGCTGTGAAAACATCTGCACCCTCATCTATCAAAACATAGCACTTTTTGAGATGGAAAATCTTCCCGGTCGTTTTGTTGATGTGAGCAATCGCATTCCATCCTAGGTACATTCTTACCACATGTACAGTCATTGTTACACAGAAGATACACAGACATGCGTATTTACGATATATATATATATATATATATATATATATATATATATATATATATATATGTATATATATATGTATATATATATGTATATATATATGTGCATACTTATATACGCATATATATATATACATATATATATATACATATATATACATGTGTATGCGCGTATACATAATATACATGCGCGCATACGTGCTCCTGAAGAATGCCGTAACTTCGCCTTACAACATTGCAGCACAATCCAGGTAGAAATTCTACCATGTAACAATGTCTTTGGTTGTAGAAAATAAAGAGAAAAAACGAAGGGTTTCCAAATAAAGCTCGAAGGCACTCAGAATGATTAAAAAGGATAAAAGGATAAAGCTCTCAACGTTGATCAATCTCTGAGAGATGTGCCATGCATTCGACTTCATTAAACATCGTTTGGAAGTGATTTAATGCATATCTGGCTTTTACAATCGCGGTGGCCTACCGACGTATTGAGCCAGTGCTGCTATCCTCCCAGACAAGTATGGCACCAATTTGCCGATCCCGGAGGGATGGAAGGCTTGGTGGGCCATGGGCGCGAGGATCGATTCCACGTTTGTGATGCAGGGCGCCTCCAACCACTGCTCCACACGCTCCCTTAGGATGATTATGAAGCATATTTATTAAAGAGACTGAACAAATAAAACGATGAAAATTGCAGAATATTCATTTATGAAGGTATTCAACAATTAAATTAAGGTGCCACGACTCCGTATTGCGTGAGATGATATGGTCAGTAAAATGCACCAATGTTGGTACAACTGTATGGACACAACACGACAACGATGACTATTCGACGCCGATTTTCTAAAAAAAATTTCTAACTTCTATTTACAGTTAGCCACTTTTTCATGGCAGAGCATTATGTGAAATATAAACACAAGGATACTGAGATATGAGTAAAACTGGGGACTTTAGCTGGGCTTCGAGCCCGCAATTGCCCTTTCCAGGAAGCCACGTGTTATCCAGTGGACGTACCAAGGTCCCTGCTTTGTCATCCTTTCGGCCAATTTTTTACTCTTGTTGTTCTATCAGCAATCATCTGTTAACGGGAATGACCTAGGGAGCACAAATCGGCATCGTACCCAGTTAAGCCAAAGCTTCTGATTTCACGGCGGGGTATTATGTGAAGTACATGGTCTCGATTGGTGTCGTAGATGGCACGTCAGTCCCCGGAGAATATAGTCGCAGATCGGAAGCTCACTTGAAACTCCAAGTTTCCCTTTATATCTCAGCATCCTTGGTACTTTTCTAGTTGACAATTTGAAATGGCTCTTATGTCCGACACGAGTCGCTCGCGATCGCCGTTACCATGATGTCGCTGTGATTCATCTATGATTTGAAACATTCTACACATTCCCTACGATGTTACAATGTAAATGAGACCCTACTGATATCGTTAGGTGAATGAAATGCCTTCGCTGCAAAAAAAAAAACTGCACATGACTAAAAGAGATCCTTGTAATGATTCGGATTGGGAAGGGAAATGTAGAATAAAACTTGCATATTCACCAATTTGGAAACGGTCCAGTGCGTTATGGAACATAAAAACCAATTGAGATAAATACGCGAAAATTCTTATGGGTTACAGAACCGTGACGTAAACTTTATATACTGTATTGAAGACTTAATCGCTGCTTATAGAATTTTATATTCAATTCTTCTTTTGCCTCATTGTCCGGATTCTCAATTGTTGAATAGTTCAATTGTTATCACAATCTTAACCTTTTCATTTGCTGCCTATTCGTTTTTAATGGCAGGATATGTTGCGAAAAACTTCTATAATGCTGAGATATTTGCAAAACTTTGGACCGCAGGTGTCTGCGGTGGGGAACGAACGCGCTATTGTCCTTTCCGGGGAGTAACGCGTTCATCAACACACCATGCAGGTCCTTCGTTTCGCCTATCTCTCAGCTGGTTCTATCGATAAGTGCCATCAGCAATCACCGGTCAGCGGAATTGATCTGTGGAGCCCAAATCGGCATTGAAACCAGTTAAAGGCCCAAATTGTCATTGAACCCATTAAAAGGCTGCCCAGATCAATCCCGTTGACAGGTGATTGCTGATAGCAGTGATCGATAGAACTAGCTGAGATAGGCAGAAACAGAAGGACCCGCATGGTGCAGTGGTGAACGCGTTACTCCCCGGAAAGGACAACAGCGCGTTCGTTCCCCACCGCAGACACCCGCGGCTCGGAGTTTTGCAAATATCTCAGCATTGTGGAAGTTCGGTTGTTATTCCTCTAAGTTAATTGCGGCTCTCCGTTATAACAGGCTAAGGAAACCATTGAAATTTTTTCGATCATCTTAAAGATCTTTTTCATAATTCCGACCTTTTTCTTTGTATCGCTGCGCGTAGAGTGCTTGTAGCGCAAGCGTTAGAGGTCACTGCAATACACACGTGGTCTTTGTTCGATCCCGCGCCCGAGATCACGTGGACCAAATTTGTCTGGGAGGATAGCAGACTGACTCATATCGATAGACCATTGCGAGATATTGTACAGACCGGATATCCATTCAATCACTTCTAATTATGCTCGATAAAGTCTGGTGCATGGCGCATCCTCTAAGGATTGATCAGCGCCGAGATCTTCATCCGTTGACTTCCTCCCCCTAGGGAAGACCAACCAAGCAAAATAAACCAAGCTATGGGAGGTTCTTGTATTTCTATCCAGTGGCTTATTCATAGTTAAACTATGGAACAGCAGGGCACTGCGAGCTACCCGTAGTTACCTTTCTACAAAAGCAGATATCATATCAAAAGCGGTGAGCGCTCGTCGTATCTTTAAAGAGAGCAGTGCCTACTGCGACTGTTGAGCGATGGTAGCAATGACACTTACTAGCGCCCGCTTTAGTCAGTCGACAACCAATGAGACTACATATAGCTAAAACTAAACAATCAGTCCCTTTTTTGTTTGTAAATCTCCTTTGCTATAGAGATTACTTTATTCTAAACTACTGCATAAAGAATTTGGTTAGAGCTCAAAAAGCCGAACATTTTCAAACAAGGGAACTTGACGGTGTTGATCGTTTCTAACGCCGACTTTGAAGACGAATTATAGTCGAGTCGAGGTGGCTGACAGGTTCTCTTGTAACTCGACCATTATCGCTAATGGATGACTGCACGACAAAAACGTACGACAACGACATCTCGTAAGAAAATCATCTCTTTGCGCATGACGAGATGCCTATCAGTTAGTTTACGCAGGTTGGCCTTGTTGCTTTTGGTTGGTTCAAAACAAAAGCAATCACATAAAATCTAATATGACCTTTAGCGTCTAAAGAAAATGTCAATATGGACATCAGGAAAAAACACTCTCGGTTTTATAATTTCAATGTATGAACTAGTTTTAATGACCTTTCACATACATCCTGCAGTAGTACAAGTACTAATAAACCAAAAACAGGAACCATTTCACGAAATAGTCGCCGTGGTGACGTAATGGGGATGGTTACTGCTGGTTGTTTGACGAGAACGTTATGTGATCCAAACTTATAGCGCTCTCTGTATGAAAGACTTTGCTCTTTCATAGCGCTCTCTGTATGAAAGACTTTGCTCTTTTTGCTCTAGGGGTACGCATGATATTTATGATCTTACTAACTAGATTTTACCATGATCCATCATATAAACATCACTGTCAGCATTTGGAAGTGTTTTTGCAACTTATAGCTCTCTCTCTCTCGGCGATGATCAATCCCTGAGAGATGCGCCATGCATTGGACTTCGTCAAGCATCGTTTGGAGGTGATTGAATGCATATCTGGCCTTTACAATGACTCGCTGTGGCGCTACGATGTATCGAGACAGTGCTGCTATCCTCCCAGACAAGTCTGGTACCATTTTGCCGACCTTGGAGGGATGGAAGGCTTGGTGGGCCATGGGCGCGGGGATCGATTCTACGTGTGTGTCGCAATAGCACCTCCAACCACTGCGCCACCACGTTTTGCAACTTATGGCTCTCTATTTCACCATCTCTTTTACGCGCACACTGTGCGATAGCTGTCGTTCACTATAGCAATTACAAATGAAATAGAAGTCGATCAGGACCAAAATTTCTAGTTAGTGAACTTGTTCGGAATAAGCTTTCAATCCCTAGCAAAAAGTACAGCGAAATAGTTCTACGTGTTAAAATGGACTGCCGCAAAGAAAATGAGACCTATAGGTATCTTAACGGCCACCTCTGCAAAACCATTATCACATCTAAGTGTGACTTGTCGCGATAGTGTTAACGAGTAGTGAAGAACGACGCTGGGCAAAACATCAACAAGAGGCTAAAAGCACTACTACCAATGAATATCCATGCGAAATGAGTCGTCGACTATGGTAAACCTAGGTCATTACATTAACCTCTCCCACTTCATATTCAATTCTTTTAGTGCTCTGTTATATACCTCATACGACAAACCAGAGCATCTTCAGCAGGGTTTATGACCATGCCAAGCTCACAAAGGGCTAAAGCTACAGATTCAGAAGTATGACTAATTCACCTGATATCCAGTGCTTTTGTGTACTCCACACTTACCAGAATCATACTGTATTCCGCTTACATTGATAAGCTGTTATGACACAGGAACACAAATTATGAATCAAAGAATAAATATGTAGACATTGCCATGGACGTAAACGACTATCATCGCCACCGACACAAACGGAGATCCCGAAGGAAAGTAGCGGATGGAAGATGGAGGTGCTCAGGGCTCGTTATTGTGAGCAATATGGTGAATTACCAGAGTGATCATCCCTATAAGCAAATGATTGCTATACATTGCCGACAAAATAAAAAATAACGAACACCAATGTCGAGACCGCAGTGGGGACGGGCTAAGTAAACTTATGTAATTTAGAAAAACGGACTCGGTTGTCCAACCTTGCCTTTCCTGCAGTTACTTCACACCACGCTTTTAAAGCAAAGTTTCTGTTTACTCAAAGAACAAAATATGCCATGAATCACTTTAACAAGGAACACGAAAGATCGCTGTAGGAAATATAATGGCACCGCTTTCCTGTTTTCGTTTTCGTCGATTGTTCAAATAATTTTTCTCTATCAACAGATTCTTTGTTGAAGTATTGATATTATTTCTCTGTTATCATCTTTTTTTGTTTCAGTTGTATTCATTCAATGATGCGGAAGTGAATCATAGAAGTTCAGTAACCTTGCGGAAAAAAGAGAATAGAAGAAAAGATAAAACTAAGAAAAGTTCAGAAGGACACATAGAAAGTACACTCTGAAGAAATGAACAAAAATGCGATGAGATGAGGACGAATGCATTAGATGAGGAGCCGTTTCGATGAGAACGCAACACACCCGAAAAAAGACTAACGAAGAGGAAAAAAAGAAACTGAAAATGATAAGAGAAAGTGTTGGCAGTGATTATGTCATAACTCTGTAACATCACCAGTACCACTTCCACTTTTCCGACAACAGGCGCTTCTGAAGCGGCGCCGTTGGCACCGTTGAATGAACGATGATTTCACGTCGGTATCGGCATCTCAGCATCGGCGATTTCCACACGCTCATTTCTCTATTGAAAATAAGAACGCTCAAAGGAAAGAGGAAAAAAGGAAACGAAAAAAAAACAGTGAGATGACTCGTTTCATGCTAGTTTCATGCTTCCTGCACCCTCATATCACAGGATTCCATTCGAGTCAACGACGAAACTCGACTTGATAACGCTAATTATTTTTATCCACAGAAGAATTACTTACTCGCAAACAAATGTGGGTGCCCATTTCTCCCCGGTCTCATTCGACATACCATATACGTTCAACTAGTGATTTGGAAAAAACCCACAACGGTTTACCGCCTCATCTTGGCTGGGAGGTGTTACTTTGTGTCGGACTGCGATGTACAACGGGAGATTCATCCCCCCTGGCAGGGTCTCCCAAGCTGAGGAGTCCGGCGTTTTCATCAGGAAGCCTAGCTTAAGAGTAAATCAATACCAGGATCCACCACCCTCCTGGTACTAAAGTCGCATGGTGGCAAATCTCCCTCTGATCCACAAGTGCTGCAACTGCCTGTGGTGGTGAAGACCTGGAGCAGGCTTTGGCCAAGCTGACCTCGGGATTCCAGAGAACCACAATGGCTTAGCCGCAAATCTCCGAAAAATGGAGATTATGGTGGAGCCCCCACAACAGTGAGGAAGAGCCATTAAAGCATCAAGTATGTTCAAGATTTGAAAAGATAACTAGTACAGCTCGTTTACAATTGCAATAGTGGCGCAATTGAACCAGAGACAGTAAGAAGAGTGGACAAAGAACTGAATGAGGAAATATTAGTGAAAACCAGTTCACTGTGAATCGATTACTGCAACGATAATATGTTTTAATGTTGATCTTTTACGTGGATGGATAAATCTGCTTTCTACTATCGATGTCTGCCTTCTAAAATTCAGTAAATTGCAAAAAAGGCAAACTGGGAAATAGTGATTACTGTAAGTAACTAAGTAAGATTCAGTGATTTTTGAACTACTTGTGTAGATCTCTTGTGACGATAATGTAGACGATTGCTCAACTAGCTGATACATTTAAGTATCGAGAAGAAAACCCAAGACTTAGCTAAATTATTCTGATATTAAAAAGTGGATGAAGTGGAACGTAAGAGAGAAGCCAGAAAAAGAAAACAAAAAGGAAAAAACAAAGGCATAAATTGACAAAACAATAAGGTTACCAAACAACTTAAGTAGACTTCAGTGGAATTAGATGGAGAAAAACAAATTTATGCATGTAAAATCATAATTTCTATTGTACTTCAGAAGCGCGCGTAGTGCAGTGATTAATGGAGCGGTCTCAATTTCCGTTACTTCCATGTTATCAGGAATGGGATCGAATGCTTGACGCACACCTAACGGATCGGTGAAGGCTGAACGCTCCGTTATACCTTCCGTTTCTGAAGTTCTATGAACTGTTTATGCAAATACCTCATTCTCTTGTTACAGATAAACGAGGTCGACAAATTTTATAAACGCTGCTGTTTCTATCTTACCGCGCTTGATATCAGACTTGTTTCTTACTGCTAACTTTTTTTGCCAGTATATCCGACACTGGCCGAAGAAAAGGAATGAGGTGGAGGAGTAGGAGTGGTTTAAAAAACCTGATATGTCAGACGCTATCGTTATAAATTATTATGAAATTTTGTTTATTTTATTTTATGCGACCCATCTTTCACATCTATTGTGCGGATCCCAGCGATTCACACATTCTAGTCGTTTCGTCGTATCCATCATTTACGAAGGTCTCCCAACGTGAACAAGTGGCTTCGGCTACTGCTAGAAGATTTTGATTTCACTATGAATATCATAAAATAGAAATGTCATTACGTCGTGTCGATTATCTCTAAAGTCCTGAGATTGCCGGGTTGTAGCGTCCTCATTTAGATTACAGGGAGTGATTTTTACTCGGACAAGTCCGGTACCAATTTCCCGACCCTGGAGGGATGAGGGATTGGTTGGCCTGGAGTGGAATCGAACTAGCACCATTCCCATATTGATCGGCACCACTACCATTGTGCTAACCACCCCATTAGTGCAAAATTATCTCCTGAAATTATGCAACTTTCGCAGAAAATTTAGTAAACACATTATTGTTTTGGTTTTCAAGTCGCCTATTACAAAGTCAAAAAAACACTGAAGTATTAGAGAAAATTCCTTAGAAGCAAAACGTTTTAAAACCACGGAGATGCTGAGATATGAACAATACTAGGAAGCTTCACTTGAACCTAGAACCCGCGATTACCCTTACGGAAAACTCATGTGCTATCCACCAAACCAACAGATGTCTTGATATGGGTTCTCCGATAAACGCCGAGTTTTACTCATATCTCAGTTCCCCTACGGTTGCATTTCACGTCGTACCGTACCATGGAAAAAGAATAACGGAAAAAAAAGGTTAAAACATTTTTTAGAAACTATGAGTTATAATGTATTGTTTCCAAAACGTATCTGTTTATACTCTCATTGTTTCCCTCCAAATAAGTTCATCATGAAGAAGTAAAGACGAAGTCAAATGGAAAAAAAGGGATACAAACATGAATCGAATTGAATTAGATGAAAAACAGCTTTTCAAATCGACTAGGCTCCTTTCATTTCTAACTGGAGGTTGAAATCGTCCTCAGAGCGTACACAAATAATTTGGCACAGATGTTCGAACATCTGTTATATTCGTCGAATTTAACAACCAAATCTCTCAATGGCTTTTTTGTAACGAGCGCGAAAAGTTTCAAAAAAGAACGAAACGTTCGGAGTAAGGCCATTGTCCAGGGTTGTACCATGCGTTTGGGACACCACAGAGACGGTTGCATGCATATTTGACCTATATAACGAATTATGTTTGCCAACTAATGCATCAAGTGATGTAGTTTATGGTTCCAGTCACATATGGAGTGAATTTGCATGCACTGAAGTGGTGGAATGGTTTGACTTCGGAGCAGAATCGAGCCGACGGTCACGTGTAAACTGCAGGGTTCCTTCAACCACCGCTCAACACACGCATCTCTAAAGCGTATTATTTAGGGAAAACAGCTCATCGGCGAAAATTCAGCCAAGCAGCTGTCAGTCAGAACAGAAGATCAGGAGGATGTTGATGACAACCAAACAATTTGCAACACATTTGATTGTTTTCGAAAAAAAAACATGACGTATTCAAGATAGATTCACACTAGCTCTTCCACAATGTTTTTTCTCACTGAAAATTCTTCTTAGTGATTCACTATTCCAACAGTCTGTTTCCAGCCCCGCTCTTTAAAAAGCTTTGGAAAGTCTTAAGTTTTTGAAAACTCCATTATTACTTTAGTTAAAAACGAAAACTCGAGGCCTCATGGTTTTTACATTCTTGCGCTAGCAAGGTGACTTCCACTTCAAAATCTTCCTCGTTATGTCTCTGTTTCCTGTGCTCTCCTAATGAGTATCTGACCCAACTAATTTTACCGACTAGGTGTTCTTCTATACGGAATCAGAGTGGTTTGCCCATTTCTCCAAGGTATTCGCACGCGTACGCTTTAAAAAGATATTAGGTACATCGGACCAGAACTCATGCAATCACCATCTCTACTAGTAAGGCGAATGGTGCCATTTTTGCGTTGTGCATAGACGGTCAAACAAACGGTTACGGACTAGCTGGCATCTTAATGTGTTCGATAGTAAATCATCGACTGCTAACCAATTCTCTAGAGCTGCCATTTTTGAGCAGCGTTTTATAGCTAAGCCTATTTCGTTGGAAATGAACGGCAGGATCTGAGGGATCTTATTTCGCTAGGATTATCGTTTGGGGTATGGTTTCTTTTCTACGGCTATCCCGACGAGGTACAGTTTTGTAGCTATTGAAAATGGCTGAATTCTTCTTACACTACCCGTTCTTCACATCTACTATTCGGATCTCAGCATTTCTCGCATTCGATTCGTTTTCTCTCGTCCATCGAAAGTCTTCCAACTTTGCCAAGCGTGGCTTAGGCTGTTGTTCGACGATTTTGTTTCTCTCATGGATGTCGTTGAATGCTGTTCGAGTTGGATCTTTTCGGAGTCCTGAGACATCAAGGCTTTCCACCTAGATCGTTGAGAGTGAACTTTTTCAGACATGTCCGTCCCGCTAAAGCGCTCAGAAGTGGAAGTCAATTTTATTCAGGTTTTTCGCGGTGAATGTTGTGTACTCTAATTATTCATTTATAACTCAAAACATTTGTCCACCTCCTCTTGTGTGCAGCAGATGATAGAACAATCACCTATATGCTTACAGTATAGTGATGGCCAGGGGACCGACTACTGGTGCTTCTACGCTAGGCATAAAGGCAATAGCAAGGCTTGGTCCCACTCATTGAGCCACTGCCAATCCTCTCATTTGTCCGTAATATTTTCCGGAGCATCTGAAGACTGAGTAGTTTAGGCACTCCCTTTAGGGAAGAGTCACGAGCTCTTGAGTCGAGAACTCGTTCATGTTGACTGTTTCTTCGTGTTGTATAAGAAGCTCGCGGATGGCTTGCATTATGGAGTCATTCGAAACGTTTGTGTAAAGGCGGAAACGTCGAAGGACTCTGTCACGAATACGATGTTAGGACACACGTTATGTAGACAATGCAGGAACCTTTAGGGCGTTCGTAAGATCGGCTGAAATGCGTTTCAACAACTGGGTAGGTATTAGGGTTAACAACTTTAGTCTAACCATAGGTCCATTTACACAGCTGCTGATGGCTGTAACTTTTGAATAATGTAGGACCGGTACATGTTTTAATAAGTATGTCTCTCTCGCATGCCACACTTTTGTGTTTCGGTGAGGTTGAAGCAGAACTTCATCGCGCGATAATCATCAAGGACTTTAAAGGTTTTGTCCGCAAATATCCGAAGTTTGCCATCAACTTCATTACTGGGGTGTTGTTATCCAAAGAACGCTCAAGGGATCGGCGGTAATGGCAATGTCCCCAATAACTGTTGTTCATTCCTATTTAGTCTTTCAAGCCTAGCATTCTTAGGGAGTCTATCTCGAAGTTTCACATAAACCCTATGCGAGTCTACGCAAGGTTGGCTCAGAAATGGGTTCAGCTGATGGGAAACGTGGAAAAAAAAACAAAAACAAAAAATTTATGTGTAGATCGGAAATTTTACAACAGTTTGTATTCTTAACCATGTTATGTAGGAAATTATATACTTACTTACTTGATACTTGAACGGCTCGACTTCACTTGTTGTGCGGGCCCCAGCGTAATCTCCATTTTCCCGAGGACAGCCTGGCCAAAGTCTACCCCAGGTCGTCAACACGACAGGCCGTCGCAGTCCTTGTGAATCAGATCAGAAAATTATTTGTCGTAGAAAAATGTACATGAATAAGAACGAGGAAAGCACGGCATCGTTTGAGGTCTCATCGTAGACTTCACCGATGATTTTTTGCAAACACCAGAGGGAAAGAATTTTTTTGCAGAGGATTTCAAAAGGCTTTTTTGTTCGCCAATCAAACAAAGGAAATGAAAGCGCATTACTGGAGAGTCGCACATGACCGCTAATGTTGGAAAGAACTGCTGCGAAAAAAAAAGAGAAGGAAACACTTAAGTGTAAATAGCACCAGAGAGAGAGAAAGAAAGAGAAGGAGAAACGGAAAGACAGCGGAGACGCAGGCATCTCACAAAGTCTGCGTCTCTGCTGCGCAATTTACATGCGATACTTTGCAGCTCTTGCAGTTACCGCGCAGTTATTGCGATTGCTTGATTTATTTCATGGGCTTCGATTGCAGTTTTGCTTTCCAGAAAAAGAGGAGCATCCACTCATCTATCACATTGCTGACGAAATATTTTAACAAATTCCTACGACCGACTTTCTATTAACCTCTGCACTGATCGAATAAGACGCGGTTGGTCCACGTTTGACATATCCAGTGGAAGGCTCATAGAAAGCGGCGAGTGTGCGAAGAAGCCATTCTGTATTCAATGTGATTGAAATCTTGGTTTAGCACTTTCTCTCTTTGGTTATGGAGGTGTTTGGCTGGATAGATGCGGTCAACTTGACCCTTCCAGGCTGCAGAAGGCGAAATCCGCCAAAGCGTCAGCTTCGTCGTAATAAGGAATAGGATAAAACCTCGTGTTTGCTCAACAAAAATATAAAGAGCTTTTTTAAGAGAGCACATTTATAAGTGAATGCGTTTATCTCTGAATAAAAGCTAAAAAAGTTCTCGGCGTTAATCAATCCCTAAAGGATGCGCCATGCATTCGACTTCATTAAGTATCGCTGGAGGTGATTGTATGCATATCTCGCCTTTACAACGACTCGCGGTGGCCTACCGATGAGCCAGTGCTGCTATCCGCACAGACAAGTCTGGTGCCAATTTGCCAACCCCGTAGGGTTGGAAGGTTTGGTGGGATGTAGGCGCCGGGATGGATTCCCCGTGTGTGTCGCAGTGGCGCCTCCAACCACTGCGCCAAACGCGCCCGTTAATAGCAATAATAAAAAATAAAATAATACTTGAAAATGCTGTGAATATTGCCGAACTTTTCACTTTTTAGGAAAACCTTTTCCTATACGATTTTCTCGTTCTAAGTGCACTTTCTGGTTTAAGAACGACTTTTTAGTCCAGTAGGGTAGAAGAGAAGAATATGCCGCTAAAAAGCCCTTAAGGATTGATATCTAAATCACTAGAAAAGTCGAGAACACGTCTCAATTGGTAGATTGTTCGATTTCTAAAATGTAAAATACATACACAAATGTTTTTACCCAAAAAGATTTATTCTTTGTCGAAATCGTAAATCTAACATCAGCTCTATCACTTTTCTAAACTATTTTTACTTCATTGTAATATATGCAAGCAATTTAGAGATATTTAAATAAAGAAACTAATGACGCATGAAGTGAGGGTGGGCAGAGGAAGTTCACAAGCTGAAGTAACAGGATCAGCTAAGAGAATGCTGCTGACCGATCTGACATTGACGGAGTGATTGTCAGATGTACGCAGGATGCTACGCTAACAACCTGTAATAGTTATATTAAAATCTAAACCTCGACATATTAACGACAGTATGAGCCACCTACGGTGACTAGCAAACATTGCTGGACCCTTTAGTTTATATGATTCATGACTTCGTATTTGTATATATATATATTTATGCATACCGTCGATTTAGTAATGCATATATGAACCAGTGGTAAGAGGTGCATAGATACAAGATGCATACGTGGTCTTGGTTTCGATCTTGCTCGGGTCTAACCAAGTATCTCATTTGCCGGCGTCAGTAAGATAAACTGGTACCGGTCTTGTCTAAGAGGATAAAGACCGTGCCTTCACACATCGACAGGTTCTCCCAGTTCGTTTTATAGTCCAAACATGCATTAAGGGGTGGATATCACAGTGCCAGTGATGTCCATCATCACGAGCATGGTGCTAGTTCGATTCGGCTCCGGACCAACCAGGTCTGTCATCCCTCCGGGGTCGACAAATTGGTACCGAGCTTCTCTGCGAAAAAATCACTCTCTTCAATCCAGTTGGGAATAGTCCAGCCCGTCTATCTCAGGACTCCACGGAGAATTGCTCGACGACCATTCTACGACACTGAAGATGAAATCAAAATCTACAAGCAGCAACCAAAGCCACACGTAAAAACTTGGAAGGCCTTCGTGGACGATGTATGCGAGGAAACGGATGTGAGAAGTGCTGTGATCCACACAGTAGACGTAAAGACGGATCAAATAATAATAAAAATAAAAAAAAATATGCACTAAATTCGCTACGTTCTACGAATGGAGATACACGCATGGCGCGTTCCTAAACAATAATGAGCAAACCACCTCATCACGTCTGGTTAGTCTAAATGTCGTCTAAATGTCGAACGTCTAAATGTCTAAACTGTAGTCCACAGAGGCGATCACCACCTAAGGGGGTCATGCAATCTGATAAGCATTTCTGCTTTTTCCAATTGTTAGCCAAGAAATATAAATCTGTGCTATTGTATAACCATCCGAACTGTCCGTAGCCATTCTCCTACTAAAATCAGTCGGAACCTAAGCCACCATACTAAAAATGTGATGCCATTCGTTTGCTTCGAAGTAGCTGAGCCTCTAGGGCAGCCTTGATTTTTTTTATTTCAGTGACTCAGGAGTAACACAGTTTCAAAGGAGTACTGATGAAAAAAAAGAAATAGCGAAGTAAATCAATTTTTTTATATATTGACATTACTAGGCCTTTCGCTTCATTTTGAAAATTTGCTTTACTTTCAAATAAACGAGGGACAATAAAACTTGAAATTTAAGATGAGTAAATTCCGAGAGATTCACAGCACAGCCCTATGTTAATGACCTGGCTTAGGCACCAGCTTTCACTTTCTTCTCCATGATTTTTTTGACTATCAACTGTGAAACCCTGATGCCATTACAGAAAAAAAAGTAAAGGAAAACTCGGGGCTTCCAAGAGTTTCAAGTGCAGTCTTTTAATCTATTAATTATCTATCTATTCTATTTTAATTTATTATTATCGATCGACCTCAACTGACATCCTCCCAAAGATCTATCGCCCCATGTCTGCTAGGATGTCGGACTGCACTGCGAGGGATTTGTCTCCCTAGCAGCGTCTTCAAGCTGAGAGGGAGAGCAACATTTCCATCCGAAAGACCAGCTAATAGTAAACCAATACCAGGAATCACAGCAGTCCTGGTATCAAAATATTTGCAAAGTGGCAAATCTCACTCTGATCCACAACGGCCGGCGATTACCTGCGGTGTTGATGACTGGAGGAAAGCTCGAGCTAGGTTTATCTCTAGATTCCAAAAAACGACAGATGGCTCAACCATTAATAAACAACGTCAATGCCTCGCAAACTGGACAGTCCTGTCTGCGATGTCGGGCGGTAAGAAACCCGATGAGAGGTGATCAAATCTAGGTTGCACTGAGCGTCGTTGGAAACAGACGAAAGAAGCAAGCTCACGACACGTGCTTTCAGCTCTTAGAATTTAACAAACAGCCCGTTCATACAGCGATCATTACACTCTTCTCAATGCCGTTGGTCACATTAGTGGTCGCATTAAACCCCATGTGATCTCCTGCAGGAGACAAAAAGCAGGAAGACAGATATACACCAGTTAGATAAAAAGAACCCATGTCATTCGTGAACGAAAATTTCCCTTACCATCTGTTTTCCATAATGCAACCTCACGCGAAATCTTATCAGTGCGCTTGGCCATTCTTCATCTCCAGCTTCCGCGTCAAAAGGAAGTCAGTATCATCAACAGCTATCACCAACTTCAACACCTGATGAGAGCGATCTGGATGTGTTCCACTGCTAACTTAAGAAAAAAATGCTGTTCTATAAATTCGCTGTTGACGACTTTAATGTCAGAATAGGAATGGAAAAACAAAAAATCTGTGCAGGAAAGAAATTCGGAATTAGCGATCGGAGTGAGAATAGAAACCGGTCCTGCAGAACTTCAGCCCGCAGCACATCTCTTCCATGGCAATTCGGTTTTTGATTAAAAAGAACGTGATAAAAAAGAACGTCGCCGAAGAAACTAGAACTTCTCTAACGGCACGACTTATGCGTAGATCGACCTTATACCGACCATTCTCACGAGTAGAAAATGGTGCCTCTTTGATACCTACTGGACTCGATCATCGCCTTCTCCATGCCAGGATTCGATTCAGCCGTAAGCTGGGAAAAGAACTCCGATTATTGTCCAAGGAAAACGAAACAAGTCCCTTTTAACGAAGAAATTCTCAATAAAACCTTCTTCCATAGTACTGCTACGTAAACGAAGACCCGACCGAGGATTGCTTGTTGAAGGAGAAAACTTGTGCTGATCTCTACTCACATCCTCAAACAAGAAGTTCAGACCGCGTCTTCACTACTATCAAGAAGTTAGTCGAAAAGAAAGTGACACTAAAGATTGATCTCACTGTAACGCGCCTTACACGACCGATAATAAATGCCGGCTGTACAGCATCTTTCCAAAGGGATTTACATTGGTACAGACCAAAAAAAGTCATTGGAAGCGGCTCAAAAACGATCCAAGCCAAAGAAATGCCGTTAGTGTCTTTGCGACTACGATTTTTAGCTACCAGCCCTGATGAACGGAAATGAAACTATTGCTAAATTCCCGTGTGCTATAAAATTGATAAGGAAAAAAGTTCTACGCCAACCTTTCCGCCCCACAATTCCCGTCTCGGATTTCTCGATGGAGAGAAACCGAATTCTACCTTCCGAATTCCGCATTTCCACAAAAAGCAAAAAGAGAGGCACAGCTCCAAGATCTAGCACTATCACTGTGGACTTCTTTAAGCTGAACGCCACATAATAGATGTACTTTACGCCATCCATATGATAAATTACCTATCCTCGTTTCACCCGTAGTCCGTCGATCGTCGAATGACTCGAGCGGGCATAAGTAAACCTTCCACTTTTCCCTACCGCCTGGAAGAGTAACCCAGTGGGTTCTGCTGGCACTAGAAACTCGTTGGGCATCATGCCTTTCTTTCTAGGCTTTTCGTGAAGAACTCTGACCATCGGGTCGGTGGCCTTCTTAGAGTACGTTTAACACCGCGAGGAATCCATTCTCTAACGGCACTTGTCCACTGGTTATCGTTCATACACATTACGTGTCTGGCCCACCTCATCTTTTACTTCCTGGCGTACAGAACCGCATCTTTGATTTTTGATCGTTGACGCAAGTCGGAGCTTCGGATCCCATCCCTTACTTGTATGAAACGGGATACTCCAAGCATCGTCCTTTCGACTGTGCGTTCAGTAACGCTGAGGATCTTTCATCCTGTTTACGCAAAGACCAGGTTTCTGACGCATACCTTAGGGTGGGAAGTACCTTTGTGTCGAAAAAGGTGGGCACGGAGCCGGGTGTTCTTTGTTCTCTTCATTACTTCTTCGATGCTCTTGAAAGCTCCCCAAGCCGCTCGTTTCTTTCTGAGCTCTGGAGCTAAGTCGTTCATCATACTGATTTCCCGACCTAGATAGCCATAACTGGAGCAATCGGAAATATTCTTTCCTTTGAGCGTGAATGGGGAATACGAAACCAATCCGTTCCTCATAAACATCGTTTTTTGTGATATTTAGTCGAAGACCAATCTTTCCACAGGCTTTATCAAAGTCGGCAAGCATACGTTCCGCTCGGCTAATGTTTGGTGTTATAAGGACAATGTCATGAGTAAAGCGAAGACGGTGTAATCGCCGACCCTCGATCTTCACTCCTATGGTTGTCCCATTCCAACGTTGGCATAACGTTATCGACAGTGGCGGTAAATGATTTTGACAAAATGGTATCTTCTTGCCTTACCCTCTTTGGGCGCTGATGTTAGTATCGTTGTCGAATGGTGATATTTTTGCTTGAACAATTTTTATGTAGCTCACGAGCAGGGTCTTGCTTGTCTTCCACTGAGTAGGGACCTTGTATCCAGACCGATAACGTGTGAAGAGCCGAGCCAGTGTGTTTACGAGGACTGGCGGAAGGTTCTTTAGGTGTTCTGATCTTATCCTGCCTGGACTTGGTGCTGTTCAATTTTTTCACCGACGAAATGGCATGTCGGATTTCGGAAGGGATAAGCGGTGGTGCAACATTTCCATCCTCCTTGATTTAATATGAAGGCAGGAGGATATGGCTATTGAAGAGATCTGAGTAGTATTCGTGAATGATTTTCTCCATTGCCTTTCTGGATGCTTCTTTTGTAATTGGCGAAGCTTCGCGGAGCTTGCGAATGCTTTCCCCAGCCTCTGCGGCTTCGAACATAACTGCTGCTCTTCTCTCTTTAAGATCTTATTTTATCGCCTGTCTGCAATGTTTTGCAACTTCGAGCGTGAGTTGGCGGTTGCCTGCAGCTCGCATGATTCCACGCTGACGTATCAACACGAGTGTTTTGGAGACAGACGTCGCTTTGTGACCTTCGAACACTCAGCTTTCATAGTGCTGACGTGAATGTGTTGAATGAGCCGATCGCATTCTTCGTTGATATGATCGGGAACAGCGTCTTCCAACAGCCGACTAGTGAATTGAGTAAGTCCTAGTTCGTGGCGGTTTTGGGACTTAGTTTTTGAATTTCGCCTCTTTTTCTGCTTTCAGCGAAAAGTCAAATCTTGCGCGAAGGTGGAGATGGTCTGATCACGGATTGAATTTTGAGACAACAGCGACATCGGTTAGGCAAAACTTTCTATTTAATATGATGTGGTCTATTCCGTTATGCTACTCTCCACTGAGATACTCCACGTCCAACGTTGAAGGTGGGGCTTCTGCAATTGCGAGTTACTATGGATGCTAAAATCTCTTGAGACGTCGTTCTTGTTCCAATCTTAGCGTCAAAATCTGGTCATGGTCGTCATGACAAACTCAGACAGCCGTCCACCCTGCTCGTTCTATTCTAAACCATAGGTCCCAATGTGACGTTCTTCTTGGTCCAATCTTCGCGTTGAAATCTTCAATGCTGACCTTTAAGAATGTATGGTCTTCTCTGTAGAACTTCTCCAAGTCCGTATAGAACGCTTCGACTTCTTTTTTCGTCATAATTTGATGTTGGCGCGTAAACGACGAAGATTGTCGAAGCCGGTATTAATTCACGTCTCTTTAATCGAAGAATTCCGATTCGGGTTGTTAGTTGTTCGAATGAATCGATGTTTATGAACAAACTCATGTTGACGAGAACGCCGACGCTGCCTACTCCTCTAGTGTTGCATGTTCCGAGCAACAGTTCTCCGGTGTCATAAATGGCATTGAATGGGTGGTGTTGTCAAGTCTCGGCCAAGCCGACGACGTCTTACCTTATCCTTCTTGCTTGCTTGATCAAATCTTCACCGAGGACCCGGATGCAAATGTGTGCAAATGTGCGTACATTGTAGATACAGATCTTAGTCCTTTGCGATTTATGCGGCATAGCATGGCCCTGAGATTTCAGCACTACCTCTCCGTACTCGTCCTATCCAACGCTGCGAAATTGGGGGGCTCATTCGGGGTCAGCTGAAAGAGGCCCGTTTTTTTTAGTGTGTTTAGCATTTTGATACGCACATATAGCTTGTCGAGCTCTAAACGTGGAGGCTGGGTTAACCCACGGGTAGCTTGGCAGTCTCTCCTAGAGTGGACATGAAACTTATTTGTTGGAGGCAACTCCTAACTGGCTCCCATTTATTGCGCTGTCCTTTGATTGCATGCTTTCGGCCGAATTGACTCGTAGAATACAATGCACATAAACGAAAATGCACCCACGCACGCATGCATAAATACGCCTCGTCAATACAGAAAGTATAAAGTAGTATAAAGTAAGAAATGTCCCCGTTTAACCCTTACCCGTCACTTGGAAATGTGACGCGTCGCTTCGCAGCTAACCGGCTCGAGATCCGCCGTATGAGTGAGACTCGTGGGTATTAGCTATAGGAGGGAAAAAAATTCAAGACCAGTGAAGAATGTCACAGATGGTCATCAAACCGAAAAACAGAGAGCGAAGGGATCTTCGTAATTAGCGCCCAATATGCTTGTTTATTGCACTCCACAAGGTGTTCACGAAGATTATTCCTTTGCATGTGTCGAAGCCCTTCGATGAGACAAAAGCAGTTGAGCAAGCAAGATTCCAACAAGATTCTGGTGCATAGACCACGTCCAAACCACATTGAGGGTCATAGAAATCTGTCGGGAGCACCATCTTTCCCTTATCCTGACCTTAAACGCCAACGGAAAAGCGTTTCACAACGTTAAAACGAACGCAGTGCGATCAGCGTTGGTAGAAAAAGAACTGGATCCGTTGAATACGCGAACAGTAGAATGCTGTTATCGGAACTGCGGCACAAATATACAGCTTCTTCATCGGTCCATCACCATATCAATAGGAAAAGTGGTTCGCCATAGCGACACAGTATCTCGAAAGCTGTATACTGCAGTACTGCAGTGGATAATGAACTCATTTGACTAGGACGAGAAGGGCATATATTCATGGAAAATTCCTAAATCTTCGTCTTGAAGGTGATATCATCATCCTTTTGAGGATTACGCAGAGACGATGGCCAATCAACTCAACGAAGCAGGAAAGAAGATCGGACTACGATTAAATTTGAGAAAGACCTAGTTCATAAAAAACCCATTGTGGGAAGGCAAACAAATCGAACAGAATAGTTCCGTGACCAAAAAATACCACCATGTGCGCGTTCCTTCGGTGTTAAGTGAACATGGAGAGCAACATGAAGAAGGAAAGCAGCACAGGCCCCATTCGGGATTCCGACAAAGCCTCCGGCCAACTAAGGGACCCAAAACTTCGCGCTCATCTTTTCGTTTCAACAGTTTTCCCTAAACCTTTGTTATACAACAGAGATGTGGGATGATAATTCAATCACTTCAAGAACTCCGCGTCTAATCCATAACGTAATTGATTAGTGTATTCTGAGATTTAAAGGCCGCTCACAACGTGTAATTGGAATGCTCATCTCGGATCTTCGAAACCTGTCTCATCTTCGAGTTCCAAGAGAATATGGGAAATTGATAAAGTGAACACTCCAAACGAATGCAAGCGTCCTCTTGGACGACCAACCGAATGATGGGTGGACGTGTTAGTGGCTAACGTCAACCATCTACAATAGCATATGGAAACGCTTTTAGGAATCCAGAATAAATCTAGCAGGCGTCATTGTATTCAGAATAGACTACCACCTTGGACGAGAGCACAAAGGAGAGACGAATGCAAATTGGACGAGGATCACGTGCGCAACATGTGAAAATGCACTAATTAACTAAGTTTGTACACGACTCCGTATCACATACTTTCTGTTTTACGGAAACCCTCACCTCAGAGAAAGTCAGAATACAAGGACCCTCAGTGCTGCATAGGGTAACATATGAGCCTCCGGAAAATGTAATCGCGTGTTAGAAGCTGGCCTAGGGTCCCGAGTTTTGCAAATATCTCAGCAACATTGTAGCTGTACAAATCAAGGGCTATTCAAACTTTGTTGACAGCTTAACTACTGCTTTGGTTTCAAACCGGAAAAAAAATAATTTTGGGATATACCGAGTAAAAAAATTTTTTCGAACTGTTTTAAACGTTCACAGTTAATATCGATTTCAAGTTATACAATGTCTTAAAAGAAACAATCGAAAAGAACTCTTTCGTTACAACCTATTTCTCTTAATTTTCTGCTTTTCCATTTGAAAATTTTCTGTTATGCCGAGTTTTCTTTGTCCTACTGCTGTCCTATCCTTCTAACGGTTTACCGCCACATTGTGGCTGGGAGGTGTTCCTGGGTGTCGGACTGCGATATACAGCGGAGGATTTACCACTTGGCAGGGTCTCCCAAGCTGAGCAGTCCGGCGTTTCCATCAGGAAGGCTAGCTGAAAGTACACCAATACCAGGATCCACCGCCGTCCTGGTGTCAAAGTCGCATGGTGACAAATCTCCCTCTGATCCACAAAGGCTGCGACCGACTGCCTGTGTTGGTGAAGACCTGGAGCAGACTTTCGCCAAGCTGACCTCGGGATTCCAGGGAACCACAATGGCTCAACCAGCAAATCTTCGAAAAATGTTGATTAAGCTGGCGCACGCACAACCAATCAGGACGGACCGTTCGAGTTTCAAGTAAGTAAGTATTGTTGCCCTATCCTTGTCACCTTTCGCAAGTGTTTATCAAAATCGTTTCACTGCGAAAAAATTTTTGATTTCATCACAAAAATTAGGGGCACAGTGGTTGGAGGCGCCCTGCAACACAAATGGAATCGATGCCAGCGACCATGGCCCACCAAGCTTTCCATCCGTCAGGGGTCGGCGAATTGGTATCAGACTTGTCTGGCTCCATACATCGGTAGGCCACCGCGAGTAATTGTAAAGGCCCCTTATGCATCCAATCACCTCCAAACGATGCTTAATGAAGTCAAATGCATGGCACATCGCTTGATCAACGCCGAGAGCTTTATCCTTTTGTCACAAAAAAATCGTGTTCGATGGAAGAAAGGGCCTTATAACTTCCCATTTTAATTGGTTTTAATCAAATTCTGTCCTTTCTAAACCAACCTTCTTCTAATAAGTGACGTTACGTTTTTACGTTAAACACTAACCGTTCTATCGAATACGCTGGACTTTTCACTGCAGTTGAAGACGATGACGGCACAGTGGGTCTTTCGTCTTTCAGTTCTTTACGGTCGTTCGTGGACAGCATGGATGAGGATTGAAGACTTTCTTCTGTCGACGAACGTGAACACTGGTCCAGTGGGTTCCATTCTTCTGAACAACTACTGCCACCGCATTCGGAACCACTTTCCGTAGTAACATCCAATGAATTTCGCCGTAACGTCAGCAATCCCACCGAGAAAGAACGTGGACACATCGAACCAGTACGACGATATCTGAATGCGGTAGAATTGCACACACTAAAATCTAGCATGCCAAAGATTGGCCTCTTTCTAGGATTAAATTCATATAAGAATAATTCGCTATTTTGTTATTCTCCAAGCTCAAATTTCTTTTCACTAACGCAGTGTAACCGAACCTGGGGCTATTCTGTTGCAGGAAGATTGCAGCTTTAGAAAGCCGCTAAATTTTGCAGCCATTTTCAAGAAAAAAAGTTTGAGAGATGGTTGGAAAGCAATGGGAACCGGAAGAAAACAAAATTACCGTTACTTCCAATTATTAGAGGTAGGTGACATGAACAATATCCATTAAGCCTTTCCACTAATGTCTTCAGTGAATATAAGAAATGGCTCATTAGCCAAGTGATTTTTCAAAAAGTTCAGTTTTCGCTTGTAAAAAAGAGAGGTTAAAGATGACCGATAAAAATGAGACAAGGCTTTGCACACAAGCAAACACGAACACGCGCACACACACACACAAAGACGCATTAAGCCTGGCTAGTGACACGTATGCCAAAAATATTGAGGAGTATGGGAAAGAGGAAGAGAAACTGGCTGAGAGAAAGGCAAAACAAGGGCCTAGGTTGACGTGATGGATAGCATCTGAACGTCCAGAAAAGCTAATAATGGGTTAGAAGCCCACCAGAGGTTATTACTTTGCTCATATCTCAGAGCTTTCGTACTTGTATTGAGGAGGATATTTAAGAGCACTTCGTACTTTATCCAAAAACATTTTCGTTCCTCTGTCAATGTTAATGAATGCACGGTGACTGTTGTGGTAACTATCGAAGAAATGTAAGTTGCAACTCCAGTTGTTCGTCAATGACGTTGCGGTCCAGCTTTCTTCCACCTATCGGCACTAGCTAATTTCCTAAGCAATCAAAGAACCTTGAAATCTATCACTAACCTCGTCATGATTTTCGAGACACAACTGTGTGTGACGCCGATCATTTTCGCAATATGGCTGATCTTATGACCCTTCTCGTATAGATGTAAAATTCTTTCACGATCACCCATACTCAGTGGACGTCCTGGGTTGTAGGTACGACCTTGTTTGTTCCGATCACAGCCTATTATAATAGTTTCTCAAAAAATTTTGCTTCGATAAGAAAATCTCCAAACTTCATAATAAAAGATAAAAGACTGTAATTGTTCTTAGCAATGCTTAAAAATGGAAGAGCAAAATCTTCAATAGGTGCGATTTTGTTGAAGCTAAAAACTTTTCATTGCTAAGCTAACACGAGGTTAATAAAACCTTTATAAGGGTACGACACGAGTCATCGGCTCTGAACAAAGACGTCCAAATATTGGGAACATTATTTCAAAACCGACTTTACTTTAACCTCTGAATGACTAATCAATATGTATACTTTCTTTGATGAGCTTACACGAGGTTGTAAACATTCTTCATTTTTGGCTAACGTCTGGACGTTTTCGTCTTCATCAGAGCCGATGATCCCAGTCGGTGATCCACAGTTGTTCATTTTCTCCAGATGGCGTCTTCATGGTGCATCAAGCCGTGTCTTCCTCAGTGGAGCTTCTCTCTCGAATCAGCCATACTTACTCGGCGATGCCCTTTTATACAAAATAGTTTTTATCTATAGCGGTGATCGTCCACAGGTGACCGCTTGTTTTTTGCCGGACAATCCTTCCTGTAGAAGTCGGTATGTGTAGAAGCCGAAAATAAGAAGTGTTTACCAACCTCGTGCAAGCTTATTAAAGAAAAAACACATTGATTAGTCATATCGAGGTTGAAGGAAAGTCGGTTTTGAAATATTATTACGCTTTGAACTAGCTGGTACCGACTTCTACAGGATGGATCGACCTGTAAAAACAAGTGGTTATCACCGGACAATCACCGCTGTCGATAACAACAATCCTCTACAGTAGGGCATCGCCGAGTGAGTGTGGCTGATTCGAGACAGACGCTCCACTGAGGAAGACACAGCTGCACGACGAAGACGCCATCTCGAGAAAATGAACAACTGTGGAACACCGACTCGGATCATCGGCTCTCATGAAGAAGAAACCGTCGAAGCGTTAGCCGGAAATAAAGAATGTTTATCAACCTCGTGCAACCTTATCAAAGGAAGAATACATATTGGTTAGGAATATTATAGGAATATTACAACGAAGAATTGAATAAATTTTCGAAGACATTATATAATTTCGAAGACAACTATTCGAGTTGATCACCTGTGGAGTTCAAGATTAGTTCACCTGGAGCGCTTCCGTTTCTTCACCACAGAGACAGTTTCTCGCCTTTGTGAATCGGAAGCAACCTTCTCATACAGAGATCTGGTAGCGATTTGCCAATCACGTAAAGATGACATGCTTGTTTTGCACCGTGTGAGGTCGAACCCCGGGCCTTGCGCGTAGTGCACAACACCTCTAACCGCTGTGCCTTCCTCATCCTATAGGCATATTAGAACGACGAATTGAAAAATGCGCAGTAATTTCGAAATCCACGGTTTTTTTCTACTGGTGTTATGAAAGTTTGTTATTTAGCAGATTAGATTCGGATGAATTTAACCTTCCCAGCCTCTCAAGAAGGCAAAGCTGGTGAAACGTTAGCTAGGTTAAAGTAAATATTGTGTTGCTAATTTCGCATCTTCCTAAAAAGGAAAGGGTGACTTGGTGAAAAAAAGGTTTTTTAATGACGAGGAAGAAAAAGTAAACAGCAGCCCACGAGCATTTTTTATTGCTCGCAATGTTCACAAATGGAAAACCTTCTTTTTCAGCAGTTATACGGAGGTAGTGAAAAACGAGATACTACAAAATTGACTGGATAGCTGGAGTTGCATTTTAAATTAATTCTACTGAAACAATCCATCATATTGTAAAGATTTTTTGTTTAAAACTTGCAAACTCTCACAATTAAGTTAACGAAAATACGGAATTTATTTTTTTCAATAGAAGTCGAAATTTCTCACTTTCATTAAGAAGCAGTTGTGGTGGTGGCTGAAAGAGAGGTTGACCGAACGACGAGAACGATAGAAAAGCGTGAGTTGTCGAGTGGAGTGCCTAAAATGAGTAGCTTGCTTGATACTCGATACTTGAACGGCCCGTCCTCACTGGTTGTGTGGGCCCCAGCATAATCACCATCTTTCAGAGATTTGCTGGTTAAGCCATTGTGGTTCCCTGGAATCCCGAGGTCAGGCTGGCCAAAGTCTGCCCCAGGTCTTCACCACCACAGGCAGTTGTAGCCATTGTGGATCAGAGGAAGATTTCTCACCACGCGACTTTGATACCAGGAGGTGGTGGATCCTGGTATTGGCTTACTCTTAGCTAGGCTTCCTGATGGAAATGCCGGACTCCTTCTCAGCACGGGAGGCCCTGCCGAGAGGACAAATCCCCCCCGCTGTACATCGCTGACCGACACCCAGGAACACCTCCCATCCAAGATGACGCGGTAAACCTTTGGAAGGAAAATGAGTAGCTGAAGGCACAAATATAGAAATGCGATTAAAACCACTTTAATTACTTACAGTCACTAAAATTATAAACGATTAGTTAGTTCAGTGTAAAGGCGGTTGACTCTTAAAAAAACGAGTCACTGGTTCGTCCGTTCCACATCACCTATCATCTCAACCTCCGTAATATCAACGAAAACGCTCGTACGTTGACTGATGCGCTGATATGTCTGAGATAAATGGTATAGAATGAGCATGGTAAGTCCAGTGCTTTGGAACGCTCCGTTGAAATAACATGGGTGGTTCAACCCTCACGTGGACCAACCACGCTTGGTGCTCGCAATCATTGGTACCCGACTTCTTTGGGGAAAGTTCCCTCAAATTGACAAAGGTCGACGACCAGTTTTGGTAAGGACGTGGGAACGCTTTATAGCAGCTATCCAAGAACCAATGCGAGTCATCTCGACTAGCATTTAACGACATTCGTGAAGAAAACTACTCAAGAGCGGAACCCGTGCACGTATTCTGGTATATTTATGAACGATGAACACAATACACCGAACCGAATGGCAGAAGTGCTAGAATCTGCATAGTGTATGGATTATCGTCATGTAAGAAAAAAAAGAAAGAACGGAACAGTGGTCATAGATGATTGGCTCTCATTTCATATAGCTCATCCATATTAAACTTATTTTGTTGTTTTTCAAAGGAGAATTATACTAACAAACGTAAAAACTAAATGTAGATTCCAAGCAAATAAAAATTTTCCTGAACATCACCCCTTTCATACCACCTCTCTCCTACCAATACACTTTTCCATCACCTGTATCACCTGTAGTCCCGTTGATCATCGAGTGATTCGACCGGGCGCCAGTAAATCTTCCATTTTTCCCTGTCGCGTGCAAGAGCAGCCCAGTGGGTTCTGCTCGCTCTAGGGATTCGTCGGGCATCATATCTTTCTTCTAGGCTCTTCGTGAAGAACTCTGACCAATGGGTCGGTGGTCTTCCTGCAGTACATTTGACATCCCGAGGAATCCAGTCACAAACGGCTCTTGTGCATCGGTTGTCATTCATACGCATTACGTGTCCGGCCCACCTTATCTTCGACTGTTTGGCGTACAGAACGGCATCTTTGATTTTTGATCGTTGACGCAGGTCGGGGCTTCGGATCCCATCCCTTACTTGTGTGAAACGGAATACTCCAAGCATCGTTCTTTCGACTGCGCGTTCGATAACGCTAAGTGACCTTTCATCCTGCTTACGCAGCGACCAAGTTTCTGACGCATACATTAGGGGCACTAAGTACCGTTATGTCGAAAAGGTGGTCATGGAGTCGGGTGTTCTTTGTCCTCTGCACTACATCCTCGATGCGCTTGAAAGCTCCCCATGCCGCTCGTTTCCTTCTGCTCAGATCTGGAGCTAAGTCGTTCATCATGTTGATTTCCCCACCTAGGTAGACATAACTGGAGCATTCGGAGATATTCGTTCCATCGAGCGTGAATGGGGCATACGAAACCAATCCGCTCTTCATGAACATCGTTTTTGTGAGATTTAGTCGAAGACCAATCTTTCCACAGGCTTTATCAAAGTCGGTAAACATACGTTCCGCTTGGCTAATGTTTGGTGTTATAAGGACGATGTCATCAGCAAAGCGAAGATGATGTAACTGCTGACCATCGATGTTGACTGCCATATTATCCCATTCCAATGTTCGCATGACGTTCTGGGAGGTGGCGGTAAATAATTTTGGCAAGATGGTATCCCCTTACCTAACTCCTGTTTTGACGTCAATGTTAATATCGTTGTAGAATGGTGATATCTTGGTTGTGAAATTTTTGTACAGCTCACGAACAATCTTTCCCTGCTTGCTCAAATTGCTGTCCATCGTCCAGTGCTTTGTCTATCCTGGACAGCAAGCAGATTGGGCGATAGTTGCCAATATCGCGTAGTTAACCCTTCTTGAACAATAACACGGTTTTGGTAGTCTTCCATTGAGTAGGGACCTTGCATTCAGAGAGTTAACGTGTGAAGAGCCGAGCCAGTGTGTTTAGGAGGACTGGCGGAAGGTTGTTCAGGTGTTGATCTTATCCTGCCCGGATCTGGTGGTGTTCAATTTTTCACCAACGAAATGGAATGTCGGATTTCGGAAGGGATAAGCGGTGGTACAACATTTCCATCCTCCTTGATTTCATATGAAGGCAGGAGGACGTGGCTATTGAAGAGATCTGAGTAGTATTCGTGAATAATTTTCTCCATTGCCTTTCTGGAGGCTGTAACTGTTCCGTCTGGGCGTCGGAGTGCAATCATCTTGGTCCTGCATTTGGCACCGAAGGTGGGCTTTGCGAATAATTTTCCCACCCTCTGCAGTTTCGACCATAACTGCTGCCCTTCCCTCTTTAAGATCCTATTTTATCGCATGTCTGCATTGTTTTGCAAGTTCGGACGTCGCGGTAGCCTGTAGCTCTGCGATTCCACGTTGGAGTATCAGCTGGAGTTTTTTTGGAGACAGACGTCTCTTGGTGACTTTCGAACTCAGAGCTTTCATAGCCCTAAGGTGAAGATGTTGAATGAGCCGATGGTGCTCTTCGCCGATGTTACCAACAACGGCATCTTCCCTAACAGCAGACTGATGAATTGAATAGGTCCCAGTTTGTGGTGGTGCTGTGACTTCGGTCTTTAAATTTAGCGGCTTTTTCTCCTTTCCGCGAGAAATAGAATCTTGCACGAAGGAGACGGTGGTCTGATCCCGTGTAGAATTTTGGGACAACAGCGACATCGGTTAGGCAAAACCTTCTGTTTACTATGATGTGGTCTACTTCGTTATGGTACTCTCCATTGGGAGACTCCCACGTCCAGCGCTTAGGGTGGGGCTTCTGGAACTGCGAGTTACAATGGATTGTCTTGGTCGCCATGATAAACTCAGACAGCCGCTCACCCTTTTCGTTCCATTCTAATCCGTGGGTCCCAATGTGGCGTTCTCCAGACGTTCTGCTTGGTCCAATCTTGGCGTTGAAATCTCCAATGATGACCTTGAAGAATGTGTGGTCTTCTCTGTAGAACTTCTCCAAGTCCATATTGAATGCTTCGGCTTCTTCTTCGTCATAGTTTGATGTCGGCGCATAAATGATCAAAGTCGGTATTGATCTTTTTAATCGTAAGCGTCCGACTCGGGTTGTAAGCTGTTCGAATGAATCGATGTTCATCGACAAACTCGTGTTGACGAGAACGCCGACGCCACCAACTCCTCTACTGTCGCATGTTCCGAGGAGCAGTTCTCCGGTGTCATAGACGGCGTTGAATGGGTGGCGTCGTCTCGCCTCGGCCAGGCGGATAGCGTCGTACCTTATCCTTCTTGGTTGCATGAGCAAGTCTTCTATCGAGGACTCGGATGCAAGTGTACGTGCATTGCAGGTACAGATCGTCACCATAGTTCTTCGTGATCCAGGCAGCTTTCATTGGCCCTGAGATTTTAGCAGCCTCTCCGTACTCGTCCTACCCAACGCTGCGAAATTGGGGCTCTTTCGGGGTCAGGGGAATGAGGCCTGTTTTTTTTACCGTGTCTAGCACTTTGATACCCACGTATAGCTTGCGGCGCTCTGTACGTGGGGGCTGGGTATACTCATGGGTAGCTTGCCAGGCTCTCCAGAGTGGACATGGAGCTTATTTGTTGGAGACGACTCCCAACCGCCTCCCAGATACTTCCCTGTCACTTGATTACAAGATTTCAGCCGAATTGACTCGTAGAATACAATTTGCATAGACGAGAACACGCCCATGCACATATGCGTGGATACGTCTTCGTAAATAAGGAAGGTATGTACCAAATTGGCGCAGGAGAAGGTGGAAGTCCATCCCCTGGGTCCTTCTGCGTCCCAGGGAAGCAAAGGTCGCTTTTGGTCCGCGATTAACCTCCCTATCCGCCACCTGGGGACGCGCCACGTAGCCTCGCGACTAACCGGCTCGAGATCCCTCATATGAGGGAGATCCGTGCACTTTTCCATAAATTTTAAAACTGTAATCTATTTCATCAACACCGCAGCAGCTTCGAGGATTAACTTACAAGGTGACGTTAGAAGGGCTGCCAATGTATAAATCCAGTCCTTCTTATCCTTTCAGAGAAGTTTCGTCCGGATTTGTTGAATAGAGATGGACGATGCAGTGCTTAGTTCGCCTCATGGGATTGAACCAATAACTTCATGTGTCACGTCATACCGGTAACCACTGTGCTTCTCAAACCGCGAATGGAAATCACACAGCTATATTACTATAATGTATCCTGAGTTCTCTTGTTAACCATTTAATTACGCGGATGTTGAGATTTGAGCAAAATTCGGAGCCTTATGTGAGCTTCGAACTTGCGATTACCTCAACCGGGGATAAACCTGCTATCCACCACACTCAGAGTAACCTTTGTTTTGCCTTTCTCACAACCATGTTTTAACTCTATAAGTGCTCAATGGAAATGGTAGAGAACACGTGAGCCCTAGTAAGGAAAATAGCTGGTTCGAAGCACACCTGTGGTTGCGAGTTTTCCTCATATTTCAGCATTCTTATAGTTGTATTTCACACTGTACCCTGTCATGAAAAGAAAATGGGTGGGAAATAAAAGTTGAAACATTGCAGTTGTTGTATCACTAGTTCGGTGCTTCAGTATTCTTTCTCCATTTCCAGTTTGTCATAAAATCTATTGAAATCTTAGTGTTGAGTGCAACACAACCACTATGACCTCCGCAAAAAGCAGTCGCGGATTCGAATCTGGCTTGGGATCCAAGTTGGGGTACACGTTTTGCAATTATCTCATCCTCATAATGGTTGTATTTCACATCATACTCTTTTTTTTCTTACATGATCCGTTTACACGTCTATTGTGTGGGTCCCAGCAGCAATTCTCAGTCTTGCAACTTTTACGTGTAGCTTCGGATGCTGCTTGAGGATTTTAGTTTCACGTGTCGTATAATGCTGGTGGGGTCGATTCTGCCCACAGTCTTAGGATGGCTGGGCTGGAGCGTTCCCCACTTGGATTGCAGATAATGATTTTTTTCCCGTGCAACCCGTAGAAATCCGGTACCAGTTTCCCGACCCCGAACGGATGAGGGGCTTAATGGGCCGAGGCAGGATCGAACCAGCAGCGTTCTTGTGATGGTGGGCATCCCTAGCATTGTTCTATCCACCTCATCTCACCTCTCCCACATCATCCGCTAACGCGAAAAAATAACATTAGACAGCAATTAAGAAGTTAAATGTTAAAAAGTTGAACATGAGTGTTAGTTGGTAAAAATATCAGGTGAAAATTTTTTCTGGTTGCTAAGAGTGTTCTTTTAACAAAAAAAAGAAATCAGAAGAGATTTAAGGGAACAAAGACTTTATTGGGCAGCCAAGTTGTACTCACATTGTAGTAGAGAAGCGGAGAGTACGGTAGCGCATCCAGAGGGGTCATTGAACTGTTACAGGTTCAGAATGCCTTGAGAGTAGGGAGTTAGTGTCTTATTTTAATATCTTCTGCAAATATCTTTTAGATTGCAAAAAAGGAGTAGAAAAATGTCGCAGTTATGAAAATAAAAACGAAAAAAGTGTGCACTTGCAGAAATTGCACCTCGACGATGTTGCACCCAGTGAAAATCCTTCACTGAACGCCACCGTATCCTAGGACTATCGAACACCTTGAATGAACAAAAAAGATGCAAAAAACAAACAGCGACAAGGAAATAGTCACGACCAACTAAGAAGGAACAGTATGTTGTCATTTTTCTAGCAGATGAAAAAGGAAAATCCTTTAATCTTTCTTTCAGAGGAATGAAAATCTACGAATAGGTTTTGGAGAAAAAAGCACATAAGCCATTTTCTGACAAATAAGCTTTCAAAGAACAATTGTGAAACAACAATTAAGCATCATTTCTACTTGCTTTAACGTCTTACTACTGCTCTGAGTTTTCTAGGTAGAAAGAAACACATAGAGCGCGAAAAAAGTGACTGTATCATTTAAAATATTCAAATGATTGAATCTCCGAGAGATATGACATCTTTCTTTTGCTGATTGATTCATCGTAAGCAGTTTGGGCCCTTTTTAGAGCTTTTTTCGAGACTTTTCTAGAAGAATAACATGTTTTGTGGGTGGTCCTTGGACTACAAAGTATGGAGCGCATTCTTCAATATGTTTCCGTTGTTGAACGGAAGCAGATATAAGCTTTCGAGTTGTTCTGATGATTTACAGATATTTTTTAGTTAAATACTGTGCTGCGACTGAAGGTCAATATGGATTAGTCATGATTTACAGCATGGAATTCAAGGTGAATATCACTGGATACGGGAAGACACCTTCAAAAATCTGACAATGTATAAAATAAAGGACAAAATGGTTTACGAAATATAATGGCATTCACAAAGTCCTCGGGTATTGGCCATGACGTGGCACAATGCGCCGATGGAACGACCGAACAAACGGCTCTTCTTCGTACGAGTGGCAGTAATGATTGTTGTGCAGGAAGTGGTGTTAAAATGTATTGTCGATATGCCGGTGTGAAGAAAGCAAACCAGAAACAAACGGGTATTGATAGGTAACAGAGTAGATTTGGAACAAACAGAGCTTGTAACTGAAGACGATTGCCTTGTGGAGTAACGAACTCTTCTGGTACGACGATGGTTACCACGTGATGACCACAATCCACTGATAGGTAGATGTTACGGCGAATGTGATTGTTCTTATGATTTGTGATAAGACTGGCTGTGGATGCTGATGTCAGATATGAATGAAACACCACAATCACCATTCCGCCTCTATAGCTACGTGATGTTCGACAAATGCCGAACGAGCGGCAAGTTAACAACAAACCAAACAACGAACATACAACACATTCACCATGGTGTGCCGGCCGTCGTGGCGACTCGTTCTAAGGCTTAATCGGGCCCGACGCACAAACGAATACGCTTAGAACTGGTAGATATCTTAGATAACTCGCATAGGCACACGTTCATATACGCACATACAAAGGCAAACAAACATATGTCTACATACACAAACACCCATATATATATGTATGTATGTATATGTATGTATGTATATATATATATATATATATATATATATCACCTGTATCATCTGTAGTCCCGTTGATCATCGAGTGATTCGACCGGGCGCCAGTAAATCTTCCATTTTTCCCTGTCGCGTGCAAGAGCAGCCCAGTGGTTCTGCTCGCTCTAGAGACTCGTCAAGCACCATATCTTTCTTCTAGGCTCCTCTTCATGAAGAACTCTGACCATCGGGTCGGTGGTCTTCCTGCAGTACGTTTGGCATCCCGAGGAATCCAGTCACTAACGGCTCTTGTCCATCGGTTGTCATTCATACGCATTACGTGTCCGGCGCACCATATCCTCGACTGTTTGGCGTACAGAACGGCATCTTGTTCGGATCCCATCTCTTACTTGTGTGAAACGGGATACTCCAAGCATCATCCTTTCGACTGCGCGTTCAATAACGCTGAGTGATCTTTCATCCCTGGTTAAGCAGCGGCCAAGTTTCTGACGCATACGTTAGGGGCAGGAAGTACCTTTGAGTCGAAAAGGTGGGCACGAAGTCGGGTGTCTTTGTTCTCTTCACTACATCCTCGATGCTCTTGAAAGCTCCCCAAGTCGCTGGTTTCCTTCTCAGCTCTGGAGCTAAGTTGTTCATCATATTGATTTCCAACTTAGATAGACATAACTGGAGCAATCGGAGATATTCTTTCCTTTGAGCGTGAATGGGGAATACGAAACCAATCCGTTCTTCATGAACATCATTTCTGTGAGATTTTGTGGAAGACCAATCTTTCCACAGGCTTTATCAAAGTCGGCAAGCGTACTTTCCGCTTGGCTAATTTCTGGTGTCATAAGGACGATGTCATCAGCAAAGCGAAGATAATATAACTGCCGACCATCGATGTTCACTCCCATATTATCCCATTCCAATGTTCGCATGACGTTCTGGGAGGTAGCGGTAAATAATTTTGGCGAGATGGTATCGCCTTGCCTAACTCCTCTTTTTGACGTCAATCTTAATATCGTTGTAGAATGGGAATATCTTGGTTGTGAAATTTTTGTACAGCTGACGAAGAATCTTTATATACTGAGTAGGGACTCCTTGACTATCAAGGGCTTCCTTGACTGCTCCTATCTCAGTTAAATCAAAGGCCTTCTGTAAATCGATGAAAGTGAGACAGAGCGGTCTTTTGTACTCTCGCGATACTTCAGTGAGCTTTGTTATCGTGTGGATGTGGTCCATCGTACTAAATCCTTTTCGAAACCCTGCTTGTTCACATAGCTGTCCTTCGTCCAGTGTTCTCTCAATCCTGTTTAGGATGACTCGAGTGAAAAGTTTGTAGAAGACAGACAGCAAGCTGATTGGGCGATAGTTGCCGATATCGTGTAGGTCACCCTGCTTGAACAATAACACGGTGTTCCTGGTCTTCCACTGAGTAGGGACCTAAATATATATATATATATATATATATATATAAATAATTCATATATACATCTACGCACAACAGTACATTTTTACCTCACTATGGAAGTTCTTTACTGGCAAATATCGAAACCATATAAGAACTATGGGCCAATATAAAAAAAAGGATAAAAGGATAAAGCTCTCGGCCTTGATCAATCCCTCAAATATCCGCCATGCATTCGACTTATAAAGCATCGTTTGGAGGTGACTGAATGAATATCCGGCCTTCATAATGACTCGTGGTGGCGTACCGTTGTATCGAGCCAGTGCTGCTATCCTCGAGATCAGTCTGGTACTAATTTGCCAACTCCGGAGGAATGGAAGGCTTAGTGGGCCACTGGGGCCTCCGAGCACTGTGCCACACGCGCCATTAGGCTGATAAGTTGAATGAAAATGTGGAGAAAGAAGTGTGTCTTAGAGGTAAAAAAATTGAGCGGAATGTGTATTAAAGTGCTTATATACGCCCCACGGACAAACAAAGCCTTAGCTCTCTCTGAAATTGGTGAATTGGTATGAGAGTTGTCTATAAAAATAAGAAATACGTATTTTACACATTGGTACTCTCAGCAAGGATCAAGAGCCCTTTTGTGGGTCGACTATGCATTCAATCACTCCTTCCATATAACGAATGAAAGTGAATGCATAACTCATTCCTAGGAATTTCGTCAGTGTCAAACGCTTTATCTTCTATCCTTTGTAGTAGAAAACAGGTCTTGTTTTCATTTTTTTTAGTTCGTTATCGTTATGTATCGTTCTTACATTGTTCATTTACCAGTCACTTTTCCTCTTCGTTTTTCCCTCTCGCATTTTTCTTGAAACCCTTCCAATTTCTTGTTTCTTGTGCCTGCTTACCGGAACAAAAAGACCTTGTTTTCATACCGTATAACATTTGGAAAAGACTACACTTGAGTAGAACTTATTCGAATTCAAAAACAAGATAAATGCGAATGAAGGGAAAAAGGAAATCGATTAGAAAAAAAAGACGAGCACGAAAAGAAAGTTAAAGAAGACGAAAACTAGTATTGAAATGGAGTCCAATGCTTTATTAATTCTCTCACTACTATGGGGCACATGCAGCGTGGTAGATGGAGGTGTCCTGCGATCCATGTGGGTTCAGTCCGGTGTTCAAGCCTCACCAAGCCTTCCATCCGTCCGGAATCTGTAAATTGGTAGCAAACGTGTCAGGGGCGATATCAGCACTGACTGGATACATCAATAGTCCACCGCGAGTCAATGTATAGGCCAGATATGTATTCAATTATCTCTGACTATGCTTGTTGAAGTCGAATGCAAGGTGTATCCGTCAGGGATTGATCAACGTTTTATTCTTTTTCCCTTTTATGAGTCAAATATATATATATTAAACGAAGACTTGCGATACATTAGAAAATAATACAGTTAGCAAGGAACACTAGAGCTGATATCACTTTTTTTTAGTGAAGTCAATTTCTAGTCAGTTTGGCGAATTTGTTCTGTTTCTAAGCAAAGTATAATAAACATTATCCTGCCTTAGGGCTATCACCACTCGTAAACTAGAGCTCAAGAGAGCTGAACTAGTGCAGTACGATGAAGAATCAATATCGGCTAGAGAGATTGGTTCGACTCCCAGACTAGACTAGCTGGACCACCAGACTCCATTGATTTGTCCAGCGGCTCACAGTTTACGAAAGATGGGACAGATCAATTTCATTAAGTTTTTTTAAACATTAGCACAGAGCGACTTCGATTAGGTTTCTGTTAAGCTTCTCACACTGATTAAACACTAGATCTCCAAAATAGCGCTTACAACCATATCAAATGATTCGTATTCTAACGTGCCTTCCAACGGTTTACCGCCTCATCGTGGCTGGAAGGTGTTCCTAGGGTATCCGACTGCGTTGTACAGCGGGGAATTCGTCCTCCCGGCAGGGTCTCCCAAGCTGAGAAGGAGTCCGGCGTTTCCATCAGCGAGCCTGGCTAAGAGTAAACCAATACCAGGGATCCGCCACCATCCTGGTATCAAAGTCACACGGTGGCAAATCTCCCTCTGATCCATAAAGGCTGCGACTGCCTGTGTTGGTGAAGACCTGGAGCAGACTTTCGCCAAGCTGTCCTCGAGATTCAGGGAACCACAATTGCTTAACCAGCAAATCTCTGAAAGATGGTGATTATGCTGGGACCTGCACAACCAGTGAGGACGGGCCGTTCAAGTACCAAATAAGTTTATTCTAACGTGAGGCTTTTTATGCTGAGCCATTTGCGGATATTTGTCATAAAAATGTTTGAAAGAATTCTTCGTTTTAAAATTTCCAACTGTAACAAATGAATACTGAAAATGTGTGGAGTATAGAGTTAACATTACATAAATAAAAGGATAAAGCCCTCGGCGTTGATCAATCCCAGAGAGATGCGCCATGCATTCGACTTCATTAATTATCGTTGGAGGTGATTGAATGTATATCCGGCCTTTACAATGACTCGCCCACGCAAGTCTGGCACCAATTTGCCGACCCCGGATTGATGGAAGGCTTGGTGGGCCATGGGCGCGGAGATCGATACCACGTGCGTGTTGAAGTGTCGCCTCCAACCACTGCACCACATGCTCGCTTGCATACCTCAGAAGAAATAAAATTATTCCAATTGTGATCTTTCTAGAAATTCAAAAGAGCAAGAGAAAACTGAATGGAGTACTAGTGACGGTTTAAGTACTGTTTAAATCGCGCAGGGTCAGAAATATATAACACAGCTAGCAAGAACATTTTTAATCGATAAAAAAACTTGATGAAATCTAGAAACACTTCAAACTGTCAGTGCTAAAAACGAAAGGTTAGAGTTGATAGGGACTGTCGTAGATCTTGACCCCATACGTCCGTCGGCTATTGTCTCCAGCAAAATATTGACATGGTGGATCAAGGTCCTGCACTTTCAAAACCATCATTTGTCTTCAGTACTGTCGGCGAGTCCTGCCAAGCTCTGCCCATAACTCTTTAAAACACAATTTTCACCAAGTATTTGTTAGCATCTAAAGTAAAATGTCTAGAAGTTTTCTTTTTGTCCTTGTCCTAATTGGAGTCGTATTATCGATACCACAGAAGAGAGCGTTCTTCACTGAGGTTTGTTCCCCTTTACATCCATAAGTTACTGACACATATAGTACAGGGAACGATTTAAACAAGAGAACACGGTTTTCTTTTCTTTTTTTTTTCTTTCAGAACTTAGTTTGTCCCAGTAATTGGACACGTTTTCGTGATTCGTGCTACTATTTCGAAACGACTAAGATGCGATACGATTTAGCTGAAGTAAGATGTCTTGAAAAAGGATCAACGTTGTTTGTTGCTGATTCTATGGAAGAATGGGTAAGTTCTTTCCAGATAAGAAACTTTATCATTATTCGTATTCCTATTGTTCTTTTTTGTTGTGTACAGCGCAGTGGTTAGACTTCCCTGCTGTTCAATCGTGCCGGCGGGTTCGACCATTCGTTAAGGAGCAAACCTCTTCCTCTCTGTCTTCGCTATGGTCAAATTGAAACTAAACTTTTCCGGAAAGACTGAGTTGATACAGTGCTAGGCCTCCGCATGTCCTTGTATAGGCCAGTTATGTACTCACTCACATTTGCGATACTACGAATAAAGAAGAATGCATATGCATTTCTAAGGAATTGGCTAACGCAAAACGTTCTTCTTCAGCTTACGGTACTCAGCCAAACACCGCCTGACTACTGGAGTTGGATAGGTTTAGAACAGCAAGATGATGAAAAACAACCACGTTGGACGACACCAGGCGGAATGAATGTCTCGGAGATAGACTGGTTGTTGAGCCCCAGAACATCGGAGATGAACGGCTGGAACTTGATAGCCAAATGTGTTGGCTATTTCCACTCAAGCGTCATTTCATACGCGTTCTTTTACTATTGCGGAATAGGTTTCAACTCAATTTGCGAGCGGAACGCAACTCTCCTCGCGAATATCTGGGACGAAAGTGACAGAGGTTTTTAGACAGTGTGTTATGTATAATATCTTAACCATTATTGGCCGATTTCTTTACGTCATGATTGGTTTTAATTGGGGAAAAACTGATCTTCAGGTGTATGTTTTACCTGCTAGAACACGTCTACCGTATGTCATTTTAAAGCATAACATTATATTGTTTTATTAGGAGTAACTGTGTAATATTTAAAGGTCCTGTTGTGTAATCTTTAATGACTTATTAGGAGTGGTTCATTATGTTCCACGAGTCATAAGTAACGCCCAACTTTATTTGCTTTAATAATCACTTGTAAATTAATGAAAATCCTTCGTGTAATATCTCCGAATAAACACTAAAACACTTATTTTGCGATGGTTCACAACCCGAGGTTCTTTTAACTGACAAGTTTTTATCGTTCCAGTGTTCTCCATTGATTTTTTGAAGAAGTATTGCCTGGAGATTCGATAAGAGTGTCGATTTTTTAAACCACTGATGCTGAGAGCAACGAACTTCAAGAATTTGAGCTTAAGCTTTTATTTGATAAATATGGTTTTTGAGCTGTCCCTAACTTGTAGTTTTGAACGTAGTCCCCTCTATAAGTTCATATAATAGAACCGAATATTCTATTAATAGTATCAAGCACGGATCTTTCTCTACTACTCTCTCCTTCTCACATTGATCTAAGCTGTGGCTTAGACTTAAGGCCTGCAATCCTAAGCTTGCAAGATTTCTTCGGCTTTTCGAGATCTACCCCTCGAAAAGTCGTCAGCCGTTCTGATCTAGAAAGAGTGTTGTTGCCTTATTAACATCTTCCTGCAAAGTGTGGCAAGCGATCTCAAACCCTGCAATAAGTCCATTCCTGGTGAAGAAATTAGTTCTAGAGCTGGCAAGTGGGAAATATTTTTGTTCCGAGTAAAATGATTTTTTTTGTTTTTGATCAGAAAATGCCTCCAACACTGAATCCACTTAAACAAAAAAATGTCACTGGTACGATTGGATGTCCTATGTATTATGTCTTATCTTATCTTCTCACAAATGTCTTTATTCTTTGCATCACCCGTTGTCGCTCTTGTCATTGAGTATCTCGAGAGGCACTATCAAGCTCCATCTATCTCTTCCGCACGGTTTTTGATCCGTCTTCATGTCTACTGTGTGGATCCCAACACTTCCCACATTCGATTCGTTCACTCGCATCCATCTTCCACGAAGATCTTCCAAATTTTACGCGTGGCTTCGGTTACTGCTTGCGGATTTTTTCATTTCATCTTGAATGTCGTAGAATACTGGTCGAGCAATTCTCCCCAGAGTCCTGAGATAGCTGGGCTGTAGCGCTCCCAACTGGATTGCAGAGAGTGATTTTGCTTCCGGTACCAATTTCCTGACGCCGGAGGGATGAGAGGCTTGGTTGGTCCGGAGTGGAATCGAACTAGTCCCATGCTCGTGGTGGCGCACATTACTACCACTGTGCTATCCCCTCTCCCTCGGCACAATAGTGCCATTCAATAGCTTCGGTTGCTCAAAGTAAGCGAAGAACACCATACTTCCGACAAGGATCGCCGCTTTTTAATCAGTTCCATTAGAAGATATCCACAGGTGGAAAAGAATTCTTCGCATATTGGATCGTAATTCTTTATTCAGGTTCATGCCCTATCGAGAATATGACGGCAAGCCATTAGAATTTAAAACATTCATGACGATGCCTAATTTTGCTTTGGTGCTGCTTGGCATAGCGCCAAATTTCGTGTCCTTTCGGATCTGCGCTTAAATTCGCGTTTCAATAATAGACAACATTCAACAAGAGGATTTGAGGAGTTGAGAACCTAGTGGAAATGTAGAAAAGACCTTAGTCTTTCGCTTTAGGGGATAGATGGCATGTGTGCTACCACTTACTATATGTAACTTTGGTCCTCCATACAATCGCACTGCTGTTTTGCAGCTTGTATCTAGTGTATCTCTATATTTTTTACATCCACGCGTTTCATATAATAACCATTGCTTATTTTGCGACGAGTTGAAACAATATTCAATTGCCAGTCGAATCTCTGCTAAACGAGGTTCGAGAAAAATTTCTTTGCGTACTTCTAAGTGCAGCATAAAGCTATTCCCTACCGAAGCTCGCCACACCTTTCGTATTGGATAAGTTATATATAAGTGATCCAGGAAAACAATTCAGCGCAATAAATTGAATGGTTTAGAAGGATATGAGCTTTGTAGAGGTCATAATGTTCATAATGTCCGCTTGCTCATGACTCCTATGGAGGTCACGTAGACGAGGACGTGTTAAACAGGTGATGTTCTCAAACCGATTACTGCTTTACCTCTATATCGCTTTAAGACAGCATGATCCTCTAGTTGTTTTAGTTACAAGACGATTTACTAATTCGAATAATTTCTCAGTGTTGCGAACTTAAAAGAATACTGAGTTCTTCTTGGATTTTTATTCAAATGCGAGAATGACAAGAAAAAAAAGAAAAAAACTAAAAAAGCGAAGTGGAAAAGACAAGGGCAGTTCACCGATACCTCTCTCATTCTTTTATTTTCAACCGATTAATGTTTTTAATGTATAGGACTTTTTTCACTCGAGGACTACGTTCATTTTCGTGTACATACGAAGAAGCGGATTAGTGATGGATGAAAAGCGAAAGATCTCTCGAGACATAAGAATTTCTTCCTGAAAAACGTTCTTAAAAAGCTGCCTAAAATTTGAACATTGCTTCTGCAAGAATATGGGAAGTTACTTTGAAAACCAGATTGTCAGATTTTTTATAAAACATCGACGTCCCATTTTAGCCCAAGCAAGTTGTACATACTTTGATTTGCGCACAATCTATAGACAGATCGATACGCATCTTTTGCTTGCGCTGAATCGATTTTTATTTAAATATCGTGCTATTCTACAAAAAATAACAGCCTGCATGAATTAACTGTTCCAAAAAGCTGTGCGAGCTTTAGCACGTTTTTTATTTGTTCCGTTGCTTCGTGCTCGTCGTTCGTGGTGGTGAAACTGTGCCGAGCATTGTGATGGAGGTCAAAAAACTCTTCCAACTACGATCACAGCTGGGTGTCGTAAGCCGTAAAAACTCCATTTCATTTCTTAGGCATTGGCCAAAGAGGGCTCCTGTACTTGTTAAAATGTTCTTTACCTTTCCTTCCATCATTTATTCCATGCCAACTCATAAAATTACATTACAGTGCTCTTAGCGTTACTGTCGAAATTTGTACCAGATGTGCGTTTCCCTGGATTCCATGGAATGGTTCGGAGGTCTGCATGATTTACGTTCTGATGAGTGTGCTAGTCAGAGACAATGCGTAGAACTCACTACATGGTTATGAAAAGCCAAAAAGTCAAAGGAATGTTGAGTATTACAACTAACTGTCGAATTTCCCGTCTGCCAATAAATCAGTGATCAGAAACTCAGCGAAAAGTCCGCATGCGGACTGTAGTGCTGTTCTCCTTCCTTACGGATCCTTCTTTTTATGTTTATTAAAGGTGCCCAAGAACACGTATGAAAGGCTGTGTGGTTTGGAACCATCCATCACTTCGGCTTTTAAATTTTCGCACCCACAACACTTTGCTTCCTCATCATGGCTAACGTCTATTTCAGAGTGTCCTTCTACGTGATTTCTAGATATCGAGTTTATCTCCAGAGTAGGATCAACCAAGCTGAAACGACATCCGACATCTCTACCAAGAAGTCCATTTACGTCTATTTAGGAACAAACCATCATCAGAATCACAGTCGTCATGGCAAGAATACATCATTTAAACTTCTAAGCGATGACGCCGTGGGAATGCCAAATTACTGCTTCGATGCTCCAACGAAAGAAAATCCTTCCCAACCAACAAACTTCCAATCAAATGAAATTGTGCTGCAGCTGACAGAATTCTTTACGATTATTGAATATGGTCCATTGGAATACTGAAGCATTAGTAAGCCTTAACATACAGGACTTCTTCGCTATCTGTGTTTTCTTCCTATTTATCCGCAGTATTTTCCTTCTTACGCTCTGTGAATTTCTGCATGCTATGCGCTTTATTGCCTTACTCTTCAATAATATGACAATAAATACTGACGACGTTGATAGGAATGTATTTTTAACTGCGTATCTTTTTAAAGTTGAGCAACTACATTATCCACTGAAGGAAGGCGGTGAACAAGTACGGCGAGAGGCAGACGTGAAGCACCAGTGAAGGTATTCGATCAATTCTCTTATTCAAAATGGTTCAATGCTCTTTTTTATCTGACAAGCATTAGTGGAATAGTATTCGTTTCAACGCATGTGGGAAAATTCTTTGGAGTCGACAAACGTTGGCATAAGAGACGCTGCACTCGAAGTGGAATTCAAATGACCATAGATATGGTTTGGACATAGTCCACAGCACACACGGCACAACATAATCCTTGGCGATGCTCTGCTTGCTTGACTGGTCGCGGTATTTCCAAAGTTACTGGTGTGCAGTGTAGTACGAACTTCGTGAACACTTTGTTCCGTATCATCAACAAGAGAAAGTGATAACAGTAAGAATATCACTTCGCACGTCCCCCACATGCGGGACGTCTGCGCGAGCAGTTCTGTTCTGCCCTTCCATTCTTCTGGTTTGAAAAGCATGTTTTCATAAGGTCTGCAAGAAATACATAGGTCAATAGTGAAAAGTGGTGAAAATAGAAGTGAGGAAGGCAGTGAAAAGCGATAAAAACCCCACATCTTTTTTGGGAAGGTTGATAGTGCAGCATTAAATCTGCGGAAGTTCCCAAGCCGCCTCAGTTTTTCACAACACTCCTGCATGGACTTAAAGCTGGTGTTTATTCGCCACAGTGTAAAGTGCTTTACAATAAGATTTAGCCTGGGTTTTTTTTCTCTTTTTCGAGAGCATTTTTATGATGATAATGGAAAATCGAGCTTCTTAAATGAAAACAGATGCTATGACTTTGGCTGGGCTTTTCTCTTGATATATCAGTAATGTTAGAAAGTATTTTCGTCCATTATTTTCTCGTGGTTAAGAATTTGTGACTTTCCTTGTGGACCTTAACAACAGCGCTTTCCTAGTCTCTGGCTGGGGAGAACAGTCGCGTATAGGAGTCGATCGAGCCCAGTTGAAAAGCGATCACAGTGGAGTTGAAGATGTGCAACCTCTGCTTGTGAAGACAGGACTGATCAGTGAATGAGTCGCATCCGTGCTATGGCCTTACACCATATCGAGCTGGAGATGTTCCTGATTGCCGGTATGACGCGAGCAGCGGGTACCTCAGCAGAGTTTTTCAAAATGATATTGAGATCGGAAAACCAGTAGCAGGAATAATCACCTTTCTGCAAGAACAAGAGTCAAAAGATGGTGAGGCCTTCATTAACCAGGAGTGGTTGCAACATTTGATGACGACCTCTGAACGCCCCAATAAGGTTGGGATACCAGAATAAAACTAAGCAACTCGTCTGCTCAAATTCTACCATTTTGACAAGTTTCAACAGGTCACGTCAAAGATAAAATTTAGAGAAACGTTACTTGATTCCTCTGCATAAATGCGTTACTGATAACTGGATTTCGTAAAAGTCACATTGCAATTTTTAGAAATCCATAGTTTTCCTGCATTTTCAGAACCTACCACTTTGTTTTTTGGTTTTACACATTCTGGAATTTGAAGGCTTTCAACGACGATTTTCAGACGTCTACCACAATAATCCAACACGTCGCGAGGCCATTCGTCTGATGAGATGAGGTAAAGCTGGAAAGTCGATGGGATGTTATTTAGCTGTTCTTCACAAAATAGTGTCCTTGAAAACCTAAATTTTTTTCTTCAAAGATGCAGAAGAATTTCGGAGTTTTCATGTACATATCGAATCATCGTATGTTCAGATTTCACCGCGGAAACAAATGAACCGTAAAAAGGATAAAAGGATAGAGCTCTCGGCGTTGATTAATCCTTTAGAGATGCGCCATGCATTCGACTTCACTAAGCATCGTTGGAGGTAATTGAATGCATATCTAGCCTTTACAATGACTCGCGGTGGCCTACCGATGTATCGAGCCAGTGCTGCTATCCTCCCAGACAAGCATGGTACCAATTTGCCGATCCCGGAGGATGGAAGGCTTGGTGAGCCGTGGGCCCCGGAGATCGATTCCACGTGTGTGTTGCAAGGCGCCTCCAACCACTGCTCCACACGCGCCCCAAATTAACGGTATCACTAGAGAAAAGCAAGTTTGCTACCTCATTTAGAAATTTTTTACTCTAACGACCACTAGATCTGGAGCTCTCCGGTAGTAGAGTAAAGACATGGGAAGTTGAGAATATGCTACTGAATAAAGCGAAAAAAACGATAAGCCGTTCGTTGTTGATCAATCGTCATTTCATCAAGACTCGTAGATGTAAGCCAAGGTATATATTTGCTTCATACAATGACGAACGATCGCCTATTGATACGTCAAGTTTCTCAAGATACCAATTTGTCAAACCCCCGAGGGAAAGGGGGTTTGACTTGCCTTCACTTTTGAGGTTTTAAACGATTTCGCGAGGTAGCTCAGTAATAGTGACCCCGTTCCCTACGAGGATGGGCGAACCTATCCTGCAGGGCTTCGACCAGCAAGGTTTTTCCAGAGTTTTAAGGAGATTGAACTCGCTCGGCACTCAACTCCATTCTTCGCGATGGTGAAAAAATTCTTAAGCCAGCAGATGAACCCACATACAAAGGAATTCCGATGACGTTCGCCGATTTTGGATTTGAGAAAACGATTCGAATGCAAGAAGTGTGGGATTCACGGAGTACGGTACACGTGATGAGGAGCTATGTTATAAAATAAAAATAAGGTGTTTTGAACATTGATGAAAATTCAAAAGACCAACTTTCTATGCGGGCGGTCCCACTCGCAACAGCACGGCTCTGAGGAAGGCGAAATCGCCGAAACGTCAGCCATTGAGCAACAACAATAACAACAACGACAACGACGACAACAGCAACAACGACAACGACAACGAAGACCTATACCAACCTCGCATAAGCTTAAAAAGAGCACTTTAATAATATCATCTAAATAAATTGCTGAAATCGCTCAGCAATGACAACCGTGTAGAACATAGAGATTTATTGGCTAAAAATAATTAGTTTGCTACCAGTTTAGAAACTTGCAAAGTCCAGCAAGGTTCTGTGATCGGGCGATTCTTTTGAAATCTGGGTTAGAAACATCATGAAATCCGAAGAGACGTAAAATGTTACCGTTAACTGAACGTCTTTGTTAGCATTTAGAATTCCATGCGATTGTGATAAGCGCATCATTTTATCCTGAAACAAAAGTAACTAGGCACATATCAATGATTGAAGTTAACGAGGGAAGCGCAGCAAAATACGAACTCTGAGTAGAACATCGATCTTACCTTGCCTTTCACACACCAAGCTATTTGAGAAGAATTTTTATTAGTAAGGGTAAATTCTGCATAACATGGTTTCTTGTAAAAGTTGGGTGAATTGAGGATAAGCCATCTGGAAACACAAATGGAATGCATCGACTTCATTGTAATAACGACTTCGACAGGCACTAATATCGTTAAGAACTTAGTGATGAACTGATATTTCAGCAATAAACTCAGTTCGTCATCACGAAAGAACCACTAATCGCTTTCCGTTCGACTGCTGTTGCATGCTAGGAAGCAATCTTTTTCATATGGGTTGAAGCTATTCTGCCAAGTTCTGCTAAGATCTTCATTACAAATGGTCGTCTGTACTCCAAACGAGATCTTCACCCTTGTTTCAGCGATTCCTACAGTAGTTCAGTAGATTTAGTCTTGCCTAAACTACCAATTAGAAATGTCCTCAGGTGCTGAATGTTTCTTACAGGTGAAACCTTACGTAAATTATGGTCATGCAACGTATAGAACACTTTAGGTAATGCTATGAAAGTGAAACACTTGCCAAGTTTACGTGAACTTAGCAAACTGGAAATATTTATGCGATGGGATAGCAAGACATAAGTCAAAGGCGAAGGCGTGTAGCGCAGTTGTTATAGATGCCCTATAAAACACACTTGATCGTTACTTCGTTCCCTAGTCTAGGTGAAACGAGACATTCATCTATGTAGGCAGATTAGTACAATGGATTTATGAGAGGGTATAAAAAAGCTGACTTATTATACACATCGCTAGGCTCTCCTAGTTATTGCACTGGCTAATTATTCACTCAGTGACGTCTCCGATGCTACGAATGGAGTCGACTGCATACTTCAAAGAATTGAAAGAGGCCGGACAGTTTATTCCTTATCTTCAACGTGAAGTTATTTGTTGTCTTTGTATCTATATGATCAAAAAACAAGTCTAACAACTACGGATATGCTAAAGAATCGAGTGTATAGTACACATGTTTCCCTTCACTCATTGCTCGCTATTATTTGGCACATTATTTGCGGCGCCTAATTTTCGGTCGAACTCTGCAGTATGCATTTAACAGAATGTATCCATCCCTTTTTTATGGTTTTTGCTCTTTAGTTTGGCTCTCAGGGAGTCGGGTGGCACAGTGGTAATGATGTCGACCACCACGACCATGGTGCTGGTTTGACAACGCGCTTGGCTCACTAATCCTCTAATTCCTCCGTATTCATGAACATGTCCCTAAACTTGGAAAATCTCACTTTCTGTGATCAAACTGGGAACGCTCTAGCCCGGCTATCCGAAGTCGACATAGAGAATCGACTCGACCAGCTTTAAAGGACATTCATGACGAAAAGAAGATTCTCAATCAGCAGCCGCAAAAATCCCACACGCAAAAAGTTAGAAGACCTTCATGGATGTCAGGAAACGAATTGAATGCAGGAACTGCTTGGATCCCCACAGTGGGTATAGAAGACGGTTTGTTTAAAATAAGTTTAAAAAACTCTGTTATTGTGCTTTATTTGATCATCTGAAAGGACAATTTATTTAAGCCATTTCATATCTACTAATATTTGATCACGCTTTAAATAACGAAGTAGTGTTTAATTCACAGCTAGCTTTAATGTCGTTTTGTAAAACGAAGCTTTTGAACCTTCAAAGTACTTTTGACTCAACTTGGTTCACAACTGATGTTATCATCCGGCATTTCACCGGAAATGCCGTACTGAACTAGTTGGTCGAATGTTTCAATCACTGCTGGTTGCTTTCGTACGATTGGCAGTGACCGACGCTGTGGTTTACTTGCAAGTGCCATGTTATTTCTGAAATGATTTGAACTGTCGACCAACTATTTCAGAATAAAATAATCTTCTTTAATGTGCTGGTAAACAGGAAGAAGTTCGATATTTTGGAAAACCAGAAGCTTGACCTAGAATACACCAAAGCCACAGCTAGTGAAGGTTTAGGGAAACACCAAGATCATAAAAATTGCAAGCCGTGGTGATGGTCAGGACGGATCACAGTGGAGAAATAAGCGCCGGTATTAAGAGAAGAAAATGATCAAAGAACACAAAAGGCGTGTTGCTAAAAGTCATGGCAGATCCGGACAAGGCGATATCGGGAAGTTACACTGTTATCTTCACCTAGTAGACTCTATAATTCCGAAAAGTGGCGAAAAAACGATAATTGCTTAGATCATTGGGAGGCGTAATGCTAATGAATGAAAACGTAATGCCATTGTACTTTCAATCGCCCTGACAAACAATCTAGAAGGTGATCTGGTGTTGCAAGCCCGTTGGACTTGAGAACAAAATTGCAAAGACGTCACCTTACACAGAGTCACTTACCATGAAGAGGTTATGATTAGAAATGATGCTACCTGATAATGAAGCTCTTCTTAGCGATAGCGAAGTGATTCAAGGTGAGGAAAACAACCTGATATGATCACAATGATGCTGAAATATTTGCAAAACCTGGACTCCAGACCAGATTCGAACCCACGATTAGCCTCCGAGAGCTCGTCTTATCCACCGTCACTTCAAATAATTAGTAGGTAAAAAGTTGTACTCGATATTCTTGTTGAGCAAACACGAGGTGTTACTTTATTCTTTATTCCGTTAAAGCTGACGTTTCGGTGGATTTCGCCTTCTTCAGAGCCTGGAAGGGTGTATTGATAGGCAATTTACTAAGTCAAACGCTCCGATAACACCTACAGAAAGATGGAAATCTAAATCGCAAACACATGATCAATAGCTTCTCAAAAAAACCCACCATTTATTATGTGCCTTCCAATGAGGAAGAAGAGGTGAACAGAGTCGGATATGGTCGATAAATGCACCACCCCACATCAAAAGTCGATGGGAAGGTGCGGGGCCATACCATGTGTGATCTCCTGGCATTCATCCCCTGCCTTCATTATGGGGTTCCTGGTATTTATCCACAAAGCCTCCAGAAGTTTGCGCGTTGGTGTTTTGGCATCCTGTGCGAGGATAGCGACTTTAATATCAAAATCGTCTCCGCTATGTTTTTGTATCCTATGCGTGCCCAGTGACGTGCCTTGTTTTGATTTTCGTTTGCCGTCTAGGTGTTCTTCTATGCGGATACTTAAAGGTCTTTCCGTTTCGCCAATATATTCGTCTCCGCAAGTACTACAAGAGATCAGGTATATGTACCTGAACTCATGCAATCACCGTCCCTGCCGTAAGGACAAATTACGCAATTTGTTGTTTCGCATAAATGGTCATATTGTCGGTTACGAACTGATTGACGACGAAGGGAATCGGGTGGTATTTCAACTATCGGAAACGATTCCTCTAGACCGGCCCTTCTTAAGCATCGTTTTATAGCTACACTTACTTCATCGCTAATGAAGGGCAACATAAACGGGGTTTTGTCTTGGCCACGTTTTTCCTTTTGGGGCGTCGCTCTCCTTCTAAACTTATCTCGTGGGGTTACTATTTCGTAGCCACTGGTGATGGCTATTTGACGAGCCAAGTTGCGCGATTCCTCTTTTAGTTCCCTCTTCGTGCACACAGAGGTGGCTGTTCGAAACATGTTTCTCACAACTGCCCTCTTTGTGTGTGAAGGTTGGGAGGAGATGAAGTGAACGATGATGTTCTTGTTACTTGGTTTTCGGTGCCATTTTGTCATGTAACCGTTATCCGATAAGTTGATCTGAACGTTAAGAAATGGAAGCCAATCTTCTTTTGGTTTCTCACGGTAAAGTCGATGTACTCAGACTGCTCATTCAGCAATTCAAAGCATTTGTCGATCTCCTGCGTAGAGAAGATGACAAAAACAATCGTCTACATATCTGCAGTAGAGTAGTGCCCGGAGATCGAGAACAGGGGCTTCTATCTTAGACACAAACACACTGGCAAGGCTTGGTGCCAGTCGCTGTCCCATAGCCAACCCCTTATTTGCGCGAAATATTTTCCAGACCATCTGAAAATCGAGCAGTTTAGGCACTCCTTTAGGAGAGCCATTAGCTGCTGGATGGACAAGCCATGCATATTTATTCTTCCTTCATGTTTAACAAGAAGTTCGAAGATGGCTTGCATGCGGAGTCATTCGATACGTTGGTGTACAACGCACTAACGTCGAAGGACTCCATCACGTACGCATTATTAGGAGACGAGTTACGTAGACGTTCTAGGAACATTTGGGTGTTCTTAAGGTGAGCTGGAGTATGTTTGAGCAACTGGGAAACTATTTGATCAATGCCAAGGTTAATAGAAAGTCGGTCGTGGGAAAAAAGTTGCACATTGCGATTTCGAATACAGCTTGAGGTTCACTAGGTTCAAGGCCGATTTATGATCTTCAGATCATTCCCATTGGTGGGCGATTGCTGATGGCAGTGTTAGGGTAAAAAACTCTCAGAGAGGAAGACCAAATAAAGGCCTCTTCGGTAGGGGGTAACACGTGAACACCACAAAGGGAAGGGGCAGGTTCGAATCTGACCTGAGTTCCATGTTTTGCAAACATCTCAGCATCACTGCTGTTGTATTTCATATCCCCGTCATAAAGAATAATAGGCAGGAAATAAAAAGGTGTGCAATCTGATAAACTAATACTTTTACTGAATTTAAACGTTTGCCCTTGAAGGCTTCGACGATGTTCAGTGCGTTCGATATTTCCTTGAATCCCAAAAAAAAGGCATTCCAGTTAACCGGAGTTTAAAATCTCATTCGTCACAAAGCCGCTTTTTTAATAACAGATGCTAATTTCTCTACTAGTAGAGTAAGAGAAGAACTAAGAATTTTTATAATACCTTTAGAAGAAGCTTATAGAAGAACCTTTGCCACAGCGTTTGCTGAGATATTTGCAAAACTCCGGACCGCAGGTGTCTGCGGTGGGGACCGAAAAACGCTATTACCCTATCAGGGTGCTAACGCGTTCATCACCACACCATGAGGGTCCTTCGTTTCGCCTGTCTCTCAGCTAGTTCTATCGATCAACGCCATCAGCAGCCACCCGTCAACGGGATTGATCTAGGGATCCCAAATCGGCAACGAACCCAGTAACATTGAAGCTGCAGTCGAAATCACGTTGTTAACTTCTTTTCACTGCGTACTACAGTTTTCATGGTAGGGAATGACGCAAAACCAACCACAATGGTGCGGATATTTGCCAAGCTCCGGACTTCTTATAACGTTTGCTTTTCATTTCGGATCAGTCTTTGATTGAAATTGTCGAAAGAAAAATGAAGACGTGATTTTGGAATTTCTTGTTCAAGCCCGACAACTTAAAAAATCAGCGAATCACTGGAAAATACCAAGGTGTCGTTCTGGAAAACTTCCGATTCTATGTTGGGACTACGAACAATCACGCAAAGAAGTGAAAAAAATGGGCCTCCTTGACAGCGGCAAATCAGAATTTCCTCTTAGTAGATTAACGGGACGCATACCTTATGAACAAAGATCTTTAGATTCAGTGCCTTTCATTGAAACTAGTTAAATTCAATAGAGGTTGAGACATTTTGGCTTAAAGTTGCAAGGGCTAATATTTTTTAGAGTACAAACATTGAAATCAAAACGCTTCGTTGTGTGTTTCTCGTTGGCTAACGTTTCGGTGACTCAGCCATGTTCTGAACTGTCTTCGTTTTTCGTATGCTAGGCCATCCGAGTGCTTTCACGCAAGATGATAAAATCATATCGCATCGAAATGTTAGTTGTAGAAAACTACCCCCATTCAAAAAAAAACAACCCCGATCCCTTCCCTCACTTGCGCGACGCGGAGTACTCATAGCATAGTTTTTTTCGATTGCGCGTTCAATAACGCTCAGTGATTTTTCTTCCTGTTTACGCAGCGACCAGGCTTCTGACGCATACGTTAACGCAGGAAGTACCGTCGAGTCGAAAAGGTGGGCACGAAGTTGGGTGTTTCTTGTTCTCTTCACTACATCCTCGATGCTCTTGAAAGCTCCCCAAACCGCTCTCCTTCTGCTCAGCTCTGGAGCTAAGTCGTTCAACAAGTTGATTTCCCGACCTCGATAGACGCCTGAATGGGGCATACGAAACCAATTCCTTCCTCATAAACATCGCTTTTGTGAGGTTTAGTCGAACACCAATCTTTCCACAGGCTTTATCAAAGTCGGACGGTCCCTTTGGAAATTGATCAATGCTGAAGTTAAAAACAAAGTCGGTCCTGGAAATTGCAACTTCCCTTTAACCTCGAAATGATTTGTCAACATCTTCTGAAGTAACCAAGCTTACATGGGTTTGTCATTCATAAAGTTTTTTATTCGGCTAACTTCCATGTTCGCACTACTTGTATAATATTTATTTGGTAAACAATGTATAGAGGTTTTCATTTGACATTTATGCCAACTTCGAGACAGCTGAGTCATGCAAAAAAAAAGTTTGTTTGTTTGATTTTTTGCCGAATTTTTTTATTCATACCGAAATTTTAACTTCAGTTCTGAATTGTTCATTAAATTGTGGAATATTCACCGAAGAATGTCTATGATAGTCTGTCCGTACTCTGAAGCAGTTGAAATAACGGAAAAGCTAACTAGTAAAAGCCAAAATATCTGTTGGTAACTTCGCGGCAATGGGCGCGTGTGGCGCAGTGGTCGGGAGCGCCCTGCAACACACACATGGAATCCATCCGCGCGCTCATAGCCCACCAAGCCTTCCATCCCTCTGCGGTCGGCTAACTTGTACCAGTCTTGTCTGGGAGAATAGCAGCACTGCCTCGATTCAGGTAGGCAACCGCGTGTCATTGTAAAGGCCAGATATGCATTCAATGACCTCTAAACGATGCTTAATGAAGTCGAATGCGTGGTGCATCCCTCAGGGATTCATCAACGCCAAGAGCTTTTTTTTAGCTTTAACTTCGCGGTAACTTGTCAACTCATCGAGGAACTCCGTAAGAAAAGAATGTGTTATAGGAAAACAGTAAGTAATTTCTGACCTGGTAGTAGAGATGTTCAAGGCAATCCTTTTGGCATCACCTGTATCACCTGTAGTCCCGTTCATCACCGAGTAACTCGAGCTTTTGGCATATTTACAGCAAATGTGCTTTCTATCTTACTTGTATTACTATTGCCATAATACAATTTATTACAATAATAATTTATTGTTATTAGAAGCCTATGACATTATGAATTATGTTAACCCTCCCTGTTCATGAGAAGAGTTTTATTCTACAATTTTGCTTAGATATTTGCAAAAGTCCGGACCGCAGGTGTGCGCTGGAGAACGAACGGCTGTGCACCTATAGGTCAATAACACGGCTGAGAGAAAGGCGAAACGAAGGACTCACATGGTGTGGTGGTGAACGCGTTAGCCCTGGAAAGGGCAATACTGCATTCGTTCTCCACCGACGACACTTGCGGTCCTGAATTTTGCAAATATCTTAGCATCATTATGGTCATATTTCACATAATACCATGTCATTAAAAAGAGCAGGCAGTAAATAAAAACTGTCGACAGCGTTTATTCTTTTGCTTTTTTTTCTGTGTAACTTGACTACAATAGAGCAGTCACCTGCTTTTTAAAAAAGCGAAAAATGACTATGTAAATGTTATGATAGCGACAACCGATGAAGTGCCTTTGTCAGTCGCAAGCCAATCAATATGCATCTTATCTACAGTATGATGGTGAAGATGCGTCGTATATTTCTGAAACTTTCTGGTGTCGTTTATTCTTATTGTGACGATTTTTTTATTGTGACGTCAGCGTTTCCAGAACAATCTCATTAACCCACACCTCTATAAGTTTTGGGAATAAAAAACTACTGTAGGTAAAATACGGCGAACAAAATTATAAATACAATTAGAACCCGCATTATTAGAAGTGTTAAGTAAAAAAGCAGTAATGGTATGCTTATTATGTCATATATTTACAAAGGAAGGTCATATATCTCTACAGATAAATGCTAGCAATACCATAGCACACATCAAGTAGGGTAATACGGAATCGATCGATCAGCGATCAGTAATTGACTATACGGATACTACAGTCTCAAAATTCTCATTCGGCTCGATGTTTTCCAATTCGAAAACATCATCGTTATGAAATTGACTAATAGGTGCCCTTCGCCTCGTTATTGATTGATTATAAAGTGATCTTGCTGGATTCGATCGATAACCCATTTCCGTGTAGATGTTCGAAGAACACGATGGTGATGAGATTTGCTAAATATGAAATGATCTAAGGCGAAAGTGTTCAAGTCTTCATTAACACACAAAAATTTCGTGGTTTTCATGGATAATTGCGTTTTTCAAGTTTTTCTTAAAAACTAGATTTCTTGGACAGCGATGTGCACTAGGAACCGATCCTTCTACAGTAATTCTGTCGAAAATAGAAGGACATTTTCATCTAGCCATTCTGAAATCGCCACCATCCTCACAGAAACTTGGAATAGAAAAGTTCATCCACTTCTTCGAGATTGAACTCCAGGAGAAGATTTTATAGGAGTTAAGCTGAGATCCAAATGTTTCTTTAAGAGGTGCGACTCAGGTAAGAAGGGTAGGATTATGCAAAATTCGCCACTGGAGATAAAGAAAAGGACAATTTATGGAGCGAGGCCTACCTTGTAGCTGAGATTTATGTTTGTTCTAAGCAGTCGACCATTCAGAGCTTTCAGCGGTCGGTACACAGGCATCATATAAGCTGGGTCAGGCTGTTTACTTTCAGTTTTTTGTAGTTCATTCCATATTTGTAACTAAAATGTAGATTAACAAACGGAAAGGTGCTGCAAAAGAAATGGGAAAATTCTTAATTTGCCAGAAAGAAGGTATGTTTAGTTGCCTGGTTATCAAAATCACCAGTCAGTTGGTGGTTAGTACATGGAGAAATCATAAAAAGAAGCAGAACTTGCCGAGAAAAGAAAAAAACACTTACATCATCTCTTGTGATATAAATAGGATTGTTCATTATTATCCAGGTCACTGTCTCATGACAACCAGGAATTGTCAAGGAACCTTCGTATGTGACATAATGAGCGGTACGCGGCAGCAAACCGGCTGGATGAAGTCGTCGAAGAGCCGTTCGCATGCCTGGAACCAATCAATAAAAGGATGAAGCTCTTGGTGTTGGTCATTCGCTCAAGGATGCATCATGTATTCGACTTCATCAAGCATCGTCAGGGATGACTGAATGCATATCCGGCCTATTCCAATGACTTGCTGTGCCCTATCCTACCGATGTTTCAAGTGAGTGCTGCAACCCTCCCAGAAAAAGTCTGGTACCAATTTGTCGACTACAGAGGAATGGAAAGCTTGATGAGCTCGGGGCGTGGGATCGGCCGCAAGACCACTGCACTACACTGCCACTGCGGGTACCTCTAACCGTTGTGCTACATGCTCTCCAACAATCTTAAAAAGCAGATCTTCTTTAGCTGATGCGAGGTTGAAATAGGTCTTCGTTGTCGTAGTCGTTGTTGTTGGTGTTGTTCGTCGATGGCTGACGATTCGGCGATTTCGCCTTCCTCAGAGCCTGGACGTATTTTATATTAGAATACTTTAATTATTCGGTGGAAAAGGCTAAAGTATTAATGAAGATCAAGGTTTTAAATAGATGGTTTAAATAGATATATTTAAAACTTTGATCTTCATTAATACTTTAGCCTTTTCCACCGAATAATTAAAGTATTCTAATATAAAATACGTCCAGGCTCTGAGAAGGCGAAATCGCCGAAACGTTAGCCATCGACCAACAACACCAACAACAACGACTAACGACAACGAATCTTAAAAGCAGTAAAAACTCCAAATAATATTTATTTATTTTTTGTGACCCGCGACAACATATTCTGTATATCCAACACTTCTTTTATTCAATCCGTTGTCCTGCTTTGGTCATTCACAAAAGGTGTTAGGGGTTTGCATGTGGGTTTAGCTGCTGTTTAAGGACTTTGTGTTCTTCATGAACGCTTTTTATCCTAGGATATTCTGCTATAGCATTCCCAGGTCTTCCCACAAGAGGTAGTCGTCAGCGAAAACGCTATGAGCTTCGATGGCCCGGACGAAGTCGAACCAGTGTGTACAATGTGATTAACGTTAGACATCTTTAACCACTGTGTTGCTACACCTTGAAAGGTGTACTTCAAGCATTTTCGCGCTATTACAATATAAAAGGAACAGAAAAGATAAATGAAATGAAAACCTTTATATGTGATACTCTGTGATGCAACAGTTAATCGTCGTAAGGCAACCTCTGTAGTGCTACCAATCTAAAACCAATAAAAAAGTACATCCTCTTTCTTTTCCCAAGCCAATGGATTTCGATTTAAAAGTGATAAAGATGAAAAAGGAACTCACGTCAACAATAACGGAAATCGCCAACAATCCTCGTGGTTGAGTAACTGCTTCGCTATAGTTTGCGTACAAATCGATATTGTAAGCTAACAATTGGACCTATGAAAATCGATAAATGGTGGTACGTCTTGTAACAGTTCCCAGGATCGACCTTCTATTAACCTCGGCAGTGGAATATGAATGCGTCATTTTCTTGTTCAGCAATCGCGAGGTTGTTAAACAGCATACATTTACTTCCATAGAAAAACACAATACAATACAACAGTAGCTGACGTTTCGGCAGTATCGCCTTCTTCAGAGCCTGGAAGGGTATACTCATATACAATTTACTAGGCCAAACGCTTCAAAAACACTTACGAAAAGACGAAGAATTCCATGGTAATTACATGGTCAACAGCTTCTCGAAAAAAACTCCCCGCCTTTTTACGTGCCTTCCAATGAGGAAGATTAGAACAGCTGATCATAGTCGCATAAGGTTGATGACTGCACCATCCCATATCAGAAATTGATGCGAACATACGGGTACGTAGAAAAGCAGTAAGTTTTTATCGAGAAGCTGTTGACCATGTAATTACCATAGAGATTTTCGTCTTTTTGTAGGTGTTATTGAAGCGTTTGGCCTAGTAAATTGTATGTCAATATACCCTTCCAGGCGCTGAAGAAGGCGATACTGCCGAAACGTCAGCTACTGTTGTATTGTATTGTGCGTTTGTCTATGGAAGTAAATGTATGCTGTCTAACAAACTCGTGATTGCTGAACAAGAAAACGACGCATTCATATCGATAAATGGAGTACGATGAGTGCAACTGAACTCGTCCCAATAGACTTTACCTCAGCTGGAAATCGAACACGATCAACCGTATGTTCAGAACCCCTTTCACCGTCCGGTTGGCCAAAGTGTATAGAAATCTGGAACTTTTCATGAATTTACAAAAATGCCGTAGTATTATAGCAGCAAAGGATAATTGTAATCGTTAATATTTCAACTTCCTAACGGTTTACCGCCTCATCGTGGCTGGGGGGTGTTCCTGTCGGGCTGCGATGTACAGCGGGGGATTCATCCTCTGGCAGGGTTTCCCAAGCTGAGAAGGGAATCCGGCGTTTCCATCAGGAAGTCTAGCTAAGAGTAAACCAATACCAGGATCCACCACCGTCCTGGTGTCAAAATCGGATGGTGGCAAATCTCCCTCTGATCCACAAGAGCGGCGACTGCCTGTGGTGGTGAAGACCTGAGGCAGACTTTGGCCAGGCTGACCTCGGGATTCCAGGGAACCACAATGGCTTAGCCACCAAATCTCCGAAAAATGGAGATTATGCTAGAGCCCACACAACCAGTGAGGACGGGCCATTCAAGTACCAAGTAAGTAATATTTCAACACCGAATTCTTTTGAGGCCTTCGTATGATTAATCAACATGTATTCTTTTTACTGATAATGGTTGGAGGACGAACAACTATGGAACATCGACTCGGATAACTGAATCTGATTAGGACGAAGACATCGAAACGTTAGCCGAATAAAGTCATTTATCAACCTCGTGTAAGCTTATCGGTAAAAAAGCATGTAATCGCCAGTTTTACCTGATGAAGTCGATATCTATACGGTAGCGCTGGTCCACCAGTGATGTTCACCGATGTTCTAGACAGTGCATCGTCAATAGTGATTATTGGCAATTGACCAATATTTTCGAATGTTGCTTCCACCTAAATTACCAGCAGAGGACTTATCTAACATATAATCAATGTTGGTTTATCAAGCAATAAGATATATTGCTTAATTTTAACCTTTTTTATTTAGTGCCTACTCTTTTTTTAAATAGTAGAGTAGGCAGTAAATGAAAAGGTTAAAATTGTGATTATAACTATAGACTCAGCTTAACTAAGTTCAATACCGATTTGGGCACCCCAGATCAATCCCGTTGACGGGTGATTGCTGATGGCAAAAAGATCGATAGAACTAGCTGAGAGACAGGCGAAACGAAGGACCCGCATGGTGTTGTGGTGTAGGCGTTACTCCCCGGAAAGGACAATAGCGCGTTCGTTCCCCACCATAGGCACCTGCGGTCAGAGTTTTGCAAATATCTCAGAAGTTATATTGCTTAATGTTTTCACTGAGCATATAGCGTTGACAATCAGGTATTCAGGTCCAGCGCCCAAACGGCTGACATTTTTTTGACGCATCGTGCTTCCTCGCTGCTGTGTTGGTTGTCTGCACGCTCGATTTTCGCTGCATCGCGTCGAGCGTACAACCTACGCGGTCCACAGCATTGTAACGAGCGGTGGTGGTTGCCTCTTGCCACAATCAGTACTCCTAGGTCGACCGGAAGGGTCACGACCTACATACTTCGAACATGGTGTCGCCGTGATTTTCATCTACACAGACCACTAACGATGTTCGTTTATTGGAAGATGGAATATAGCTATATAGCAATACATGACAACAAAAAAAAGGCATATTGCAACCGAATGTAACGTTGGGACTACTGAATAATATAAGATTAGAGCAAATAAGATATATTGTCGACCCACCATCACATACTGTGAGGACCCCGCTTAAACTTCATTCCGTTCGTTTCGTCACATCCATCATTCACGAATATTTTCAGATTTGTGTCTGGTTTAGACTGCCAATTGAGGACTTCCACTTCGTTAATAATGTCGTTGTATAATGAACGAGTTGCTCCTTCTTGAAGCAGTTGGACAGCTCTCTTAGAGCGTCCCAGGTCTTCATCACAAACAATCGCCTGCCTTCATTGGTCGCAGGTAGATTTTCCGACAAAGGTCTAGTCTCCTCTGGCACCAGCTCACCATCTGCTTCAAAGAAGTGGAAGGCCTTGCTGGTCTTGATGAAACTGAACCATGAATAACACGTGTATGCCAAGGCACTAGACCCCTTAACTCCCGTGCTCTTCATAATAAGGTACCTAACAAAAAAATAACGAAAACAATAGCAATTATTATCACTAACGTGTACGTCGTCAACCGATATTCGTCCAAGATGCGGGTCGAAGAGCAGTTGAGCTGGATCGATGTTCACAGGGCTTTGCATCTGACCGGCAGTACACATTCGCCAGTCACGATTCACCAAACCCCAGAAATCCGGTCCTACAACACACGGGTAGATACACGCGGTCATCAGCCACGGCAACATCTGAAGATGACAACAGTAGTAGTTTTGTTCATTTTTTTTAATCGAAAATCGCGTCGTTCGGTTATGTTTCAGAATAGCCATAACATAGTACGGTTCGTGAAAACCATCTCATCATTCTGCAATCCTTCTACATTGGAAATGGTTTAGGATTTTTTTCAGAAAATCTCAAAAAGTTCGGTTCTAAAACATAATCCATATTCCACCAAAGAAACCTATTTACACCTATTTACGTACTTAGACAAAAAAAGGGAAAGAATATCATGAAAGTAGCCTTATCCAAATTCTCCATCTACGCTGATGTTTCTGTGGCTCTCTTAGAACAGTCTTCCCTACGAGCTATCACAAAAAGCGCTATTGACATCTCAACGAAAACAACGAGTTAGATATTTCTTTAAGCTTAGAAAGACGCCTTTTCCTTTCATGAATGGAAAATCTTTGCGAATTTTCGCACACTCATAAAGAAATTGTAGATATCGTCACTTGTTCTATTTACTAGGTTACTACCGGCCATTGAGCTTAGACAATTAGATTTCTTAATTAATGCAGATGAAGTTAAATAAGTAATGAGAAAAAATAGTGGACAGGCCTACAGATTGGCTTCTATCGATTACTGTGGTGTATTACCCGAGATCTAAGCATTTTTATTCAAAAGAGAAACAATAAGATCCATTGTGAAAGAAAAGGGTAAAGGTTAAAGCCCTCCACGTTGATCAATCCCCTGAGGAATGCGTCATGCATTCTACTTCGTGAAGCATCATTTGGAGGTGATTGAATGCATATCTGGCCTTTACAATGGTTCTCGGTGGCCTACCGATGATGTATCGAGCCAGTTCTACTATCCTCCCAGACAAGTCTGGTAGTAGTTTGCCGACTTGCAGAACGCCTCTTGACCACTGCGCCACACGCGCCCCATGGTCTATGTGAAGCCGAAGAAAATTGACAGTCTGTTAAACATGTCATCGTGCTAACGTCATAAAACACCGATGTCTGGAATTTTCAAAATTTAGTTATAAAATTCAATAAATAATAGACAAAAACGGTAGTGATGGAAAGTCCTAAATCTAAATATATAGTGTTGCAATGCAACGACTCCAGTGAGCAATAATATATCACTCACCTTATCGTAAATATATTACGAGCCAAGTAGTACTACTTACATATGCTACATCATAGGTATCACAAACTGGATCGGCCACAGTCGTGGCAAAAATCAGCTCAGGAAATCATCACTGGGAAGACTTTCATCGCCAATTAGCTGAATTGACAGCTGTTCATGTCTAACCCATAGCAGTTTATTAAGTACTGATGAGAAAGGGAATGGTTTCCTATTCGACGATGCGTTGTCCCAAATTGATTGCTTGCATTGAGTGATGGCGTTGAGGACGAGTTTTTGGAATTTTTCCTGGTAATAATTCGGATGACCTCAATAATGTCCACATAAAAAATACGGTCAATTTAGTTTGTTTCTTCTAAAATGACCATATTTTAAGCGGATCCCAGCACTTCGCTTTTCGATTCATTATCTCCTCAATTGAGATCTATTGCGTTCCTAATGAAGGTGTTCGAATTCCCATGCTTTTCCTTGAAATCCTAGGGTAATGGAGTTTCTGGTTCCTAACCACATAGAACCGCCGCATTTTGCGGATCGGAAATTTCCCGACCACACAAGTAGAGAAGATTTGGTTTATACCACAAGCGAAAACGAAACATCGAAACGAGAGTAAAGAAAGTGGAAGCAAAGTAGGAAATGTTCCATCTTCTTAAGTCGTTGAAACCTTGTAGCTTAGTGTGAGCAACGTCGTTATGGTGTCGCACTAAGCCTTGTGGGCTAAGCAACTGAACTCTAGTATGCTAAACGGGACAGTGATACTCGAGGCTTCTGCTTACAGTACCATTCAATTATCGTCATCGTGGCGACAAATCGACAAGTCAAAACGATAAACAGTTTTTATCAGAAAACTGATTGCTTATTGATTATAAAGAAACAGATCCCTAAAAAGCATCCTTAGTTTTTTTCGGTGGTCGTTTTTCCCCAAGGAAATTTAAACGAAAAACTAAAGATAGCCACGATTACAGGACTACAATCACGCTGAATGTGCAGGAATAGACCTTCGCGGAGGGAAAAAATAAGAAAAAGTTGATTAGTGACAAGGAAAGGAAGCTTCAAAGAATGAAAACTCCGAAGTTGTCAGTAATGAAGCAAATTTTTAATCGAAAAGTCAGTATTTTCAAATCTGAGAAACTGGTGTAGCTTCCTAGGCACCGGACTAATTTCTTTAATGCAAGAGTCGAAGCTTTTCTCCTTTTCCTTTCTTTTTTTCCTTTCGACATTATTCTAAGCAAATCGGATTGCTTCCAATGCCAAGAAAAACGACACATTGCTCAGCCAAGTAACGTAACGAAAGAAAAGTATGATAAACTACTTAGGTAGTAACTACTACTAGGGTAATAGCGCGTTCGTTCCCCACCGTAGACACCTGCTGTTCGCATTTTTACAAATATCTCAGCACCATTGCGGTTGTATTTCGCAACACACCCTGCTATCAAAAAGAGTGATAATAAGGCAAAAAATAGTGAAAAAATAATGAACTACTTACTTGTCAAAAAAAGGGATTTTATGGGAAAAGGGAAGCACTTTGTTAAGACACAAAGGAAATTGTCTGAAGTCAGAATGAGGCAGAAGTTGGAAGTTGAGTCGTCGAGAAAACAAACGGAATGACGAAAACATTCCTCCTTTAAAGCACTTATGAATAAACTTTGCAGTACAAATAAAGTCAAGAATATCACCTTTCCATCACGTTCTCGAAAAAAATCGTGAATTTTTCCGTTTTCATTATCCTTTACAGCATTTCGACACTTCAGAAAAAAAGGAACATCAAATCCCAGGAATTAACGAGAGACGCCAATTTTGTTCTGTCATCTTCTCTAAAAATTTCGCAAACGTTTCGTGATCGATTTCTTTCCAAAGATTGTCATCTGTTGAAATTGTTACCGTATCCGCCTGAAGACGTCAACGAATATGATACAGTATCCGATGAAACAAGTATTTAGGATATCTGATTTGACACGAAAAAAGTACGCACAGATAGCTGAACAAGTTAAGGTGTCGTTTTTTCTATGAGCACTAGTTAATTGAAAACGGCCAGCTATGAAACTAATGACAAATTGTCAACATATCGTCGTTAATAGAGATGCACGTTTTTCTTCGATCGAAAAAAAACTCAAAATTGGGTTTAATTTCTCGACTTTCATGCTTTCGGGTCATGTGATAAACTCTGTGAAACTTTCCATGGAATTTATAATTTATACGGAGAAACAGGCAAATTTCAACCTTTTCTTAAGCTTAATTATTTTGATTAAATATTTATATCCTACCTTTTCAGGAAACAGAGAGAACTGCGTTAACAATCTGAGATATATTTTTAGTTAATAAAAAAAATTATCCCAAAAACCACAAATTTGACAAGACGTGTAGTTATTGTTCTTTTTAAACCAATTTCTTCGTTAACATATGAAAACACGTTTAGGTTTTATTCATAAAATATAGAAAGTCGTAGGAATAGAACTTAAGGGGAAAGGATCAGTTTTAGTACGCGATGCTGAAAATGCCCAAGTGAATGGATGTCAATGCATAAGTGCGAAGTACATAGTATGAATTCCACAGGCTGCTGCAGTTGATGATTGCGGATTCGTTGACGGAAACGCCAGCTATTAAGTGGTGGTTGTTGGAATACGAGAGACGAACGAAACCTTCCTCTAGTGAATTATTCAGAATGCTTCATCGACGACACCACCGACATCGACCACGCCGTACTCATCTTCTTCTTTGGACTTGATCGTATAACTTTTCGTCGTTGAATTATCGAATGATTTGAGTGGAATGCAAATCAAGGGCCTCAGTGGTGCAGTGGGGAATACGTGATCCCCGCAAAAGGTGATCGCGGGTGCGAATATGGCCTAGGATGTAGGCTTTGCAAATATCTTAGTACCATTATGGTTGCATTTCACGTAATACCCTGCCGTGAAAAAATTGCAAGCAGTAGATAAAAAATTGAGCATATCAGTTGATTTCTTGAAAACAAACTCTTCCTTAACGTTGACGTGGATAAACTTGTTGCATTGACAAGCTTAGACGAGGTTTCATAAAAAATCACCTACTGTGCACAATATCTCGGCATCTTTGTATTCTTTATAATCGCAACGGTAAAAATTGGATGTGCATAGCAGTTATTTTTTGTAATGTGTGAGTTTTCGTGGATTGATCAGGTCATTTTACTTCTACAAGAGATGACAACATATCAAAGCAAAACCGTATTTACCACTGTTATGCTGGCTGATGCCAGAGATCTGCTTTTTCCTATAAATGGAACAATTCACCTTAAGACCTTCTCAAATCTGCAGCCTCCTCAACCGTGTTCTGTTGAATAAACAATCCAACTACTCTACTTCTCCTGATAGTGTCTTCGCTCACTTTCTATATGACTTCTCTTTAGCATCTAATATCTAAATGTTGTACTAATTTATCAATATTCATTTTTAGAACTACTTAGAGAAGGAAAACGAAGCCCTCAATATTTTCTTTCGAACGTTAAACCGATTTCTCTATGTTCTCATTAGACATTCAAACGATGCTTTTCATGAACCTTTCTTTCTTTACAAATAATTAGCTCAGCATTTCATGCACTTGAGAAAAAATGGTGGACTTTAATGTTATGACAGATGGAAGTGGAAGGAAAGTGAGCAAATAACCCAGAAAATTAATTTTAACCATGTAAGGCAAAACAATAGAAGTAAAAAATCATGGGCCCATGTAGCGCAGTGGTTAGAGATGCCTTGCAAATACATTATGGCCTTTTGTAATAAGGAATTTCATACTCCAGGCTAACCAAACACTCCATTCTGCAAAATTAGTGTAGGAGGATAACACACTGACATGAAACATCGTTAAGTCGTTGTATAGGCTGCATATGCACTCAGTCACCTCTACGATGATGCGAATTGGGTTGTAGGCATGGCAGGTGTGTAATGCGTTGGTTAACGCCAAATACTTTCACATTTTCATAGTATCAAATAACAGAATAAGTAGAGTCCATTAGTTGGTGAAGAGGTGATATCCGGATATTCTGCTTAGTTGATGGCCATTTAAGTCATAGCAAAACAGGATGCACAACGTAAAGAGGTTTGCCCAGCTCTAATGGATAGACCAACGACTCAAAAAAGACTTCAGTAGAAATAAAGATCACACTAACACAGTGAAAGATGTAATGAAATACAAAGGAAACGAATTTTTTAAGCAAGATAAAAGGACTAGGACACTGGAAGTGCTTAATCCGTGAGGGGCTAGACATTTAATCGACTTCGAAAACCATCGTAGAGGTGCTTGAATGCATATTTTACCTATGCAGTGACTTGTGGTGGCTTATCGATGCATAAAGTCGGAACCACAGAGAAAGGGGGGCACAGTTGAGCCCAAACGCAGGATCGTACCAACGACTGGCCCGGCTTGTACTGCAGGACACCTTGAGCCACTGAGCTACAAGCGCCCTTAGATTGATGGCAGACGACGAAAAGAACACGGTGAAAAAGAGTACGAAAGCTTTCTAAGAAGTTCTTTTGCATTCGTACAGGAAAAAGACACAAAAGCATGAAAAATTCTGAAATTTTTTATGATTGGTTTTTGGTTAAAAAGATCTGTAAAATGTTCTATTAGGTAATTCTAGATGAAATAAAAAACAACGAATAAATATAATTTCTGATTTTGGTCTCCATTGGGATTAACAACGATTTCCCTAAATATCCATCAAATAGAAGAAAAATAGAAGTAAAATATAAGATCGATAGCTTATTTTATTATAAAACACGACAACATGGAAGAATTTGCTAGAAATCAAAAATTCCGCTTGTGATAAGTGACAGTATGACCCAGGGGGCCTACCGTATATTAGCACTGTTTTGGTGATGTAGAAGTTCTGTAGTGAATGGAATCCAGCTTAGTATATTTGAATAAACGAAATGGTCCATTAAATCAGCATATTTGCAATTGTTCTAAATGAGCTCATCCCATAGTAAAAACAGAACAGCTGCGCTCAGTTTTGAAACGAATGGAAGATCGTGGAGAGGATCGCAATCAACCACTTTGTAGCAGTTTCTATAAGGAAGGACGATGTTCGAAATCTTAGCCCAGCATTTTCAATGGAGGAGATTGTAATGGAAACCTAGATCTATCAACTGGAAGCAGTTTCCACTGAACGTTTGGGAGGGGAGTTGTTTCTAATGTGATTCATTATCCAGTCGTTTTTGCATCGATAAGCCGTCTATTTCGAATTCATTAGCGGTCTTTGAGAATGCGAAGATATTGTTTTGAAGCTTTAAAAGGAATAATTTATCGTATTCAAATGGACCTCCTTTATAGAATCTGATGTGTCCCTTAAGCAAGAAAATTCGGAGCTCTTTATAAACGATGATTACCGAGTCATATGGGCATGAGATTCTACTTTGCACTCAAAGGACAAAGGACACCCAACTCCACGAGTCTTCCTGCATTAAGGTATGTGTCAGGAACCTGGTCGTTGCGTAAGTACGATGAAAAAGATCAGCCAGCGTTATTGAAAGTACAGTTGGAAGGGCGATGCTAAAAGTTTCCCGTGCCAAGTAAGTGAGAGAAGAGATCCGAAGCTCCGATCTATGCCAACGATCAAAAATCAAAGACGTTGTTCTTTACACCAATCTGTCTTAAATGATGCGGGCGGACACTGCGTAACAAAGACAACCAATGAACAAAAGCCGTTAGCGACTGGATTAGTCGGGATATCAAACGTACTGCAGAACGACCGCCGACTCGATGGTCAGAGTTCCTCACGGAATCCCTAGAAGAAAAAGTATGATGCTCAACGAGCTCCTAGAGCGAACAGAACCCACTGGGATACTCTTGGACGCGACAGGGAGAAGTGGAAGATTTACTGGGCCACTCGGTCGAGTCACTCGACGTTCAGCGGGATGACAAGTGAAACAGGTGAAGAGGTTCTACAATGAGCTGTAGTCTTAAAACTGCGTCTTTCTTCGGAATACCTCTAAATGGGAACGTAGTAATACCATATCCTAAAAAGCATTCATATGTTAGCAACTTTGTAACCTTTAACACAATATTCCCATTGTATATAACGAATACGGCGCGTGTGGTGCAGTGGTTGGAGGCTCCACTGCGACACACACGTGGAATCGATGCCTGCGCTCATGATCCACCAAGCCTTCCAACCTCCGGGGTTGGCAAATTGGCACCAGACTTGTCTGTGGGGATAGCAGCACTGGCTCGATACATCGGTAGGCCACCGCGAGTCATTGCAAAGGCTAGATATGCATTCAGTCACCTACAACGATATTTAGTGGAGTGGAATGCATGGCGCATCCTTCAGTGATTAATCAATGCCGAGAGCCTTATCCTTTTATCCTTTTTATATAGCTAATACAGCTAAAATAAGTCCCATAAAAAGTGCTTCATAAAAAATCCATGAATGAAAAAACCACATTTTTTAGGGCGTTTGTAAAACAATTAGTAATTCTTTTCGTACAAACCTAGGCATCTGTGGAATTTTCTGATAGATACAGAACCGTTTGAATAAATCCAAGATCGCTGACACGTCTACTGCCACCTCATATGTCTCAACCCCAAAGGTGGCAGATAAATTCGAATACTGGGATAGCACATGCAAAGAAGTATTTTTTGTATAAAAAATCCATTAATGCACAGAAGAAGAGTGGTGGAAGATGCTATGGCATACATACATGGGCCTCGCACGGGACTACCAAGCCTCCCATCATTCTGGGGTCGGTAAATTGGTACGAAATTTGTTTGGTAAAGGCTTTGTCGTTCCGTAAAACTTGGCAGGTAACTGTAGCGAAGGATTGGAGAGGCTTTGCCAGAGCTTTTCTAGGATTCCTGGAAGAATGAATTCGAATGAAGAATAGAAAGCGGCCATAGACATTCATGAGGAAGACAAAGTTCCCATGTAATGGTCCAATCCTAAGATCTGGCGAATCTGGGATAAACAGAAGGAAAAAAGAAGTGCTTGGATCTTCAAACTAGATGGAGGATTGTTATTTAAAAGAAGAAAAAAGCTCTTTTATATCTCATGCAAGTGAAAATTTATTGTGCAGGAGTCGAAGACATGGGAGACGTCTAATTAGTTAAACTTCAAATGAAAGAACTTTTAGTCTTTTAGCAATTAACACGTTAGTTCAGGTCTAATGTTTCCTGTCTCAGAATTTTTTAAAAAAACAGTCTAAAATGGAAGTAGATATGCAGTTGAATTCGTAGACTATTTTTTATGTAGAATATTAAATGATACAGGGAATCGAATAACTCAGTGGTGACTGTTTTCAACCGAAATTTACTGATGAATTGGAACATACTTATTTAAAAAGTTCGTAGCAAAGAACTGTTGAAAAGTTTGTAATAACGTGAATACAAAAATAATCCTTTGAAAAATCTGGTATCGTTAAGTTTAAATCCAAGTTTTTTTTAGCTTTGAAAAAAAACTGAGAGGGTTAGATCGGAATGATCTTTCCCATAAAGTACACAATATAACCACAATTTGTAAAACGCCGGAGCGCTGGTGTCGTGTCTGCGATGGGGACCGAACGCGCTATTACCCTCTCCGGGGGCTAACGTGTTCACCACACACCTTGCGAGTCCTTCGTTTCGCATGTCTCCCAGCCGCCTTATTGACTTATTGGCGCTATCAGTAATCACCCGTCAACGGGATTGATCTGGGAGGGGCAGCACAAATCAGCATGAATCCAGTTAAGCTGAAGCTATGCACTGTGGTTATAGTACCCAGTATCTACTTTCTACTAACCTCGGCACTGGATTATGAATTCGTCGTTTTCTCTGTCGGCAGTCGCGAGGTTGTTAAACAGCATACGTTTACTTCCATACAATAACACACACACAACACAACCGTAGCTGACATTTCGGCAGAATTGCCTTCTTCAGAGCCGCTTTTTTTTCACCTATCTTCCACCCAGCAGGAACAGCTGCTCAGAGTCGCATATGGTTGATGACTCTGAAGAAGGCGATTCTGCCAAAACGTCAGCTACGGTTGTGTTGTATGTGTTTTATTGCACGAAAGTAGACGTATGCTGTTTAACAACCTCGCGACTACTGTGATTGCATTTCACATAAAATCCCTGCCATTAAAAAATTAGTAAGCAGTAAACAAAAAGGTGACGACATTGCGATAAACAGTATAATAAAAAAAAGCAAAAATACATATAAAAAATATAAAATCGGATGACTACGGACGACACAACATTAGAATTATCTATTTTTATAACGACGTCGAAAAAAAGATGTTTCCAAAGTAACACGTGGAATATTAATATGAGTGCTTAGGCTTAAAACACAAAAAAAAGATGCATAGGTTCGATTTAAGTACTCTCCGAGAACATCCTTCCCTTAAAGAAATCTTGAGCAAAATCTTAGGGAAAAATGCAATAATTCTCTTATTGTTATGCTAACTAAACGACTTCGAAGAGAAGGATGATTGAAATAGAGAATTATGGAGAAAAAACAAGAGATGAAAATGACACTGTACTAATATTTCTGGATAAGGGTAGATATTTTTTCGAAGATATAGCAAGGAGATTTTTCGCTCTAATGTTCTCGCAAGTGGATCGTAATCTGTTATGATTATAAGAGTGCAAAGAGGCGACGAGCGCTCTTCGTCTTCGGTTATTAATGAGGCTCGTTGTGGACTCTCTTGGACACCCTTAAGAGGGGATGTCGTAGATTTACATACGAATCACGCGAAGACTCCATGAATAATCGTGTAGAGAACCATTTGAATGCCATGGATTCAGTATAATTCTGACATAATAAGCAGTTCTGTATGTAAGCTAGGGCCAACGACTTTCATTTCAATCACCACCGACAGCAGCAGCAGCAGCAGCAACAACAACAACGACAACAACAACAACAACAACAACGACAACAACAACAACAACAACAACAACAACAACAACAACAACAACAACGACAACAGCAACAACAACAGAAACAGTGACAGTAACAGAAACAAATCCGCGCGCTGCATGCGTTGAGTGTATTGTTTATTTGACAAATGACATACCCTGCATACTGATATTCATCGAATGAATATATTCATTTATTCTATCAACTCAGATACGTCTACAGAGTGGCTAAAGGTTCTCCAAAATGCACATGGTCGTTGGTTGCATCGCACGCCTTGGGCCAATCAAGTCCAACCTGCCACGAAAGCCGCATATTCGTAGCACCAGACTTCTAAGTGGTGATGAAGAACACAGATTTGATACATCGTTAGAGCATCGGAACTAAATGTACAGGCCAAGTATGCATTCAGTCACCACTACACAGCTATGAATAGAGTCGAATGAATAGCGTGTGCGTAAATCGGAGCCAAGCATCTTATCTTTCATTTTCCTTATTATTTTCAATTACATGTACCACTTATCAAAAATCATATCTTCCAAAATATTTAAGACACCTTAGCTAACGTGATATTACACTTATTAATGGTATGTATGCCATGAATGGTAGCGCGCAGATGATATTACGGCCAAAGCTGCACAAAGGTGCGACTTAACATGTCGTCTTTCAGTGAAAAAAACATCGACAAAGCGGATGTACCTGCATGAATAAACATTCACAATGCCAGTTCCCACGATCGACTTCTAATTAACCCTGATAACTCCAGTATTCTTACAGAGCGTTTGAAGCGCAGTGGTTAAACGTGCCTTGCAATACACATGGGTTTGATCCTTCGCTCAGCAAGCCTTCCAACCCTTCGGAATCGGAAAATTGTATCAGATCTATCTAGTATGATAGCAGAACCAAATCGATAGATTTGCACGCCACGATGAGTCAACACAGAGGCCAGATATGCATTCAATCACCTCTAACGATTCTTGATTAAGTCGAATGCATGGCACATCCCTCAGTGATTGATCAACACCAACAGCTTCATCCTGTTACCCTTTTAACCCCAGTATTCTTAAGATTCAGTTCTATACGGAATTCATCACCCTACGTGAACTCTTCACGGCTGGTCTACTTCTTAGTAGCACTTGACAAAGCAAGTAAATCCGCTTTGAAGATAGCGATTTTTTGCCGAAACGTTAGCCACTTCGGAATAACTTGTTGTATTAAGAATCTCAAATCAGGTGGTCAAAAACATATTGATTCAGCAACAAAAAAAGATAAAGCTTTCGGCGTTGATCAATCCTTGAGGGACGCGCCATGCATTCGACTTTATTAAGTACCGTTGAAGGTGATTGAATGCCTTTACAATGACTCGCGGTGACCTACCGATGCATCGAGCCAGTGCTGCTATCCTCCCAGACAAGTCTGGTGCCAATTTGCCGACCCCGGAGGGATGGAAAGCTTGGTAGGCCATGGGTGTGGTGATCGATTTCACGTGTGTGTCGCAGTGGCGCCTCCAACCATTCTGATTTAGCAATGTTTTTATTAATTGATTAAACTAAAACGACACTGATAAACAGCTCTATTTTGTTAACAGTTTTCTTTTTTTTGAACGGCTGTCGACAATCTACTCGAGTCATTCCGGACCCAACCATTGCGATGACGTCGAAAAGTCACCCAAATAAAAAATATCTTTGCCACCTTCGTGTTGCTTAATCATCTAAGAACAATACTGATTACTCGTGTCCAAGTTAGAGGGAAGCCAGTCTTTTGAAAACATTGGCTTACATTGAAAGACCTGGCAAAGGTCATTTGGAGGCACAAGTTGGCTCTTTGTTCAATACATGATATTCAGCCAAATTTACCTAGCCGAAATGTATTAATGGGTGGTCTAGTTACAAGTGGGGGCACACGATCGACATAGATCGCTAATAGTAGGGTGTGAGTGTTGACGCAACTTAGCTATTATACCATATCTCACTGCAGTCGGACCACTGCCCAGCGTCAGTTATTTCTTTTAATGGGTGAATTCTACGTTCTTTTACTTTCCAATGAAGTGTTCTGTATAGATCCAGAAAAACTCCAGCAGAAAAAAGACGATAAAAACTCCAAGAGCCGTTTAAAATACGTCTCAGTGTCCAACAATGAAAGAAGAGTAAGTTACAAGAAAAGCAAGAGTGTGGGAATAAGAAGAGTAAAGGTAGTGGTTAAATAGGAGGACAGAGTATGAGAGCAGGGAAAGGGTGAAAAAAATCGTGAAAGCAAAAAAGAATATTGCATCTTTGACAAGAAGATTTCAAGTAAATCGGAATAGCAGAGCTTCTTTTCGTTTCGACAGTCGTTCATCATAGCGCATAGATCTGCTTCATTCGATAGAGATATCCATTGATTTGAAATAACAACAATTTTTTCTAGTAACAATATTACTCCATCTCCTGTCGAACCACATCGCCGTTACAGCCTACCGTTACGTGGCTAAGACTAAAAGTTTAAAAACTTTAACATATTCCCAATCAACAGTATTCTCTGAAACCATAAAAAGTACTAAAAAAACCTAATCATCTGAAATGCACTCTGTCCAGCGAAGGTTTTAATGAACAGATGAAATCCTTCAGCGTTGTGGTATCCTCTAAGGGTGCACTATATGCATTCGATTACACTAAGCATTATGAACGTGATTGGATGCATATTTGGCCAAGGCTAGAGCTACCAGAGATCTATCAATGTATCGTGTCAGTGTCCTTATCTTTTCAGAAAAGTCTGGCGCTAGTTTACCGACCTAGGAGGAATGAAGTGCTCAATTTGGACGAAACGCTGGATAGAACAAACGACCATTTGTGTACTGAAAAGCACCTAAAACTACAGTACCGGGGGGTAACAGATAGCGAATCAAAAAACCACTCTATCCTACCCATATAGCGGATTCTTGATTTGTTGTAGGCTCTCACTGAAATGGTCGGAATTTCGAATTCATGGCATGAACGTCATTTTCGATGAGATTGTTGTCGATTCGTAAGACACAATCGATTCGGTGGCCAGGAGACGAAGACGAAAACATTCCTTTGGCTTCAACTCCAAATGAATTGATTTTTCCTACAGAGAAAACAATCTCCAGTCCTGAAGAGTGGCAAAAAAAGTAATCGAAATAACACACCAGGTAAGCTTGAAAGTGGAATATAGTCGGTGCCTTTTTGAGGAAAAAAAGTGCTTAGATGTTCTTTTTGATGATCACCATGCTGCAGCTTGATTAAGAATGAAGCCGAAAGGTATAGGAACGGTGAAAACTCCTATAATTAGATACGAAATCTGTCTCACTTCTCCTTTTTTTTCAATTGAGACCCTTTCCTTTGAAGGAGATGGGTTCTAGAAGATTCGCTAATTTCTTCTTGTTCCCTTCCTAATAAACATGCCAAATAGACTTTCCTTTAAGAAATCCACTTCCAGCTTATATAGACGTTATTTTGCCCTCAGAGATTTTAACATGTTCCCACCGTTGAGAGTCGCATTGATGAGAATGTTTTCTATTTTTAGAACGCGAACTCATTCGAAATGATAAGCTTAAAGTGCACCAATTAATTAATAACGTTAGGATTTGGCTAACAAGAATATAAAGTAGCCATTACTATATTGGAGACAATGACTTATTAGTTTCTTCATTCAATAAAAAAATCCGTATAGAAGAGCAGTTGAACTGCCAGATTTTTAAACGATTTTTTAAAGTATAAAAAGTGAAACACAGTAGTTCTCCAGTGCATACGGCAAGCTAGAAACCCACACGGTGGACGGTCATCACGATTGAGTGTCATGAAAATTGAGTGCTACTATTAATCACTAGAATAGATCCCAGCAAAGCCTGCGATTCCTCCCAACGGTTTATCGCCTCATCGTGGCTGGAAGGTGTTCCAGGGTGTCGGACTGCGATGAACAGCGGAAGGAGTCCGGCGTTTCCATCAGCGAGCCTAACTAAGAGTAAACCAATACCAGGATCCACCACTGTCCTGGTATCAATTTAGTCGCATGGAGGCAAATCTAGCTCTGATCCATAAGTGCTGCCGACTGCATGTGGTGGTGAAGACCTAGGGTAGAGTTTGGCCAGGCTGACCTCGGAATTCCAGAGAACCACAATGGCTTGACCAGAAAAACTCCGAAAAATGGAGATTATGCTGGGGACCACACAACCAGTGAGGACGGGCCATTCAAGTATCAAGTATCAAGTATCAAGTAATGACTACAATTTTTTTCACTTTCCAACATACACTTCCCGCTCCACTCAAGTCAGTGGAAATAGCCATTTATAGGCAATTTCATTACTTCACTTTTTCTTATCGTCAACCTAATTCTCACAACTGTAATATCCATACGAATATTAAACAATAAATAAGAATTTGTAAAAGTGATGATAAAAGGATGTAGCAGAAAGCATTCGGTGTTGATCAAATCGAGAGAAACTTCACGCATTCGACTGTACTCATAGTACAGTCTTGGCCATTTGCAGGGCCTATCGATGTATCGAGGCAGGATTTCTGTCTTGACAGCAAGTCCGATACCAATTGTTCGACGGCAAAGGAATTGAACGCTTGGTGAGCCCTGGGCGCGGAATCGAACCAACGACTACATTTGAATTGTAGCACACTTCATCTCCGCTGTATACATGTGATATTGTTTCGACTATTCCGACTGTTCGGACCCCCAACGGTTTACCACTTCATCGTGGCTGGGAGGTGTTCCTGGGTGTCGGGCTTGGATGTGCAGCGGGTGGATTCATCCTCCCAGCAATGCCTCCCAAGCGGAGAAGGAGTCTGGCGTTTTCATTTGGAAGCCCAGCTAAGAGTAAACCAAAACTACCATCCACCAATTCCTGATATCAAGCTAGTCGAATGGTGGCAAATCTCTCTCTAATCCACAAGGGCGGCGACTACCTGTGGTGGTGGCGACATGTGCAAGACTTTGGTTAGGCTGAGCTCGGGACCACAGGGAACCACAATGGCTAAACCAGCCAACTTCCGATAAAATCGAAATTATGCTGGTTCTCGAGTAATCAGTGATGATGGGCCATACAAATAAGTAAGTATTGTTTCGGCTTATTATGTGATCGTCAACGGTTGCACCTGCCAAATAATCGTAAGCATTGCAGCTGTTACAGGAATCGCGCTAGCAATCTAGATGAATCCTGGTAGCTCTTAGAGTATGGCAACTATCCTAAATAGATATCGACTCATTATGGTGAAGACAAAAAGGTACGTCCTAGGGCGGATGTCTTAAGATTTTAGAAAAACTACTTTCTCCGTACATTCAAAATATCAGTGAGGAGAGAGGATAATAGATAATCAGGCCGTAGCGCTCAGCTCACATATGGATTCGAGCTTCTCTAAAGACGGCGGTTGCAAAACAACGGAGTCAAATAGAAGTGGGGTACCCACACCTCGTATGAGAACCACCAAATCAAGTATAAGATTTTTTTTACAAAATAGTTCATGTTCTTAATATTCATCATTTCCTACAATAAAGTCTGCAATCAAAATTGGCAAATTTAGCAGTTTGATGTGATCTTTGGACCGATTTCGACGTTCTATTTGATTTTTTGAACAATTAGGATAAATGGAGTAACAGCATAATTCACACATCTACGGTAATTTCTTCCGAAATAATACTTTAATTGACAAACAGAGTAAGTTGGTTTTCATGTACTTCAAATAGGCGCGCGTGTGGCTCAGTGGTAGGAGGCGCCCTGCAACACACACGCGGAATCGATCCCCGCGCCCATGGGCCACCAAGCCTTCCATCCGTTCGGGGTCGGCAAATTGGTATCAGACTAATCTGTGAGGACAGCAACACAGGCTCCATACATCGGTAGGCCACCGCTAGTTATTGTAAAGGCCAGATATGCATTCAATCACCCTCAACGATGCTTACTGAAGTCGAATGCACGGCGCATCCCTCAGGCATTGATCAACGTCGAGAGCTTTATTCTTTATCCTTTATACTTCAAATGGGAAAAAAACGCACTTGACACTTCAAGAAGCTAATAGTCCTAACTATATCGAATGAAAGATAAAAAAAACAAACAAACAAAGTGAAACGTAAATGATAGTTCACGGAAAGTCATAGAATGAAAAAAATCGGGAATTGCTTTGAACAAAATTGAAGAAGAGGGAAAAAAAACATATTCTGCATAGTCACAGTTGAGGCTGATGAGCAAAACAATCGTAGGAAGTGATGTTCTCACAGCAAGACACTCCGCAGCACACAGGGTAAATAATCCGTAGTACTATAGGAAGTGGAGGTAATTCCTTTCATGAGCGCAGTGATTAAAGCGAATAAGAAAGAAGATGGCAATCATGTTAAAAACGCCAAGGACAAATCGAGAAAATATTAAAGGACGGTATAATACGAAAAAATCTGGCTAACATATTCTACTTTTTTTTATTGTGAAAAAGAAAACCTGCAAAAGACATACAGCCAGTTGTAAATCGATCCCTAAAGCTGACTTGGTTTGCAAGTGGCTCTGACTAGGTGATTTGAACAATAGCGCCGTAGTTGGCTCCCTCATAAAGTTCTGATTTTTGGTGGATTTACAGCTCGAGTCAAAAGAATCCTCGCCAAAGTTCCCATCCATTTCAAAGTCTTCGTTAATCTTCGTTGCCAGGAAGGCATGCAGAAATAAAAAAAACCAGGTATACTGATAATAGTTCTGGTAAATAATAGCATCCTCAGTAGTGAACTCTAAAACTCAGTAGTCATGATAATAAAATGACAATTACAGTATACGACCTAATTACACTATAATATATACTGCCACAGCGCCAAAGCTCAGCCGCTGAAGATCAGATTTAACAGAATATCTGCTGTTCTAGTGGATGTCGCCTCTCCCTGAATTCAAGTAACAGAACTGTTAAAGGGAGCAAAATTAGCTTTATAAGAGGATTTTTCATGGCGTTAGCTGCCCATGGCTAGTAGAAAAACGTTGGCGTCGAGTTGCCGCAGATTCAATAACCTTCTTGTTGAATTCGAGTGTTATCAAATCAACCGGCGGTGGCTCATTGCGAGTGAATATCCATCCGATGTCTAAAGAATGGGCAAATCGCCTCAGCCGTAAGTGAAAGGCAAAGCGATCCATACTCATGATCCCCGTGGGACTGAACTCAATCGACAACTCGGAGGGAAATTGAGTTCACAAAATGAAGCGTGATTGAAATTCATCAAGTTGGTTGTCGCGAGGATAACAGGGTTCTTTGATCATTAACCGATGGACACGTGGGCTACAATAGTTAGTGGTGTCCTGCAATGCACACGCAGTACTTGGTCCGATCCTACAAAGTGGGCTTATTAATGCATTCCGCGCTGAGCAAATTGCTGCCAAGCTTTTCTACGAGGTAAAAACATGGACGAAATTCGTAGGTACACCTTTACAAACAGATGTAGAGACCCAAATTTGCATTCAATAACTTCTACTATGATATGAACAGACTCGTATGCATGGCGTATCCCTAAGCGATAGGTCAACGTCTGGCGCTTTTTCCATGTACTCGATTCTGTTAGCATCGTATGATGGTGTTTAGCTTATTCATCGTGGTAATGTAGGGCAGTCTCTTTTCCTTAAAGCTACTAAAATCGAAGGGCAAACGTTTGGTTCTGAAATTTCCTTGATAGAAACAAGAACAACGAGAACTAGAAGTGTCGCGAACGATCCTCTGTTGTCGATGATGACCAGATGAAAATCATAGTGAAAACAGATCTGTGCATAAAGGTTCAAAATTATTCGAAAAAGCTGTGCATAAGAAAAACAAAAGTTTTGCGCTCTCAAACTAAACCTATAAACTAAAAAAAAGCTGACTGAGCAATGCAATAGGAATCTTCCTTATGCCTTCTTGTGAAACAAAAGCGACCCGATCCGCTCCTTGATTTTATAGTGAGCTAAAGCGGGAAACCCAGATTAGGTACGACAACCAACAACCTTTACCCAGTAGTGAGAAAAAAGATGAAATGCCAAGCATTTCTAGAAGTCAGATCTCCGTCTGAAGGTTACGGTGACTTCTGTTGCTATGCTCATTAAAGTATGCGCTGCATATTCTGTTCAATCATGGCGAAAATACAGCGGCGTGGAAGTTTTATATCAAGAAGTGGAGAAAATCTACCAAAGAACTGTAGCAGTAGATAATTGCCAACTCTGTTGCACATCAATTGTAGTCCACAAGTTGCATTGCCTCAAAGTTTAAAGAATTCGCACGCAGGACTCAATTCCATCCAGAATGTCCTTCGAATCTCTCAGAAAGAGATTACTGATGTACCTAGAAAACTAGCGATTGAAAAAAGATCACAGAGATCCTCCTGGCTGTTGTACCTTTAGGAGGTTCCTGGACCGCTAAAAGTGCCTGCTACTCTACCCAGCGCGATGATTCCCTTTCCATGAAATGCAGACACTCATCCTCTGCAAAAGAAGCAAAATCTATGCTCTCATCCAATGGCAGATTTCGCCAAGCCACATTTGGCTAGCCTCCTCTAACAAAAAGAAGAAAAATAAAGAGATAAGGAGCATTCTTTCAAAATTAAAGGCGATGATGTTTCCGTCGTCGGGAAACGTTGGCACAAAATGAGAATGGCTTAAGACGCAGATTGTTCCCTCACGGGTCACTCGGTGTTTTGCGAATTGGCTTCTCTAGTTGAAAACCGTTAAGTATAATCTCTCATTTGAAAACACTGAAAACCGCGATGTATGGTTACTGTAGAATTAGGGGAAAGTTAAGCTGAGGAAAAGAGAATAGGTAGTACGAATTCCCTTGCACAGTGCAAAATCTATTATTTCCATTTGTAATTGTAGTAGTACTTGTGGTTATTTCACAATGAAAAATATGTGACATGTGAATTATACAAAAATTCATTAGTTTAAACATGGAAAGTTGACTATATGAAAATTTGAATTATCACTTGTTATATTCAAATTGTACCTCAGTATCTCCTTACTGTAGGAATATGAATAACTACAGCCTCAGCTTAACTGGGTTTAATGCCGATATGGGCTCCCCAGATCAGTCTCGGTGACGGGCGATTGCTGACGGCAGAGATCGATAAGAACTAGCTGAGAGACAGGCGAAACGAAGGACCCGCATGGTGTGGTGGTGAACGCGCTACTCCCCGGAAAGGACAATAGCACGTTCGTTCCCCACCGCAAACACCTGCGGTCCAGAGTTTTGCAAATATCTCAGCAATCTTGTGGTTGTATTTCGCATAGCAATAACCTGCCATAAAAAGTATAAAAGGCAGAAAATAAAAAGCCAAATATGAATAGTGTTTATAATTGAATGAATGACTACAATCTCTCATGTGATATTATCAATAAAACATTCTTCAACTAGAAGAATGACAACGAAGAAAACGAATAGAAAAAAAGGAGCAGAGAGAGAAAGAGAACAAAAAAGAATATGGCTAAAGAGAACAGAGGAACCCCGTTCATCACCGTTCTCCATGAAGCTAATCAAGAATAACTAGCCAAATAGCAACTTTTTTTGAAATCTAATCGAGTCGAAATCCTATTCTCTTCATCTAAACACTTCGTTGTGTCTATAATTTCATAAGCTTAATAGCGTTGATATAGGGGATAATGAGTGAAGCCCTTAATGAACTCTTGGAATGGTCAAGTGTTCAATAATTTCATAAAGCTTCGGTCGACTAGCTACTAATCTTCCATGCAAATGAAGGTTTTCGCTGTCCGATTGAAATCCACTGATTTGTTTATAAGCAATGAGTCGTTCCACTCCTCCACAAAGGATAAAGGATAAAGCTGTCGGCGTTGATCAATCCCTGAGGGATGCGCCATACATTCGACTTCACTAAGCATCATTTGGAGGTGATTGAATGCATATCTGGCCTTTACAATGACTCGCGATGGTCTGCCGATGCATCGAGCCAGTGCTGCTATCCTCCCAGACAAGTCTGGTACCAGTTTGCCGACCCTGGAGGGATGGAAAGCTTGGTGGGCCATGGGCGCGGGGATCGATTCCGCGTGTGTGTTGCACGGCGCTTCCGACCATTGCGCCACATAGGCCCACTCGTCCATAGCCGTATTAATTTTTTGGAATACAACATTGTAAAAAGCTACCCCAGAAAAGGACAACGCATAAGTTATTCGAAGTCGATCTCATCTTTTTGCATAAGTAACGTCAGATATCGTTCAGATCATTTGCAGAGTAACAAATAAGCACACGGATTTTTTTTCTGAAGAACATATAAGAAAGACAAGCAAACACTTACTAAGTAAAGCTACATTAGGACTCCTAGTTTGGAACCTATGAATGGATTTCGATGGTTCATCACTAGCTGGAATGTTGGGAACAGAATTTTTCGGTGAATTCGAAGACGATAACTCGAACAGGTTCGATAATTCGACATTGTTTAAGCGGATTTCGTTGACCAAACATTTTTCAATGTAGTAGCAGAAAAAAATTTTATAATGTGCCACAATAAACGTCTAGCCGTCGATAAACTTGAAAAAAACGTTAAGGAGAACCTAATCCAAATTCGTTAGATACAATTTAGTATGTCGTGTGAATGGGGTGAGCGACGAGACGTAATAAGAATAAGATATACGGACGACAACGTAGGACCGCTCGGATTACGAAGCAGCTTCACATTGATGGCTTCGACAACACACACCTAGATATATACATGCATAACACATACACATACATATATCTGCACATACATCGCGACACAATGAATTTGGCTAGTGGTGATATGAAGTGAAGCGCGAATATATGGGAAATGATAAGCGATTGTATGACATTTTTTTAAATTTTATTTGACCCGTATTCACGTCTGCTGTGCAGATCCCAGCACTTCTCACATTTTATTCGTTTCCTCGCATCCGTTGTCCACGAAGATCCTCCAACTTTACCTGCGGCTTCGGTTGCTCTTGAAGATTTTCATTTCATCTTGAATGTCGTAGAATGCCGGTCGAGCAATTCTCCCTGGACTCTTGGGACAGCCCAACTGGAGCGTTCTCAATTGGATTACAGAGAGTGATTTCTTTCCCAGACAAATCCGCTATCAATTCCCAATCCCGAGGGGATGAGAGGCTTGGTTGGCCCGGGGTGGAGTCGAACTAGCGACATGTTCGTGATGATGGACGTCACTACCTCTGTGCTATCCACCCCTTTATGACATTATGAAAGTTTCTTCACAATCAGTCACAACCTGAGAGGCATAAAACGTTGAGTAGCCACAAGACGCCTAAACTACGGAAAGCTACAATCTCGATGACATATAGACGAAGTAGGCAATAGTAACGACAGAAATAAATAAAGAATTCTAATGCTCTCGACTGCGGCTGAGCAGAATCTAACCTACACATAAAGACTGTGGCGGAATGGGTTGACGAGTTTGGAAGTGAGCCCTCTCATAAATCGAAAAATCAGAATTTAAGAGAAAAAAATGAACTGCAAATGGATATATCGTTCGGCTTCGATTGGTTCCTTAGAGATACGCTATGCATCCAGCCGCAATCAACATAGCAGAGGTGAGCAAACACATAATTTGAAATATATAGTGACTTCAGAAGACCTACGGATATATGAAATCAATGTTTCCATCCCCCCAGAAAAGTCTGGCACAATTTTTTCCTACTCTGATAATGCTAGGACTGTTTACACCGTAGGAGATTCGAACAATTGACCATGTATATATTGGAAGGGATCTGCAATCGCTGAGCTACAGGTGCGTCCAAGAACTAGTGCAGAAATACATGTGTCAGACCAAAAATTATGGATTCAAGATGATTTAGAAATGGGCTATGCACACATTAGGAACATGTTCGATTTTCCGTACAGTTGCTTTACATTTGTCAACGAGTAAGGCTTCCTACATTTTTGAAAAAAACGAAACACGAAGAGATACTCTTACTTTAACAGCGAATTTAATTTCGCCAAACTTCGCAAATGTGGAAGAAGCTGGGTTGCAATAAGTGGGATGTAAGGACGGCGAGAAGAATAGGAGGGCTTGAAAACATTAAAGTAAGCACTCTTTGCGTCGTTCTCTTGTTCAGCAATCGCGAGTTTGTTAAACAGCATACATTTACTTCCATAGAAAAACACAATAGAATACAACAGTGGCTGACGTTTCGGCAGTGTCGCCTTCTTCAGACCCTGGAGGGGTATACTGACATACAATTTACTAGGCCAAACGCTTCAATAACACTTACAAAAATTACATGGTCAACAGCTTCTCGAAAAAAACTCACTGCTTTTTTACGTGCCTTCCAATGAGGAAGCTTAGAACAGCTGATTATAGTCGCATAAGGTTGATGACTGCACCATCCCACATCAGAAATTGATGCGAACATACGGGGTCTGGTCGTGTATGACGTATGACCTCTGGGCATTCATCCCTACTATTCATTGTAGGGTTTTTGGCATTTATCCAAAAAGCCTCAAGAAGTTTTCGCGCTGGTGTTTTAGTCTCCTGTGCAAGGATATTGACTTTTACTTTAACATCCTCTCCGCTATGCTTTTGTATCCTATGCGTCCCTAGTGGCGTGCCTTGTCTTGCTCTTCGTTTGCCATCTAGGTGTTCTTTTATACGGATACACAAAGGTCTGCCCGTCTCGCCAATATATTCATCTCCGCAATTATTACAAAACATGTTTCGAACAGCCACCTCTGTGTGCACAACCAGGGAACTAAAGGAAAAATAGCGCGACTTGGCTCGGCAAATAGCCATCTCCAATGGCTACGAAATAGTAACCCCACGAGTTCAGGTACGATATACCTGATCTCTTGTAATGAATGCGGAGGCGAATATTTTGGCGAAACGGGCAAACTTTTATGTATTCGCATAAAAGAACACCTAGATGGCAAACGAAAACTAAGACAAAGTACCCCACTAGGCACGCATAGGATACAAAAGCATAGCGGGGACGATTTTGAAGTGAAAGTCAATATCGTTGCGCAGTAGACTAAAACACCAGCGCGAAAACTTCTTGAGGCTTTTTGGATAAATGCCAAAACCCTATAATGAATAGCAGGGATGAATGCCCAGAGGTCATACGCGACCTGACCCCGTATGTTCGCATCAATTTCTGATGTGGGATGGCGCAGTCGTCAACCTTATGCGATTATAATCAACTGTTCTAATCTTCCTCATTGGAAGGCACGTAAAAAAGCGGTGAGTTTTTCGAGAAGCTGTTGACCATGTAATTACCATATAGTTTTTCGCCTTTTTGTAAGTGTCATTGAAGCGTTTGTCCTAGTAAATTGTATACCAGTATACCATTCCAGGCGCTGAAGAAGGCGATACTGCCGAAACGTCAGCTACTGTTGTATTGTATTGTGTTTTTCTATGGAAGTAAATGTATGCTGTTTAACAAACTCGCGACAGCTGAACAAGAAAACGACGCATTCATATTCCAATGCCGAGGTTAACAGAAAGTCGATCCTGGGAACTAAGCATTCTTTCTTTGTTGTCTCGTCTTTGGTAATGTCCTCCCATTTTTCCAATTTACCAGAACGGCTCATAACTTGGGCAATTCTGATTATTATGTAGCTCAGAAGTCTGTTCGCTCGCAATAGGTTCCAGACTGGCTATAGTGGGCAAAGAGGTTGCTAATAAATAAAACGCTTCGAAGAGTAGGACCTATAACTTTTGAACGTTTATATATAGGGCATTCCTTAAGAAGTCGGGACTAAACGCTTTTTTGGAGAACAACTGTGAGATAAAGTAATATAATAGTAATAAGTAAAGGAATTTCTCGGGTAATTCTGTTCTTCACTAACAAGTTTATGAGCGCTTTTTGCCAATCTTGAGAAGTGCAGGCTGCATCAGATCAGGTCTGGGCTGGAGATGACAGCACATACCTCTTCGGATGATTCATTGACTGATTATTATCCTATTGTACTGTATTAGCGATTTTGACATAGGGATAAAATGACAGTTCCTATAGTAACGGTGTGGAAGCGAACTCAGGCAAGAGTTGGTAGTGAATTTCCAGAGGAATATAATGAGTGAATGACCTAAGAAGGGAACGATAGGCAACTATATTTATGAAAGTATGTGGCGCATTGGGAGGACGCGTGTGGCGCAGTGGTTGGAGGCGCCACTGCGACACACATTCGGAATCGATCACCCCGGCCATGACCCACCGAACCTTCCGTCCCTCCGGGGTCGGCAAATTGGTACCAGACTTGTCTGGGAGAACAGCAGCACTAGCTCGATACATCGTTTGGCCACCGCGAGTCATAGTGAAGATCAGGATGCATTCTATCACCTCCAACGATACTTAATGAAGTCGAATGCATGGCGCATCCCTCAAGGATTGATCAACGCCGAGAGCTTTATCCTTCTATTTTTGTATTTATGAAAGACGTTTTCTCGTTCAAATCAACCACATCGCTTACAGGATTCAAACGAAATTAGTGGTACCATATAAAAAACTCCATCAAAATACATTCGTATATCATTGCGCTTTTTAAAACCTTTTCAAAAATTGATATCGTTCAAAAGATTCGTCCAGAACTTCTGTGGTATTCTGTTGTCATCGCCTATTTGGACGACACGAGGGTTATAAAACTCACATAACGACCTCTTCTTTCCAGTGTTTTCAAGTCTTCATAGAAAAAAATCTGGTAACTGTCACTGAGGAATACAGCAAAACTGAGGTGCATATAGGAAGATTACGGTCAGCAGCCACAAGATATCCGCGTTATTTTATTTGATAAAGGTAAAAGTAAAGTAAAATGAAGAAAAAATCACTAAACTTGAAGAATTTATTTAAAAAAACCATAAGTCTTGTACTTGGCTGCATTATCTAAGTCCTGTAAAGATTTTTATCATGAAGATGCTGTTCTAATGCCCGTCAAGATAATCCGAATTTTGAGAAGACCTTGACAGCATGCCAACAAGATCCTAGCGAATCCAAGCACCTGGAACCCATCCGGTCCAACAATCGAGCTTTTCTTTTATGGTAGCAACGAATTCTACAGTATGAACTAAAAAACGTGATCGTATTGGATAGAAAAATACTGTGGAATCGTTAAAGGTCTCGATTATGATAACATGCAACGAACGGACTCTCGAACTGAGTATGTTTTTCGGCCGAAACAGAAAGTACTTTCTCACGGTGATAAAAAAATAGACTGAAGAAATACCCTGTTGTAAATTCATCAAGTTTTCGTTTTCAAGGGAAAAATGTGGTCTAAATGGCTCAACAATTTTGCGACGTCGATTAGACGAGAAAGTGAACGATTGGAACGGTAATTTCTAAGGTAATATTCACAAAATGATACTTATGAAGACATCGATATTAAGGTAAAAAAATGTAACAAACCTAAGTTCATCCAGGTCTCTCTGCTCACTTTATCTCTACTGTTCTGCCGAATGACAGTATTCATAAACGTATTCGTATATTACAAAGAGCCAGGTAAGTTAAAATTGCAAAGGGCTGTGCACTTTGAAAGACAATAAAAGTGTTTCCAATAGTGAAAAAAGCATTAAGTAGGCCACTTCAATAAAAGCCAATCGGTTGAACATCAAGAATTTTTATGATACTCCAACCGCAGGCTCCACTTAACAAACATAACTTGGCTACGTATCCACGACACCATGAAATTTAGTATTTGATGGATTTACAGTTTTCTTTCGGATCTTCGTATCAACCTTACTGTTCATGCTCCAACCAAAACTATGTTGTTAAAGTCTTAAAATCAAGACCTCACTTATCATAGGATTAAATGCGAACGCAGAACTGATTGTTACGGACGAGTTGTCCGTACGCGTCAGTGATAACTGACACAAATGTGGTTAGCAACAAATTGGATTTCGAAAAAAGAAGGAAAAACAATATTGACTTTAAATTATTCAGGAAGGTAATCACCTTAACTAAATTGGAAACATTTGTTTATTATATTTGGTGAATGGGAAGATGTTTTTGGCTTGGCTGTCTAAAAACCTTCAATCAATTGCTACCCATTTAAGGCTTTGAGAGCATAAAATGATACATTTAGCGCAGAAAAAATAATCAACTGGAGTTTCAGAATTCGAGGTACCCAAATGTTTCAGTTCATAGAGTGAATCTTTTGAAAAGAATTGGTGGTTCGGCGCCACGGCCAGCCATTTGCAACCTTTTCAAAATAAATCGGATCCTTGAATCTTCAGAAAACGAAGTAGGTGGATCCCATCGGATGTCTAATGTCATGGAGCTGGATTAATCACATGAGAAACTTCACAGACGAACTGTTTTTGCAAAAAAAAGAAACTCGTCCGTGTTTAAAAACCTAGTGTTGTTAGAAAAAGACGAAAGCCTAGAATTTGTACGAACGAGAATCGTCATATAAATGACGACGCGGCCATGAAAGAGAGCTTTTCACTGCCAGCACCACATAATAAATATGAGCGGTTGATTCATTGTCGGTCAGACCTAGGAGAAATTGCTAACATAAAAAAGTAAACGAAATTCATAGGATTCAAGGAAATCATCGTTTGGATTGAGGTGGACATCTTGTGACTGTTTTCTTTATAGAAAGCAGAAATAAAAATGAGAGGCAGCGGTATGAAACACAGATAAGCAAAAGTCCTGAAATCATAGTGGACTTTCAAAGTGGCCCCTTTTCCAGTTTGCAAAAAAGTAAAGTAATATTCACGGCAAACCAAATTCAAATTCCTAACGCAAACACCTGCGGTCCGGAGTTTTGCAAACATCTCAGCAACATTGCTTCATACCCTGCCGTAAAAAACTGTGGTAGGCAGAAAATAAAAAGTAAAACACTGTGATTCCAATTACAGCCTCAGCTTAACTAGGTTCAATGCCGATGTGGGCTCCCCAGATCAATCCTGTTGACGGGTGATTGCTGATAGAAGGAATCAATAGAACTAGCTAAGAGAGCAGGCGAAACAAAGGACCCGCTTGGTGTGGTGGTGAACGCGTTAGCCCCCGGAAAGGGTAATAGCGTGTTCGTTCCCCACCGCAAACACCTGCGGTCAGAAGTTTTGCAAACATCAACAGAACATTGTGGTTCGCTTGATACCCTGCCGTAAAAACTGTAGTAGGCAGAAAATAAGAAGTAAAACACAATAAAGTAATATTGTTATTAAAACAACTTTCACTTAACCTCGGGGTGAATAGTCAGTTCTTTGGATTGCTCAGAGCACACGAGGTTCTATGAGACGACGAAAACATCAAATCAAAACGATGAACTACTGTGGAAATCGACTCGCACCATCACCTCTGACGAAGATGAAGACGTCGAAACGTTAGCCGAATAAAGGTGTATATCAACCTCGTGTAAGCGCAGCAATTCGAAGGGAAAAAAAATAGTGGATGATATTTCAATAGAATCTCTTACACATTACTCATTCCATTTCAGTTCCTTCACAGATATTTCAAACCCTTGGAAGTATGTTTTCTTTCTTTGATAGGCTTGTACGAGGTTGGTAACATCCCTTATTTTTCTGCTAACGTTTCGACGGTATTATCTTCATCGGAGCCAATGATCCAAACCGATGGTACACAGTTGATCGTGTTCTCGAGGTGGCGTCTTCGTTGCGCACTTTTCTTCCTCAATGGAGCATCTCGCTCGAATGAGCCACACTAACTCGATTATGCCCTTTTATCGACATCGTTAAATAACCTTATGCTTTATGCTTGGGAGTATGTACGTTGATATAAAATCAAACTAAATGTGAGCAATATGTACTCGTTCATTGACAAGCTGACACGGGGGTTCATTTAAGAAAAAAAACTTTATTCGGCTAACGTTTCGGTGCCTTCGCCTTCCTCAGAGTCGGATCGATCTGAGTCGATTGTCGACTGTCGTTCTTTCTACCGATGTGGATTTTCGTGATCACATGAAGTCGAATTCAGTCGGTTCTTGCATCATTGTCACGCTTTGTACTAGCTGATAATGATATCGCATTCCGACTTCTGCAGGATGGAATGTCAGAAGAAAAACAAACGATTGTCAACAGGGAATCAGTATACCGTCCTGCATCAAAAAACTGCTTCCGAATGTGCTTTAGGAAAGTCAGCTTTGGAAATAAATGGAAATACGTATATGACAGGTAAATCTTTAAATCTATCAAAAACGAAAACGTGTAGCGCACTGGCCAAAAGTGTCTGCAATAAAAACGACGTCTTTAGTTCGTTCCAACACTCCGGTTAAACAAACCGAGCCATCTATGCCTCCCGAACTCGGCGGATTGGCACCAAACTTGTTTCGGAGGATGAAAAGCGTTGTTTTAGTGCAATGTTCAGTAGATTTTAAAGGTGCCACTTAACGATGGAACGTCCAGAAATCTACCTCTGTGACACTAAAGATTCTTGTGTAAAAAAAACCCACGAAATCATCCTTATTCAAGTGCTACATTTGTGCTGAAAATAAAGCCGGAATCATAAAAATGAATTTCTTAAGGTTCGGAGACCTAAACACGAACGACAGAAAAAAAACCTTTGAAGAAAAAAAAAGAAGCCGACATAGTTGGGAATTTTGACAAGCATGGAACAAACAGTGGTAGATTTTCGACTGGTCCTTTTTTTTCAAATATTGATAACATAATGTTATCAATTTCCATTCATTCTTTTTTCGTGGCAGGGGTTTGATGTGAATTATAACCGTAATGGTGGTGAGATATTTGCAAAACTGCGTACCACAATCTCCCGCTGACTGCTGGTCGCTGATAGCACCTATAAATTAAAAACACCGCTGAGAAAAAAGGCGAAACGAAGAACCCGCATGGTGTGGTGTTGAACGCCTTACTCGCGGAAAGGACAATAGCGCGTTCGTTCCCCAACATAGGCACCTGCGGTCCAGAGTTTTGCAAATATCTCGGCATCATTGTGGTTATTGGTATCGCACTTAGCACAAATGCTCTTCGGTGTATTATTTCGCTCTCAGCAGCACATTTTTGAGATAATATTACAGGCAATATTCACTGCAATAATAATCATTAGCAAACATTATTTCAACCTCTCTACGTTTTTGCTAAGAGTGTTGTTTCAAATTTGACGCTCTTTCCAAGGTTGCAAAGTCCACTAAAGAGAAGTAAATATACTAAGACAATTATACATCTGTACATCTTAGGAATCTGTGGTAGCCGCTATTATCAAACCGTCAAAAAATCCTCTTTCTATAAAACAATTCACGCTGGCTTCGTCACAAAAGCTAAAAAGAGTACGATAAAAAATGTAAACGAACCACCGAATAAGTCGTTGTCAAACGTCCACGGATATTCGATGGCCATCGTAAAATGCAATAAAGAGACGATCCATGGTGACTGCATTATCTGAAAAATCGCATCTCACTTTTTCCAAAAAGAAGTCGATACAGTGGAGGAAAGAAACACAACTGCGGAATAATATTTGAAACGGCGTTTCTTGCTATTAGTAATAATTGTTGTAAGCGTGGCGGCTTCACAAGAACACGGTAGAACTTTTAAAGTAGTAGTATTTTTCTCGAATGTATTTCAATTAGACACTTGGAAGACGATTTCATAATGAATTGGTAGGCCACTAAGATTTTACGAATAAATGAAGTTTATTTATTTACTCTAAACGACCTAACATCACACATTGTGCGAATTACAAAACTCGTTTACTTCGACTAGTTTCTTGGCACCTGTCCAAGATGGTCTCTGGATTTATGTATGGGCTCAGCTAGCAATCTAGAACTCTGCTTCCCTCATGATTGCTGCTCCAGTCGATTCTTCCCTAGAAACCTCGGAGAAACCGCTAGGAGGGCCCAAGGCTTCAGCACAAGATCTCGCCAGTCTTTGTAGAACGGACTGAGCTAAGCATATGAGTAGGGTACCAATCTTCTGACATCGGAGGTGTGGAAATCTGGTTGGATCTGTGAGAGGTTGTACCAGGACATTGCTACTATTTAGCAGCATTTATAACAATAGGCTTCCCGCCTCCGAATAAACGAAGTACGAAAACTAAACTGCAAGAGTGAACAAAGGTTTTTCATGTGACTAGAATTTCTCAGATTTTCCTCATCTACAGCTGATTGTCGAAGTTTGTTTCTATTTTTTTTACAGCGAAATGGATCATTTTATAACGATGGGATGTCGATGAAATCGGAATATGAAAGTAACAGTGAAAAGGCTTTTTCCAATGCAAATTAACGCAGCTTTGGCCCTACTTATCAAAACAGGAGGCGAATTCGTTCCTTCTTTGAAACCGGATACGCAAAGTGAAGTTGATTATTTGGCATTAGGATTCGTTGTCGGCGATCTAACTAAACTCGTCGGAACCAATGTAGTGACGCAATGGCAACCGGCAGAAACCCTGGCGAACCTTCACGCCTCTTTGAATTTTTTGTTAAGAGTCACTTTATGTTCCGCAAAACGTGACAGAAATGAAATGAACATAAAGAAATCAAGAGAAGAACATCAAGGATGTGAACACCTGTCTTAAGAAAGGTAGATGAACCTATTGCTTATGCTTTCTCCTTGTTCGACTGTTAAATAGAAACCGGAGAGCAATATCGCTAACAACATCACCATCTATTCTTGAACGAATGCCTACAGTGAATTAGCCAAAGTTAAACGTGTCTTTTCAAAAGTTACATGATACAACAAAAGGCGAGATATGAGCTCCTATTGTGACCTACATGGCTACAAAAAAGAATATGGTGAATAAATTTATTACAAACAGATTTCATACTGAATTTTCTCGCACGCTCTTGGCAAGCTGTAAGCCGTATTCAACATTTAATGACGCTAAGATATTTACAAAACTCCGGACCGCAGGTTGCTGCGGCAGGGAACGAACACGCTATTACCCTTTCCGGGGGGCTAACGCGTTCACCACCACACCATGCTGGTCCTTCGTTTCATCCGTCTCTCAGCTAGTTCTATCGATCTCTGCCATCAGCAATCACCCGTCGCCGCATGGTGTGGTGGTGAACGCGTTGCTCCCCGGAAAGGACAATAGCGCGTTCGTTCCCCACCGCGGACACCTGCGGTTCGGTGTTCTGCAAATATCGCAGCATCATTGAAGTTATATTTCGCAATATACAGTGCCATTAAAAAAGAGTAAGCAGTAAACAATAACTTAAAATCGTGATTATTCACATTATTATTATACTATCAGACAAGGACTACTAATGGATCCAAGCGTGCATCATTCCTATGGTTTTCTTTATGGGTGCATCAACCGTGTGGCCAACATAAAAAACGGCACAATCGCATGGCAAAAATCGTAATCGCTGCTCCATAAAAGAATCAAAGAAAACACGCTTCGTGCAGTTCTTCGGTCACATAAGGAATGAGACGTTTTTTCGGAAGCAAAATTCCGAGTGTCGAAGACAAGCGAATTCTCTTTACTGATTCACCTCGTGTGAAACCCTTCTTTCAATCTTTTCGTTTCCTCGCACCAATCATTCACGAACCTGTTCGAACTTTTTGCATGTGAGTTCGGCAGCTGCTTAAAGATTTCCGTCTTTCGAATGTTGCTGAATGAGTTGATTCTCCCTGGATTTCTGAAGTAGCTCGCCTAGAGCCTCCTGTTTAGACTGTAGAAAATGGTTTGCTTGCAAACGAGGCTATCGTTAATTTCCTGATTACGGAGAGATAAGAAGCATGGTGAATCCAGAGGAAGATCGAACCAGCACCGTGGTCGCGATGAGCGACATCATTAACACTGCGCTACCGGGTCTCTATAAAGGCCATTTAAATGAACGTAATACTAAGAAACACATAATTATTGAAATTGAGTCATTGAAGTCTTTAAACAGGTAGGAGCCAACAAGTGAGGGACAGAAAAAGAAACACTTTAGCTCATCTCTGTATCGCTTCAAATAACAGATGGTAGTGAACTCGACATAGCAAGATGAACTGGTCGCAATACACGTCAGTGAAAAAATTCGAGAAGATCAGTAGGTGAAAGTTCGCCAGATGACGCTAATCAAATGTCATTCTGAAACAGAGTGACACAGTTATTCTGATAACCGACACGAAAGCGTCGCTTCTGGAAAGTTTTCCTCCTATCTCAATCTCATTCTTCTAAGTTTAGTTCAAAAGTTTGAAGTTCAAGGGAAAAGTTTGCATAGAAGGGTGGAATTCTCCATCAGGAATGCATTGAAATCGATGCACACCGACACTAATGTCCTTAACAACTTCATCTCTCAGTTTTACCAAGGATTTCTCCGTTTTTTTTTCAAAAGTTGCTACGGAGTACAAATGGAAGGAAGATATTCGCAAATTATGCAGAAAAAAGTGTTTTAGATAGGGCTTGTTTTGGAACAGATATGAAGAAAACTCGTAAATTTAAGGCATGATCGTTGATGGTGATGGTAGATGAACATCTCAAGTGCCGGCAATGAGCTCTTATAAGCTCCATAAGAAGGCGAGTGAGCATTTTGTTCAAGAGAATTTGACAAACACACGAAGAAGGATTACGGAACGAGTCCGATGGAAAGCGCTTGCGATTTTTCATTGTGCTGATCATATCACGTCTTTGGTAAGTAACCAGATTATATAAGAGCTTCTAATCTTTAAAAAAAGTGTTCAGTGTGGATGAAAAGAAGCAGAAGAATGATGTCATTGGGAGGTGGAGAGAAGGACAAAATGGGTGGAATGAGTGAAAGTCCAACGACGAAATCCTCATCGTCGGCGAGTTACGTACGACAACCACTTCAGTAGATTGGAATGCGATGAATTCGTGATGATCGTCGTTACGACTACACGATGATCGACAACGAACATCATCAAATCATCATTGTCACCACCTTTCCTCTCACTAAGCTTAAACATTAGCTTTTGCTAAATGTTACAAATTGGCAAAGAAATAGTACAAAGCTAAATGCACTGAGATATAACGTTGATTAGTGAGCGAGTGGGCTTTTTTCTGTTAAATAGCAACGTTCACTTGATTTTTCACATTATTTAGCACTTTCGAGGTGAATACCATCAATTATTACCTACAAGACCATAAAGAGATTTATGGCTGAAAAAAACCCCCTATTAACAACATTATGCCGACCCATAACGGCAAGCTGAGAGACAAGCGAAATGAAGAATCCGCATGGTGTGGTGGTGAACACGTTAGCCCCGGAAAGAGTAATAGCACGTTCGTTCCTCACCGCAGACGCCCTGCGATCCGGAGTTTTGCAAATATCTTGGTATCATTGTGATTGTTTCACAAATAATACCCTGCCGTGAAAAAATCGTAATACGCAGTAAATAAAAAGCTGACATTATGAGTACTGTATTCCTTACTGTGAGAGGAATGAAGAACAGTTTTGTTTATTGTAAAGTGATGTAAACAAATAATAAAAAGAAATGGAAGACAATCCTCAGAGAAATATGCGTTAATTAAACCTAAACCAGTAAATATTCCAGAACAAAACGCAAAAAATCCATTAAGCACAACGATTCTGAATATCCCTACTTAGTTCACCACTCACTCTTTTCGTCACCATTTAATTAAAAAATAACGAGATTGCAGCTAATACAGGTGAATTTTCTAGTGTTTTCACATTTCTAGAATTATTAAGTAGATGTTGAGGAGGCGTGATTTCGTCTCCAAAGTGAAGACGCTTCAAATAAACTGAAAAAGCAGGAAACGATAGAAAAAGTGGTCATAGTGGCATTTTCAGAAACACAGCAATGAAATAGATAAGTATTGATCGGACCATTGCCAGTTGTCTTTTCCGTGTTAGGATCTGCATCACATCATTTGAGGAGTATAAGCTTATCTAAAGATCACTTAGATGGGATGTATTGTCAAAGTTGGCTTGTTAACTTCGTTTTAGAGTGGTCGGTGTTACAGGAGTAATCGCGGGAATTACTGGGTCGACAAGAACCGCTGTCCTGGAAGAATTGGAGACAGAACCCAGCACTTTTGATCGTCATGGGCAGGTGAATACCAGCAGTGAAGGGTTGGGAACGTAGAAAACTAGCACCGATATTTTAAAAGTCAAGGAGAAATCATACTTGGTTAATATTAAAGATACGATTTTAGATTATTACTTACTGCCTACTCTTTTTTATGGCAGGTATGTTGCGAAATATAACTTCAGTGATATTGAGATATTTGCAAAACTCCGGACAGCAGGTGTCTGCGATGGGGAACGAACGCGCTATTACCCTCTCCGGGGGCTAACGCGTTCATCACGACACCATGCGGCTCCTTCGTTTCCTCTGTCTCTCAGCTACGGTTGATGGGAGAAATAGACAAATCAGGCTACAGTTCAATCCACATGTGGTTCAGACCAGCCCCGTAGACGAATGTTGCAAGAGAACAAATTCAATTGAAGATGTACTCGAATCTACAGAGCAAGCATAGTCATTTAAGGTTCTAGGCAAGTAGCTAGTACACAAAAAGCTACCCGTAGAGAGTAGAGGTTTCATTTTCTCTTGAGAAATGGCGCCTTGAGTTCTGATGAATTCCGACTAGAATTCTCACTCTTGCTTTTAAGTTGAGCGTGAAGTGTAAGTTGTTGAGCGAATAAGTCAGTAAGCATGTTCAGATTCTCAAATTTAAACGATTTCACACTAGAAAACCAAAATATCGAATTCAAAGAACAAAGAGCAAAAAACAGTAATAAGATAAGTGTGCTGGAAGTCTAGTGTTTGTGGTGATACACGTACGTTGACGCCACGTTCTCTGCGCATGATGGCAGGTTAGACCACTTGCCTATCTAACTAACCCCTGTAATTCCGTCGGGGTAGGAGAAATGGCAATGGACTCACCTGCACGGGAAAAACACTTTCCGATCCATAATGTCCGTGTACCGCTTGTGTTTAAGAACTGGGAACCATCTAACAATATCAGGCCAGGATTTCAGAGAGAATGAACTCGACCAGTGTTGAACGACATTCATGACGACAAGGTCCAGCCGAACTCACATGCAAGCCCGCGGCCCGTCATAGACGATGGGTACATAGCAGTGATTTGATCAATATTCCCTAAGTTTGCTAAGCTAACACAAGGTTGTTATGAAACTCTATTCGACTAACGCTTTGACATTTTCGTAATGAATTGAATGAAAGAAGGGGTGGGATCTGCGGCCTATATTGTGTGAGAGGTCGTGTGAATAAAAAAAAAGTAGAAAAAGGGATGATAAAATAGGGACGAGGTGAACCTAATTCTATCTTACAACAAGTCGATTCACCGTCAGATCCTGCTTGAAAAGATCCCTTCAGTTTAATGCTTCCATGTCTTACTGATATATTTGTTGTTCTATGTAATCCAGTTCTGTGACAACTTTAGTTCCCAGTGATTACCGAGAGCGCGATGCTCATAAACGGAAAGGAGCTTCACATTGGATCGCATCAGAAGTGTTTCAAATTTTCAATTTGTTAAAAAAGGGTAAATAACAATTCACATGATTAATAAAAAAAACTACTGAGTCTTGGTCTCATGGTTGAGACTTACGGAAATCCCTTATCATTCAATTTGAGCATTTCGCTTTTCACATTGCAGTAATAATTATATAGCCCCTAAAAGGAGACTTTACAACGATACGATAGTTGTTATCAGCACTAGTTGATTACTTCTGAGAATTAAGAACATTTAAGTCTCCATAGTTACTCGTGTTTCAACTAACCCATAAAACTTTTAGGATACACAATCCCATTAAAACTTTGATGGGAAGTCTATGCATAATTGCGCTGTTTGAGCCGGAGTGGACTGGAAAGCCTACACATACAACAGCCGACGACCGACTAATAAAAAAACTGGCGAAAACATCAAAAAGATCAAAATCAAAAGATGTAACTTAAACTATGCAGGATAAAGCTTTTGGCGATGGTCAACTTGTACGGGATGCGTCATGCATTCAACTTCCTCAAGCATCATTAGAGGTGGTTGAATGAATATCTGGAATATTCAATCACTTGCAGTGGTTTACCGATGTGCCAAGTATGTGCTGCTACGTTCTCAAACAAGTTTAGCAACAAACTGCCTGCTCTGGAAAGAAAGAGAACTTGGTCAGCACGGAGTGCAACATCGAACGGGTGACGAATCTAGTGTCCACTTGCCTCTAACAACTGTGCTACCTATACACACAACAAATTAAGCACTACTCACCGACTTTCATTTAATCTCGGTGTAACCTGTGGAGAGCTATTCGGATTATCGACCCTGAGAAAGACGAAGACGTGGAAAAGTGTGCCGAATAAATATTTGGTAACAACTCTGTGTTAGTTTAACCATGAAACAGGGTACATTATGCACTACTCTTTTAGATGCCTAGGTGCCCTCTTCACACCATTTCTTTGTTGTATATTTTCTGAGGTTATCGTTCTTCCTCTCTTTCTTTCCTCGCCTGTCTCTTTTCCTATAAAGTTGCATAGCTCGTTTTCTTGTTCAGCAATCGCGAGGTTGTTAAACAGCATACATTTACTTCCATAGAAAAAACACAATGCAGTATCGCCTTCTTCAGAGCATAGAAGGGTATACTGACATACAATTTACTAGGCCAAACGCTTCAATGACACTTACAAAAAAGACGATGGTAATTACATGGTCAACAGCTTCTCGAAAAAACTCACCGCTTTTTTACGTGCCTTCCAATGAGGAGGATTAGAACAGCTGATTATGGTCGCATAAGGTTGATGACTTGTCTGCGGTAGAATTTTCTTGAAGCTGAGGCATGTGAATTACCCAAAAGATTTTTCGAATTTTTTGTTGTAAGGTTATTTTGGCATTAGACCTAATAAAATCGCATATCAATATTGACCCACCAACTATTCTCGTCCAAAGGCGATCCTCCAAATACAAAGCACCAACCTTATGCGACTATAATCAGCAGTTCTAATCTTCCTCATTGGAAGGCACGTAAAAAAAGCGGTGAGTTTTTTCGAGAAGCTGTTGACCATGTAATTACCATGGAGTTTTTCGTCTTTTTGTAAGTGTCAGTGAAGCGTTTGTCCTAGTAAATTGTATACGAGTATACCCTTCCAGGCTCTGAAGAAGGCGATACTGCCGAAACGTCAGCTACTGTTGTATTGTATTGTGTTTTTCTATGGAAGTAAATGTATGCTGTATAACAACCTCGCGATTGCTGAACAAGAAAACGACGCATTCATATTCCAGTGCCGAGGTTAATAGAAAGTCGATCCTGGGAACTGTTGCATAGCTCCTTCAGTTGTATTTTCAAAGGGAAATAACCATTTTAATTCATTCCCATCACTGTTCATATACCTTTTCTTTCTACTAGACAAAGCGTTACGCAAAGGCCTCAAACGAAGGCAAATTTTTATAAACTTCTAGAAAATTTACCGGGAACTTATTTTCTCCAAAATTTTTTTCATTCTTCGACCGCCTTTCTTTCATAGCTCTCACCATTCCATTTACAAAAGATTAAAGGACATAACGCACAAAGTTGATCAGTTCTTCAGGTATACCCTATGTACTCGACTCCATTTGTTGAAATGAACGTGTATTTAGCCTATACAATCACGTAAGGAAGGCTTACTGATGTATCCATCAAACCAAAAACTCTGTTTAGGTTGCAGCGCACCTCTAACTACTGCGCTACACACAACCCTTCATTAAGCTCTACTCATCTAAATGTCTGGGCGACCTATGGTCCACTGTCTTCCTTTCCGTAGGAGGGATATAAACAGAATTATGTCATCTTCATGGAATTAAAGAGCAAGAAAAAAACAGAAGGAAAAAAGAATAGAAAACACAGCATAGGATATGAAATCAAAAAAAGAATGAGAAATTCATTAAAAAAAACCTTTGAGATGAGGGTAATTTTAGAGCTGTAATTACGAAATAACTACTTCCCAAATTATTTTCTTTTTTCTTTTTGAATATAAAAGTGTTCAGCGCACATCTTCATAACTCTTAATTCCTGGAAAGTTTAAGAAAATTCTGGGTCTTAGAACTAAAAAAAACGAATAAAAAATTTTGAAATAAATATGCTTAAAGTCGGTTAAGGGAGGAGAGAAAGGGGTTTGATAGTTGTATTAAAACAGTCCATCGCAAAACAAACTGCTGGTTCGACCTCATCTCAGTGCCTTCCTCTAATCGACATGGGAACGTCCTAGCTCGGGTATCTCTCAAAACGCGAAGAGAATCGACTCAGTCAGCATTCTATGACATTCATAAAGATGACGAAATCCTCAAGGAGCCACTGAAACAACACGCGAAATGCTCGAAGATCTTGGTGGGCTATAAATGCGAGGAGAGCGAACCGAATGCAAGAAGTGCTGGGATCCGCACAGCAGATGCGATGGCGGGTCATGTAGCAATAATTTAATGATAATTATGATAATAATCGCAGTATAAAGGAGTATAAAGAACAAAAAGCACAATGCTCTCGGCGTTGATCAATCCCTGAGGGATGCGCCATGCATTCGACTTCATTAAGCATCATTTGCAGGTGATTGAATGCATATCTGGTCATTAATAATGACGCGCGGTGACCTACCAATGTGTCGAGTCAGTGCTGTTATCCTTCCAGATAATTCAGGTTTCAGTTTGCCCACCCCTAAGGGATAGAGGGGTTTGGTGTACCATAGGCGCGGGGATCGATTCCACGTGTGCGTTGCAGAGCGCCTCCGTAAACTGCGCCACACGCAGCCTAATAATAGCAGTAATAAGAATAAAGTCAGTTAATAGTCAGACAGTAGCTGGTCGGAAAATTTAATCCAGGTATTCCCTCCCCTCCACCCCCTCCCTCCGCCACTTTTTTTTCTGCACGGCATCACATGCAACTGAGGAAAATGAACAAAGAAGTAAAAAACAGATGACAGAGGAACCAATAAATCTTTTTTCTAATTTGCTTCAAAAAAAATTGCACATTCTTGGTATTAAGCGGCGAAGATCTGTGGGAATTTAAGGAACGAAAGCATAGAAAACCTCCGAGATATGTTGAGACCGTTGATATTCAAGAAAATATCATAAAACGACTAAAAAATAAAGAAATCCCTTGCCTAGGGAAAAAAACGGTTTAGTATAGATGTGGACATAGTCGTTGCCATAGGATGACGGTTGAATGGTGCTCGACGGTGATGGACAATGTGGATGAGGGGATAGATCAATTCGTTCGAGGCGTTATCATAAAAAAAATGAATTCTCTAATAGTTTTCGACCTAGTTTGGTCTTGTTATTTTTCTTTTTGGCTTGTAAAAGAACTGTTAAATGATTCACTGAGTACAACACTGACTGACGTTTCGGCGGTTTCGTCATCTTCAGAGCCGTTTTACTGTTGTTAAGTCCTTCAGCTGTTATTGGAAACCAACCTCACAGAGAACTTACATGCGTAAGAAATATACCGTATTGAACAAATCTTGCTGTTAACCACCTCGTGTTTGTTCGTCAAGTAAACAGTATATTATTGATCAATGCCTAGAATAAAAAGAAAGTCACATCGGATTTCATGAATGACTTGTTGTAGGTTATTTGTATTCAGAAGCAAAAATGAACGGAAAACCTATGATAGCAATAGAAACAGGAGAAGCTTGGCATAACCATCTTACAACTCCAGAAAGATTAAAAAAAAAGTGTTAGTTAGTTGGATACTTGAACTGCACCTCCTCAGTGTTTGTGCGGGCCTCACTATAATTTCCACTCTCCGGAAACTTGTTGGTTAAGCCATTGTGGTTGCCTGGAATTCTGAGGTCAGCTTGGCTAAAGTCTGCCCCAGGTCTTGACCACCACAGGCGGTCGCAGCCCTTGTGGATCAGAGGAAGATTGGCCACCATGCGACTTTGATACCTGGAGGGTGGTGGATCCTGGTATTGGTTTACTCTTAGCTAGGCTTCTTGATGGAAACGCCGGACTCTTTCTCAGCTTAGGAGACCCTACCGGGGGGACGAATCCCCCCCGCTGTACATCACAGCCCAATACCCAGGAACACCTCTCAGCCACGATGAGGCGCTAAACCGTTGGGAGGAAAAAAGGTCCACCTTTTAGACTGCTTGTGTAATAAATTAGGTTAACACTTACATTACGGATAGAAGTGATTCATACTGCACAAGGAAAACTTATTCACCTAGGCTCTTTGCACTTTTTTTAATAGAATTACTTTTTACAGTTTAACAACAAAGTAAAAGAAATAGATAACCTTTTTTTTTAGTGAAACATCATATGACTACGTTAAACATCAGTGATGTAAAAATTTAAAGAAAAGCTTTAGATATTGGTTTTTAGAAGAAAGCAATTTCTGTGCGATAACTCCACTAACAGAAAACGGAAGAAACTTAAAAAGGATAAAGCTCTCGGCGTTGATCAATCCCCTGAGGGATGCGCCATGCATTCGACCTTATTAAGCATCGTTTGGAGGTTACTGAATCCATATCTGGTCTTTACAATGACTTGCAGTGGCCTATCGACGTATCGAGCCAGTGCTGATATCCTCCCAGACAAGTCTGGTACCAACATGCCGAGCCCTGAGGGATGGAAGGCTTAGTGGGCCATGGGCGCCGGAATCGATTCCACGTGTGTGTTGCAAGTAGCCTCCGACCACTGCGCAACACGCACCCTAGAAAAAACGGATAACGGTTCTATTTGAACTTAAATTTCGAATTCTCAACTGATGCTTGGCAAGAAAGGCAACTATGTGGCAATTTCATGAACTTGCTTAATAGAGGTATTCAAGCAATACAAACATAAATATTAGCATTAATAACCTAAACATAGAAGCTTTTCAAAGATGTCGGATCCACTAAGTAATCACCAGGTACTACAAATGACGGAATGACAATAACACATGGCTAACGTCTACTGTGCAGAACCCAGCAATTCTCACATTCGATTCGTTTCGTCGCATCCATTATCCACGATGATCCTACAACTTTTACGTGTGGCTTCGACTACTGCTTGGAGATTTTCACTTCATCTTGAATGTTGTACCATGCTGGCCAAGCATTTCTCCTTGGAATCCTGAGATAGCCAGGCTGGAGCGTTCCCAACTGGATTGCAGCGAGTGATTTTTTTCCCGATTAACTCCGGTACTAATTTTCCGACGACGAAGGGATGACAGGCTTGGTTCGCTCGCAACGGAATGGAACTAGCACCGTGCTTGCAATGACCGATATCACTACCACTGTGCTCTTCGCCCCTACATAGCTAACGAATGGCCTAAAATTGGCTAAGACTAAAGTCCTTCATTAAGAGCGGTGAAAACAATGAAAATATGGAAAAATTCATCCCTGAAATGAATGCGCTGCAAAGCAGAATACACAAACTCTTTTTACTAACCATCAGCAAAGGAGTGTGGAATGTAAACGATGGAAACAACGTAAATTCTGGATTCTGTCGTTCTACTATAGTAAAATTCCCGGTTCATTCGACAACAGTGGCTTTCAGCGATTTTCCAGAGCTTTTTTTTCTCTTATCCCATTCAATCGTCATTCATTAAATAAATAGGCAATTAACTCTTAATAACTTTGCACGTTAAAGAAAGAACTTAGGTCCACTTAATAACTTCGCACGTCAAAGCAAGAACTTGGGTGCACTTAGTGAAAAGCCTCACATACATATCACTGTGATCATCTCTAAATAATTTAGACCTATGAATTCTCGTCGTTAAACTTCGGTCTCACTTAATCCCCGATGTTCTTTTGACTTTGCAAATTTTTCAGCTAAGCAAGGGCACAATTTTTGGTAACAAAAAAGTCATATCAACTAGATATCTTTTAAAGAATAAGTAAGGGTAAAGCTCTCGGCTTTGATCAATCCCCTGAGGGATGCGCCATGCATTCGACTTCATTACTCATCGTTTGGAGGTAACTGAATGCATATCTGGCCTTTACAATGAATCGCGGTGGCTTACCGATGTGTTGAGCCAGTGCTGCTATCCTCCCAGGTAAGTTCGGTAGTTATTTGCCGACCTCGGAGGGATGGAAGGCTTGGTGGGCCATGGGCGCTAGGATCGATTCCACGTGTGTGTTGCAGGGTGCCTCCAACCACTGCGCCATACGCCCGCCAAACATCTTTTAAATGAAATAAATAAGACAGGAGTTTTGGATCTGTTCGCTCGCTACTCTGAGGTGTGTTCGAATGCGACGTTCCTTGTTATTCTTCTTGTGCAAAATGTTGACTTCAATTATTTGATTGTTGTTTTTGTTTTGTTTGCTATCCTTATTGACGCCGTTGGCTAAACGAAGATGTGGTCTCTGTAAGCGAAGGGCCATCTATCCCGATTTGCTTTTCATCACAAGAGCTGTTCGATTACTCTTTACCCACAGTATCTTCCTCCACTTCATTCTCTCCGTTGGACTCTTTGATGCGTATTTTTTCTGTCACTGCCACATTTCCAAAAAACCACGACGTCGTACGCAAAATGAAGGCATAGGAAGAGGAATTTCATATTTATCAAAGCGTTTGGCATCCTCATTTTAATCCGCCGACTTTCTTATCCATTCTAATTCGACCATGAATAACCATGGCGATGTCACTTGTCGAATTCCTCTCATTTCTATGAGGAGGCCTGTGGTGCAGTGGCTGGACGCGCCACTGCGACACAAACGAGGAGTCGATTCCGGCGCCCGTGGGCCACCAAGCTTTCCGTCACTCCAGGGTCGGCTAATTGGTACCAGACTTGCCTGGAACGATAGCAGCACTGGCTCGATACATCGGTAGGCCACCGCGAGTCATTGTAAAGATCAAATATGCATTTACTCACCTCCTACAATACTTAGTGAAGTCGAATGTATGGCGCATCCCTCATGGATTGATCAGCGCCGAGAGCTTTGTCTTTTTAGCCCGACAGAGGAAATGTATCCTTATGATATATTATGACAATAAGTTATGTGTGTAGGAAGATTTTCTGTTAGATTTTGCTTCTATATGGATTAGAGATGGAGGATGCCACTAAGAATCTGATTTGTCTAAACAGCTGAATTTTTTTGCAGCATTATTGATATCTACAGTAAACCTGATATTGGAAAGGCTTGGAGAACAGAATTTTTGAAATCACATTGCTTAACTTTTTATTTACTACCTATCGTTTTCTCATAGCAGGAATTTTGTGAAGTATAACCACAAAGATGCTGAAATATGTGAAAAATTCGGTAGCTCAGGTGGGCTTCGAACACTCGATTAACCTTTCGGGGGCTCCCGTGTTACCCACTGCACAACCGAAGACCTTGCCTTGCCTTCTCGTAGCCAGCTTTCCACCCTAGCGGTATTATCAGCAATCATTCGTCAACGGGAATAAATTTTTTAAGTTTTGAGAGAATATTTTCTGTATTACAGACATTATTCACACTCTTGCCAATGCATAGTGCCATAGCACTTTTCTTCTACTAGGCATAGGTTATTCTGAAACGGCCTCTATACCTTGTGGTCATCTTTCTGTAGAAACGTCACTTCGATGTCTAGTAATATCCCACTTTTAACGGCGTTGTGGATCTGCCGACTTCAGACGCTATTTAACTCTTGTTTTCCTTCATGACCACTCACTTCAGCTTTTTCCCACCTTTCGAAAACGCTGGTTTTGTGAACTCTTTCGTCGCATGTATCACTCCCCAAGTCACTGTTTTCACTAGTAGCTAGTGTTCTGTGTTGAAACATTTTTCATTGCTTTTTGCCGTAACGTATTCAACTACGCATCCAAGAACACCAAAAACCACAAGACCGTAAATAATTGGTTGGATAGGACTAAAATGAATTCGATTGATCCTAAATGCACGCCACGCGTCCACTTCGCCGCATCATCGGTTTCTCAATGCACTATTTTATTCTTAAGCAAACTTTTTAGATTAACCGATCGTGGTTTTTGTTCACTAGGAATATTTAAGGACTCAACTGACCATGTTTGAAACTTTTACTCCAGGAATTCTAATTGGTGCACATTAAGACGAACATCCTCCGCTGCCTCCCTGCTAGCTCAGCGTTTGGCGGTTTCTCCATTACCGGTCGCAAAAATGATGACACTTAATTTTCTATGGTTCCGCGGCCAAAAAGGCTATCAGTTCCACACCACGGAGATCTGGTGCAATCCACGCTTTGATCTTTTTCTGAACAGATCTTTCCTTACGTAGGCAGCAGATTCTGCTAGGTGCAACGTTGATGATGGCATTATTGTTCCTTGGGAAAGACATTTTGTTTAGGCTTCGTCATGGCTCAAAGGGATTATTACCAGTTTACCATCAAATGTGACTACTTCTCTCTGAGCCTCCAGGCTTTCAACTTTGCGAATGACCAGACAGTTGTATTTTTCCGACACAGTTCTAAATAAATTTAGCTCGTTTCTGAACGAAAATATCTCCTTCTGCAAAGTAGAAAGAAGGTGAAAAACTTGAGAACGCAGAATGCTCAAAGCACTGGAAGAACTCAAAGCAGATCAGTGTCCAATAATAATCACAATTGTGGCGCATGGAAGACAACCGCACTGTCCATCACATAATTTGTAATTTTGAACACCATTTCGTCTTGTATTCATTAGATTTCGTCGCTCACGCATTCTTTCCTCTTTCTTGTCTCATAATCATCTCATCCATTCCGCAGCGAATGCTTCCATTTCGTCAACCGCGCATAGTTCACTTCCGTCATTGATGCTCCTCTTCGGCAAATAGACGAAGCCAAATAAGACCGCAGAGAGCCGGATGCTTACACACTTACTGAAGCACCTGGAGCTACCCATCAAATCTACGTAAGAGGGAAATGCACTATTACATTTCTAAGAGGATAGAGTGAGTGTTTGAATATGTTTGCTTTTGATACCTCCTTGAAACCGATCGATAAATCCTGAAGGCGTTCGCCACACCATCTGTCAACGTTCAGCATCACTGAGCTGCTTAATCGATGGAGTTGAATTCGGCTTCATGACATGCATAAGGCAAAACGAATTACCACAAAGGCAGTTCAAATATCGCCAATAGGGTGTCCTAAGGGCGTCTTTACGTGAGGCAGCATTTGCAGTCGACAAATGCTCCATCACTCGGGAAACAAAAGCGCCCTTAATAGGAAAACTTTCCAGGAATCTCTTGAGGAACTGTGTCCAATACTGGCTGAGTAGAGGTTCATGAGTGCGGCCTCAGTTATAGATGACGTGCTTTTTGTAAAGCTAAAAACCCTCCGTATTGATCAACACCGCGCTTTGTATTCGAGTTCATCACGTGTAGTTAGAGGTCGTTGAATGCATATATGGTCTAACGATGTTCCACGTCAGTGCCAAAATTCTCCAAGACAAGTCTGATAGCGGTTAGCCAACCCCTGAGAGATGGAACGTTTGTTCAGCGCGGATCATGAGACCGAACCAACGACCACATGTATGTTGTAGGGGCTCCTCTAACCACTGCATTACGTGTGCCCTCATCGTTCCATGTGTACCAACAAATTCACCCTCTCTTTGAGAGCCACGATTCTCTGCTTTATTCCCGTCCGTTATGCTCTCCATATCCCAATGGAACTGAGAACTCCTTTTTGCAACACAAAGGATATACGTGAGGCAAGATGAATTAGTAAACAAGCAAGATAGTAACAGTAAACAGTCTGTGTCTACTAGTCTTCATAAAGAACGAAATAGTACGATGCCTTTTCGGCCATAATATGTCTTTCTCTATAAATATTTTAGAGCACTATCGTTGAATGCGAAGCAATGACTTATTACTAGTGTTTCATTTAAATATTCAAAAAGGATGTTAATTGTTCAAGAAGATTTAAGCTAAAATGAAGTACGACATTTTTCAACTAAGAATAAACCAATGCTGAGAACATATCGTTGCCGAAGAGAGAACTTTGATGGAGATGAGAAATTTTGCTCGATCCACAAGTAAGGTTTCTGTCAGTGGCAGGCATTTAGCAACACCTAAATACTGTAATCACAAGACATCATAAAGGAAATCTCTTCTCATCTTGGAATACTTCAATTTTGATACCATGGGTGCTTCGCTATGTATGGATGAATACACGAGGGGGACGAGACAAGAGGTAAGAAGTGGTCGAACCTCGGACTACAGAGCATATTACTGAAATCAGACTAAAACTTTTTCGCCTATCGTAGCAGTATGATGCTATCTAATGCAGTTCACGCTATCCTGAAGGACGCAGATAATATCAAGTTCCACGCAACAGTGCTGAAGGAGACCTAGGGCAAGCAGACCTACAAATCGTAGCTTTTTCATGCCTCCTTCCGTTACTCGTCTCATTGAATTATACGAGCACTCGTCAACTCGCTCGGCCATCCGAATTAATAGATGCGTTTTGTGACCAAGAGGACGAGATGGATTGGAAAGGATTATTTTCCAGACAGAACTAGATTTTTGATTACTCCTTCTCGACATAAATGATTAGACGAGGTAAAGCCGGACAAAGCTTACGACAGACTGCTACTGAATGGGCTTCAAAACTATATCGACTACACCTGTGTTGTTCATGTGAGAACGGTTGATGGAATCCTTCCTTATGAAGGGAGTGGTATGAGAATATAAGAAAACCGTGCGCAGAATGTCGAAAGCATTGTTTCCAGAAAAACTCATGATGATGGACCGTCCAGGTGTTTAAAGTGCGATGGAAGTTATTACTCCTTCAAGTAATTTGGTGGATATAATAAATAATGTCATTATCTTTTCTCATGAGAAATTGCTCGTGTATAGCGCAGGTTCGGTGGCTTGCCCTCGGCAAATAAGCCCTCTATTTATCTGGGACTAGCAAATTGGTACCAGAGTTGTCTGGAGAGGTAAGCGCACTGACTTTACGTATCGGTAGACCACCGCAGGAGTACATGACAACGCTACAAATTGGTTTGAATTCATGGTATATTTCTAAGGCATTGATTTACACATAACATATTGTGTGCATTCCATGAAATCGTTTGCGGAGCCCTGAGTGGCCGATGCTCTAAATGGATCGTTGTCTCTTTAATTGTTTATTTTGTCGCACAGAATCCTTTTCCAATAATTTTTGTAATCAGTCGATATCTTATCCAACGAAAGTGTTTTGGCAGCTGTTGGCCGACAAAAAGCTATGTTCTGAACTTAGTACTATGGAAAAACTTCTTGAACAAGTTCATTGATCGCTAATTCGGCTAGCAATTGACCCCTAATTAATTTGTAATTACTACAATGAACCTCAGACTATCGGATGGGTAGCGCGGCTGAAAGACAACGACATGGACTCAGCACAAGTTGAAAAACCCTTCTAGGTGCATACAGCAATGCGTTTTTATGATGGACCTTAGTAACATGTAGTAAACAGCTGCGTACATACTATTTATACCCATATAACGATAGGACAAAGTCTCTTCTATAATCCTGGGATGTACGTAACCCTTTGAACCCTCTAATTATCAAAGAACCATCATTTATTCCCCCAAGAAACAAGGGCCTGTAAAACCTTAAAAATAACACGCAACCCGATACGACAGGAAGGCTAAGAGCCTTGCGGACGCTGTGTTAAATCTGAACACGTTACTCTTTATCCCTTTAACTGCTTTTAAATTCAAGAGAAGAAGCGGATAGTGCAGTGGTAGCGATGCCGCTCGTCAAGAGCAGAGTCCTGGTTCGTCGCCGCTTCAGGCTAACCGAGGCTTTCATCCCTCTGAAGTTGCGATATTGATGACTAACTTTTCTCAGAACAGGTCACTCTCTGCAGTCCACGTGGAAACACTCAAGCATAGCTATACCAGGACTCCAGAGAGCACCGAGTTAACCGACACTCAACAACATTCGTGATAATGACGAAAAAAACTTCAAACAAAAGCGGAACCCACACAAAAAAAGTTCAAAGACTCTTGTAGATGATTGATAGAGGAAACCCAAAAGAGTGCAGAAGTGCTGGAAACGGTGAGACAAATATGAGGACTGGTCATTTAGAATTTACTTTGTTAAAAGCTGTGAAAAATTGATGGAACGTTCTTCATGGCTAACAAAATGAATTTCACTTCTGATGAACCAAATAAGTGAATGAAAAAATATTGAATAAACGTGTGGCGAAATGATGCGCGATGAGATGAGGACTGAGAGGGTCGACGGTGCAACGAGGATTAGCTACAATACTTATAGAGTAAAAATTGACTAAATCAGCAACTGCACTATAAGGAAACATAACCTATAAGCGCTATTATTAAAGTACGAAATAAATATAAAATAGGTGTTCGTTAGATTTGAAGAATTTAACATATTTATACACTCTTAGCGCGTGTAGCGCAGTGGTTGGCAGCGCCACTGCGCCACACACGTGGAATCGATCCCCGCACCCATGGCCCACCAAGCCTTTCATCTCTCCGGGGTCGGCAAATTGGTACCAGACTTGTTTGCAAGGATAGCAGCACTGGCTCGATACATCGGTAGGTTACCGCGAGTCATTGTAAAGGCCAGATATGCATTCAATCACTTCCAACAATACTTAATGAAGTCGAATACATGGCGCATTACTCAGGGATTGATCAACGCTGAGAGCTTTGTCCTTTATCCTTTTTATACATTCTTCCGGTCGAGCTCTATAACACTACAGTGGGGTTTATGAGAGTTCTTAGACCCTCATTATTTATTTCGTCCTATCTCGGCTTTCGTCAGATCAACCACATCTTCAAAAGGTTGTATCTATTCAAGAAACCGCTGTCTATGTCAAGCCATAGGGTCATTTCAGTGATTTGTTCTGTCATCTGAAAAAATGCACTATTGCTAAAGGCTCAATTGGTGCAGAGTTAGACCGTATGGCGGGTCTTTCACGTGAATAAATACGCTTCAGTTTGTTATGCTGGATTTATCTTGGTTTTTTTGGTAACTTAGTTTTTAAATTGAGAAAGGTTCGCTGGGTGATAGAAGCCGATGAAACTCGTCTAGCCTACCTCAGGCACTTCGACGTCTCGTAATGGATCTTCTCACACAGACCTCCGTCAGCTAATCGACGAACTATTGTGACATCGAGAAATTCGAGAACTAAATTGATGTCGTCCGGCGTTGAAGACGGCTCGTCCTGAAATTGACGCGCACTATGAGGATCGTGAGCGGAAGGGAAAAAACATTGTTTATGCTCGCAGAACGAGAATGAATAAATACTTCGACGACGAGTACACGAAAATACAGAGAAAATAATCGTAAGTAGAAATCGTTAGGCTCGAAAAATTTGAAGTTTTTTAAATGTTTCAAAAGCGAAATTCCGAGGTAAACCTTAAATTATTTGCTGCTAAATTATAGAGTTAATCACAAAGCTTAAAGCTGGCGGTGCATATCAGTAGGGACGCGACTCGATTGGTAACATCGCAGAGGTGATTGAATAAATATTTGGGCTATCAACGACATGCTGGAGCATGTGAACACACTATTTTAGTGTTCTTTTATGCTCAAGAAGTCTGGTGCCAATTTGGCCTGAAAAGGATGGATGGAGGATGTGACTTGTCAGTTGAGCGGGATAGAACCAATGACTATTTGTATACTGCAGGGTACCACAGCACTACACGCGCCACGTCAATAAGACGGGATTATATTTAAACTATTTTTTAGATAAAATTTTCATGAATGTGGACAAGTGTGGTGAAATTATGGCCAGATTGGGTCGAAATATTACCGACTTAGGAAGAGCACTGAGTAACTGAATGCAGTGGAAAGGGTGAAAATCCACGGCATCCCAGATCCCGCACTAATGATTCCTCATTCATGTCAGCGTAAGTTTCATCAACCTGGGCGTTATGTAATTAGGACAAGAGAGGGTCGACTCTATCAAATGCGTTGTCTAAAAGCCGATACCGGTGATGTTCCGCTTAAAGCAAGTAAAGAGAACGAAAAGAAGCGTTCGAAGCTACAACGTACATCGACGATTTAATATCAGGGCAATGCCACTTTATCCACGATGTCGAAAAATGGGTGAGTCAGGAGATGTCATGTGCTTAAACAACAGCTTCCGCAGCGAAGTCCGTTAGAGATTGGATTTCGCGGGATTTCTAACGCATCGCAAGGACCACTTAGCTGAAGATGACTTCCCTTTCTGAAAAAACTTCAACGATAGAGATGACGTGCTTTCAGCGAGCATTATAGAATGAGAAACCTTCGTATCCAACAGAGAGGAATGGATGTTGGCGAACGAGAGACTGTAAAGACAATATTTCTAAGACCGACGTTAATTTGACCTCGACATGAATAATTAGTACTTTGTTGCATTATAGTCTAGAGCGAAGTAACGAGTGTACGAAACTCGTGATAACTTGACAAGCCAACTTAATTAAAGTCCATACTAATGATGATAATTTGGCACCCAAAAGATAACCTCACGACGAAAACCCTCACCGGATATTCAGAACTTTGATCCTCACTATAATTGCAAGTGCATGAAGTGAAAAATAAAAGCTATAATTGTTATCGCACTATCAGAGAATGCACAGCCAAATTTTTGAAATAACCAAAATTTCGGGCCAGAGAAGACCGTTCGGGAGATAATGCCATTAGCGCTGCACATCTAGTGATTACCAGAGCAGTGTTTAGACGTTTTCTTAAATGGCAAAAATTGAAACGAGGAAATTTTACAGAAACAGAAATTTCGCCTTACAATAACTCCTCTATTTTTTCGCTTAATGTTTTTGTTTTGTTCTACATGAGCCGTAATCACATCTCCTTTGCGGATCCCAGCACTTCTTGCATTCGATTCGTTTTCCTCGCACTCGTTGTCCACAATGGTTTTCGACCACTTCACATGTTTTTGAGATTGTTGCTTGAGGACTTCGTCCTTTTTCTGAATGTAGTGGAATGCTGTTCAAGTTAATTTTTTCTTATAATCTCGGAGATATCGGGCTAAAGCGATCCCAGTTTGATTGAAGAAGAGCGTTGCTGGCGGGGATTGAACAATGGCACTTGCTTTCTGATCGACGATATCACTAACCACTGCGTTATGTCTGTCGCCTCTCGCCTAATGTACTACATAAAACTGAAAAAATTTCACTAGCAATAAAATAATCAAACCTTTGAGTCCTTCCAACTTTTATTTATATGCTTTTGCTTACATATATGTGCTTTTTAATGTGCTTCGAACTGTCACCAACATGTGCACAGGTAGAGAGGACAAGGAAGAATCCTTGAAACTGGCAGGGCAAACACCCATTTCGAATGGCTACGGAACTGTAGCTTCTCGGCATAGGCATAAAGGGAAACCACGCTTCGAAACGATAAATCTAGGAAGAATAAGGCCCCTTTTATCTTGCCCTTTATTTTGAACGAAATAACTGCGTCTATAAAACGTAGTGGTTAAGAAGGGCCGATCTAGAGTATTCAGTAAAAGTGATAGAAGTACCAACGGACACTCTAAAACGCCAGCTAGTTCATAACCAGATTATGACCGTCTGTGGACAACGAAAAACTGCATAATTTGCCCTAACGGTAGAGAGGGCGATTGCTTGAGTTCGGGTACGGTGTACCTAATCTTTGGCGAAGCGTATGGGGACAAATATGCTGGCAAAACAGGCAGACCGCTTTGCTTCCGTTTAAAAAGAGCACCTAGTCGGTAAGTTTAAATTCAAACCAAACACTCCACTAGGCACGCATATGAGACAGAAACATAACGGAGAAGATTTTGAAGTAGAAGTCACCATCCTCGCATAGGAATCCAAGAAATCAGCGCATAAAACTCTTGAAGCGTTTGATTTAATTCAAAAATCCAAAAATGAATCGCAAGCAGAAGAGTCTTGTTATCAAGTGTGACCTCTCGCCATACCTCAAGCTGATTCCTGATTCCTTCCTTCCTCCCTACCCTGCCCAGGCACATTCCCTCCTCGTCCATGTATCACTCTGTGCGGCTGCTCTCCACCAATTACTTGGACTATTTGCAACGAATAAAGCGGTGCGTGTTTAAAAGAAGCTGTTTATTATGCGAAAGCAAATTTATATGCTAAATCTTATCTTCTAAGTTTATGAAAGTGTTTGGCTAAGTAGATTCCATGCCAATTTGACCTTTCCATGCTCTGATAAAGGCGAAATCGCCAAAACGTCACCTATTGAATGGTAGTAAATTCTACGATGTCAGTCTTTGGTTTGCTTATTGAAGAAAAAACAGTGAATTACTAATCAATGCCTAAGTTAATAGAAAGTCGGACATGGGAATTTCTATTTATAATCTGTTATTTCTTAATGGCAGGGTATTATGTGGAATACAGCCACAATGACGTTGAGATATTTGCCAAAGTACGAGTCTCAATCCATATTTGAACACGCGCCTACTCCTTCCCGGAGCTCACGTGTTACCCACTGTACTACCGAACGCCTGGTTTTTCCTTCTTGTCGGGCCACTTTTTTAATAGCCGTTATCAATAATCACCCGTCAACAACGTCAATGTAACGCTCAGAATAGTGAAAACAGCTTCAGAATCGGTAGGAAAAGCTTGATCAAATAGTTTGAAAAGTGCGCTAAGGTAAATACTAAGGCGCTTATATTCTTTGCGGATTGTGAAGAAAATTTGAGAAAAGGAATCAGGACGTAGGATTTCCTGGCAGGCACAGAGAGCAGGACCTCACTAGTTTCTATGCAGCGACCACGGAAAGAAAAAAAGAAGAGGAAAGTTTACTACAGCTTAAATGTTTTTCAAAAAAAAATCGTTTAGATTTAAAGAGGAGCATATCAAAGACAAAAAACAATGGAGCCATAGAATTAAGACAGGTAAAAGATTTTAATCACTTTCGCTCAGTCCCCACGTGAAAAGAAAGTTACGGAAGGAATCGATCGAAGAGGAAGATTTCTTGAAACTCTTTGTGCGCAACTAGTCAACTAGAACGCGCGCTAAAAGTTTTTATTAAACTAAATGCTAAAACTCGACAGATGTAGAGGTAATTAAACGGAAAGAAAATTGTGCTCCAGGCAGTGAAAAGAAAGAAAAAAACACTTAGCTTCAAAAAAAGGAGTGCCAGAGAACTTAAAAATTGACAAATGTCCGTGAAAGGCAACTAAGATTAAGGCAAGTACTAAAGTCTAAGTTGCTAGTTCTTCAAGTAATCAGCCTAAATCCCTTCGCATAAGGTTTTCTTCCCCTTTGTGTCTAAAATTGGAGCCATAGTTGAGGTAATATCCTTCTTTAAAAGTTAGGTGCTTTCTTTCATGCTTAAATGAACAACTTGATGACTCATACCAACGTAGAGTCGTAGGAATCCAAAAAAAATCCATATATATATATATATATATATATATATATTTGGTAATCTTTCTAAATGCATTTTTTCCTAAACTCCTGATATTGTCCTAGCATGGAGGCTGCGAGTTATACCACAAAGAGTCTACCACTTTTCTGAAACGAAAACTGGTTCGCTATAGGAGCCACCAGCCTTCCTCTATTACGGCAATAGGTTCTGGCAAAGACTAGATATATTATATATCATTATACTGCAGCAGATGTCAGACCGAGTTGATTTTATACCCTTAATTATTTTTTGTAAGTAATAAATGCAAAGAATCACGTAGCAAATCATATTAGGGAGCAGTTAGAGAAAGCAACACGCGTAGTTGCTGATCTATCATTAAAAAAAAGAGTTTTCACATGATAAATGAAAGATGTGAGGAAATTTCGTTCTCTTCGATGGATGATTGCTAGAAGAGAGAATACTGAGCAGATTTTATGATCCAGAAAAAAATCATTAGAATCGTTCCACTAAACCCAAAGCAATTGAGACTTAGCGATGGGAAGTCGGCAACTGCACTCATTGCCTCGCTACTTCACGCGGACGCCATCTGTCAGATCGAGTCTGGTTGCATTTGCTTGACAAGTCAACAAGCACTACACTACACGGCCGTAGGACAGAGAACTCTGAGAAGTACAAGCGAGTAAGAATATTGTAGTGGCATTCTGAAAGCTTCTGTGCCTCAATTAAAGTTTCTTTTTTCACTCTTTCTTATTAAATAATGAATAAGAGAGTGACGTCAAAATTTTCGTCTTCTTGTTCTTTCGTATCAATGTCTGACTCCCTAACTCGACCTTCTGCCTTGTGGATCCGGATTGCAGCATTGGCCACATTCGGTGAATAGCTAGGTCGCCGGAATCGAAGAGATCACTTTTGCCATGGAAAAATCCCTAGTTACAAGACGGCAGACTTCTTCTTCTCTGGGTAACTGAGAAGGCTCTGATTAACAGGTTTGGGTGCTTCAAGACAACAATATTATACAACCCTAAGATAAGCTCGATATTTTCACTTAGACTCACAAAAAATGATTGGACCACGACGAGTTGTCACGGTTTTCTCAGAAGTTTATTCGCCAAACAGGCGAACTCTTTCCGATTCATAGCCGCAAGCCAGTGGCTCGAAAAAATGACCTTGAAACGGCGCAAGACGACATTCCTTGAACTGGAGCTTAAAAACATTTCTTGGCAAAGAAAGGTATTTGCAAAATAGCGGACCGCAGGTGTCTGCGGTAGGGAGTGAACGCATTATTACCTTTTCCGGTTGCTAACGCGTTCACCACCACACCATGCGGGTCCTTCGTTTAGGTTGTCTTTCAGCTAGTTCTATCGATCTCTGCCAACAGCAAACACGCTGAGGTAGAACTAGCTGAGAGACAGACCCGCATAGTGTGGTGGTGAACGCGTTACTCCCCGGAAAGGACAATAGCGCGTTCGTTCCCCACTGCAAACACCTGCGGTCCCGAGTTTTGCAAATCTCTCAGCATCATTGAAGTTATATTTCGCAATATACCCTGCCATTAAAAAAACAAGAGTAGTCAGTAAATAATAAGTTGAAAAAAGAATGGTAGTTATGATGATGATAGCAGTACGTAAAAGCTGACTATCTAAATAAGTGTATAAGTATTCACTTTATTTGGTTCGACTCCACTCTGAACTTGGACAGATGTTTTTCCATGCTCACGGTCTGGAAGTTTATGAACACAATACGATTATAGTGATAAAGCATCTCCATAATAATACTTGAAAACCGACTTTCCTTTAACCTCATTATTACTAACGAACATGTATTCCTTTTTTATAAGCTTACAAGGGGTTGATAAACAATTCTTATTCGGCTAATATTTCGACGTCTTCGTCTTCATCAGAGCAGAAGATCCGAGTCCATAATCCACCGTTCTTCTTCTTTCTTCTCAAACAAAGAATACATATTGATTAGTAATGCCGAGGTTAAAGGAAAGTCAGTTCTGAAATATTGTTATTGCTCTTTGCTAGCTGATAGTGAAACCGATTTATTGTCCTGGAAAAACAAGTTACCATAACTGGAAAATCACTACTATCAAGCATGTTGCGTAAAGGGCATCACCGAATGAGTATGTATCATTCGAGAGATGGTCTGCTGAGGAAGAAACAACTCGAAACGAAGGCAAAGACGCCACATCGAGACGAAGAAGATTGGTGGATTGTCGACTCGGATCGTCAGCTCTGATGAAGACGAAGACGTCGAAACATTAGCCGAATAAAAGTTGTTTATCAACTTCGTGTAAGTTTATCAAAGAAACAATAACATCTCCATTTCAACAGACACCTCAACACACTTCCGAGCAAACGTATGGATTTTAATACATTTTCATTGCGACAGCTCACTTTGTCGCATAAGTACGATATCTTCATTGCGTTAACCAGTGAATCGCGCAGTAAACCTGTTGTACTCGGTGGGCGTCGTGCGAAAGTGTTTTCTTCTACACATTACGTAGCATTTTTAGGTTTCATTTGTCCCACTCCTTGCTTACTGTGCCGACCAAGGCGATTCCCTGCCTACTGTGGAGACTGGAATTATAAAAACTATTGTTCATGAGACGCTACCAAGATGCTTTGCCTCGAGGTGGTCTTTTGGACGAAACGCATTATGTAAAAATCAACATTTGTTCATATTTCTGAATCTGAAGCATGTGATTCGAGATGCTCAACTGAGGAAGATCCGGTTCGATGCGAGACGAAGACGTCACATCGAGAATAAAAACAACTGTGGACCATCGACAATTATCGTCGGCTCTGATGAAGACGAAGACGTCGAAACGCTAGCCGAATAAACATCTCAATCAAGCTCGTGTAAGCTCAACAATATAAACAAATGTTGATTATTACAGTACCGAGGTTAATTGACGTTTCGTTTCAAAATTATTGTTTTGCATTATGTAAAAATGCAAGAAGGGAAAGTAAAGCCTTGGCTTAAGATAGAGCAGTTTTATAACATAGTCATACTGACTGATATATCAACTTTAATTCGAACCTACTGGAAAGGAAAAACTGAAGAGGCGCTGCTCGGCGCAACATAAAAGAGTCAGCATGCGAGGATTTTTTCGCCTATTAAATATTAATCCAACATTTTGAATACAAACACTTCGAGAGACCAGACTGAATATTATCAGTGAGTAGAACGTGGATCATTGAGAAAGGTCGTAAAAATCGAAAAGCGTGCCAGCGGAAACTACCTGGACAAGGCTTCAAGAAAAAACCAAACAATGTCCTCGTTCCAATAGTCTTTTTGAATCAAAAATAGCTTGAACGTTTAATTGCTGTTAAGATATAATAGGAGGAACGCTTGGAAAGCTATTTAAGCAAACGGAAAACTGTTCTTTCCTATGAAAAAATCGTGTAGAAATTTACGGTTGTGTATTTGACGGCGACTAGTCTTACCAGATAGATGACTAATGTAGACGATATGCATTGGACTTAATGAGCTTTTTACTGCGGCCATTCTAATGGACATGGAATGGGGATTGAATTGAGATCGGTTCGAAAGTGATGCTAGTTATGTGTTCAAATCCCAAAAAAGGATAGAGCGTTCGATGTTGACCTCTCCTTTAGGGAGGCACCATGCATTCGATACTATTCGTAGCATCGCAGGTATTGCTAATATTTAAAACCTCTCTCGCGGCTAATCGATTTACCATATCACTGTTTTTCTTTAATAAGCAAATACAAGGTTACTACTATAGAATCTTTCAGCACACAATAGCTGATGTTTCATCGGTTTCGCCTTCTTAGGAGCCTGGAAACGTCAAATTGACATGCGATCTACTCAGCCAAACACTTTCATAACGTTAGCAGATGAGACTTCCAGTTTCTTTTAAAAACCCACCGTTTTATTCTTTGTAAGTATTCCAATTAATTGGTGAAGAGCATCCGCACAGACTAAAACCTGGACGAGGAATGTGCTTGGGTCAGGTCGCAGAATCGGCCTGAGTGTGGCGCGCGGATCACACATGGCAAAGGGCACTCCTTCTTATATTTGCTTATCAAAACTCATAAGATAGTATCCTATGATATTCTGGCGTCTACCGACTCCTCAGCCTTCAAGGTTAGACCTACCATCAGTTGTGTATGCGGGCCTACTGATAGAATAGCCTGGTGTATCATCTTAATTCTCAACTAGTTGCTTAAACACATACCAACCCACCTCACGAATACCCGCACGTTCCCTAGATCGTCTGGGTAACGCGCGCTCCAACAGCTCGTACGCTATGGAGTCCTTCGCGGTTGCCGCCCTTTACACTAACGTGTCGAATGACTCCGCAATGCAAGCCATCCTCTAGCTTCTTGCGCAACACAAAGGAGTAATAAAAACGTTTGACTTGCTCGATTCAGCAGCTCTTGATCTTCCTAAAGCGAATCCCTAAGTTGCTCGATCGTGGGATGGTCTGAAACATTAAGCACAAATTAGAGGGTTGGCAATGGGGCAGCAACTGGCACCGACCCTTCCCAATGCAACTTCATTTATGTCTAAAGGTGGAAACACCAGTAATCGATCTCCAGCCATTACTCAACTGTAGGTATATACACGATTGTTCTGTCACCTGATCCACACAAGAAGAGGTGGACAAATGTTTTGAACAGTCAGAGTAAACAACATTCACCTGAGAGAAACCGAAAAAAATGCCTTCATTTATAAACGCTCAAATGAACCTTTCCGAAAAAGATGTACATTACGAAATGGTACCGAAAGCCAAGTAGTAAAAACACACTGGTTCATCACCTCTCCTCTCACCCCCTAGGCACCAAAAAGGGCGCTCATAAGAAATATGTTTCGAACCTCCACCCGCAAGTGCGCGGGTAAAGAGCAGAACGAAGAGTCCTTCAAATTGGCGCAGCAAATAGCCATTTCGAATGGCTACAAAATTGTAGCTCTTCGGGATAGGCGTGGAAGAAGAACCACTCCCTAAACGATAAATCTAGGAAGAATAAGGCCCCTTTGGCGAAGCGTATGGGGACAAATATGCTAGCAGAAACAGGCAGACCGCTTTGCTTCCGTTTAAAAGAGCAGGTTACCTAGTCGTTAAATTTAAATTCAAACCAAACACTCCACTAGGCGTGCATAGGATACAGAAACACAACGGAGAAGATTTTGAAGTAGAAGTCACTATCGTCGCACAGGAATCTAAGACATCAGCCTGAAACTGTTGAAGCATTTGATTTAAATTCAAAAATCAAAAATGAACCGCAAGTAGGAGTGTCGTGTTATCAAGCGTGACCCGCACGCCATACCTCGTGCTGACTCCATAGCCCAACCCAGGCACATTGCTCGCTCATGTGAGACTTTTGCGGTTGGTCTCCACTAAATAAACTGGAAAACTTACAAAGAATAAAAAGATGGGTGTTGAAAAGAAGATGTTTTTCTGCAGAACGAAAATTTATGTGTTAAGTTTTGGCTGCTTAGGTCGTGAAAGTGTTGGGCTGAGCAGATTGCAAGACAATTTGACCTTCCCTGGCTCCTAAGCAGGCGATACCGCCAAAACGTCAGCTATCGTAGATGAATAAATGCTGTACTAACAAGCTCGTTTTTGTTCATCAGGTAAACAGTGAATTATTGTCAATGCTAAAGTTAGAAAAAAAGTTGGTCTTACGATATGCATTCCATCACATCTACGATGCTAAGAATGAAGTCGAACATTTGGAGCATCTCAGAGGTACACTAGCGCCAAAGGTTTTGTCCTCCGTATTTCCTCGTCGATTTGTTGACACAAAACGGTTAGGTTTAAAATGAAATCTTAAAAACTGGACAAAAAAAAACTACCGGCCCGTGTTAGTTTATCAGCAAAGAAATACTTTGATTACGACTTCGTGCCATAACAAAAAAAATTCGATATATAAAAGTAGCGCAGTGGGTAGAGATGCCTTGCAAAGCCATGGTTTCGATTCCGTGCCCCGGACTCACCAAGCCTTCCATCCCATCGGGGGTGGGCAAATTAGTTTTAGACTTGCCTGGGAGGATAACAGCACTGACTCGATACATCGGTAAGCCACCGCGAGTCATTGCAAAGGCCAGGTATGTATTAACTCACTTGCAGCGATACTTGATGAAGTCGAATGCATGGCGCATCCCTCAGGGATTGATCAACGCCGAGAGCTTTATCCTTTCATCCTTTATATAAAAAGTATTGCTCTACCTTTCAGTGATTCCCTCTTCACTAGCAGTTCTAGATATTTTTTGAAATTGACTTAGCTGAAATAAATTGCCTTCAGTATTCCTTCTTTTCTGGGTGGATGACAGAAATTTACGAATTGCGGAAGAAAATCGGCGTGATTAATATAAACCATGTCTCTTTGACACCAAACCCTTGCCACGAGGTCTCACCATATTATGAAGAAAAAATTCTTTGAAACAAAATCCATGGGTTTGGGTTCAACGATGTCTTTCACTGGAAAATCTAAAAATTGCAAATAATACGCAAGAAAGGAGGAGAAACGAATTAAGCAGCTAAATAGCGTCCGAAGTAGGCAAGCTTTTTGCAATTTTACGATGTGGATCTTAGCACTCCTTTCATTCGGATCGTTTCCTTTGCATTCCCTTCATCCACGAAGATCTTTTGATTTGCATATGGCTTCTGTTCCTCGCTCGGGAATTTTTGGTCCTCTTCGTTCATGTCCATTCACGCTGATCGAGTGGATTCTTAAACCAGTCCCAAAGTAACGGTTCTAGGGCGTTCCCAGTTTCCCTTCAAAGACTGTAGTTAGTCTTTGTGAACCGGGAAAGAGCTTTCTTTAATAGAAATGTCTGACACCAATTTCTTGACACTGGATGGATCGGAAGCTTAGTTTACCCGTGTGGGGTCGAGCCACAGTCTTGCGCGTCACGTGTGAAGGCCTCTTTATTCATATAAGCATAGTATGTTATGACATAAGGAAACTGTCCTCTATAAGTTCAAGTTCAAATATTGATTTGCTACTAGAAATCTCAGCCTCGACGAAAAAATATGAAACGAGGTTTTGTGGGCTCCAGAAGACGCAAAAGTTAACCACAGCAAAATGAGAAGACCTGCCCTTTTAGTGGAAGAGATCTAAAAAAATTTTGTTGGATTCTGTCTCAATTAGTATGTCTGATTGTATGTTGAGATAAGCTGATATAAACTTTGATTTTAACTAACTGAGGCAGGCGAAATGATGGACCTACATGGTGTGGTGGTGAACGCAGCGTTAGCCCACGCAAAAAGAAAATACCGCGTTCGTTCCCCACCGCCAACACCTGTGGTCCGGAGTTTTGCAAATAGCTCAGCAACCTTGTGGCTGTGTCATACATAATACCCTGAAGTGAAAAATTGCAGTAGGCAGTAAATAAAAAATTAACACTAAGTGACTGACTTTAACTTTTGGGCCTTATCAGTTAATGTTGATGAAAGCACAGTGGATTTCATGCAATAAAAATACGTCAGAAATTAAACGTGAACCTCTCAACTAGAAGTCGAGCTCAATTATCACTAGAAATGTTAAGCTAGCGAAGGAATCAGAAGACGTGATTTTGGCGACATCGCGATGAATTGGAATTCCGACGGTAGTTCAAGTAATACAACCACACAACAAACCGAACTCACTCATTTGAAGATTAGTCCATTAATTCATCACTGCTTGCACAACAAGAATACAGAGAACTGACATTTCATATCGGAACACTAGGCCATATCCTGAAGCAAAAAGGGTTTGGTTGTTTTTTGGCTCGTACTCTAGCTGGATCTACATAACCTAGTGGCGCTAAATTGTTTAGCCTTTATAGAGAATAGAAAAACGCAGACAAAAAAAGGCTCGGAAAGCTGAAACAAAATTGAAGCAATAAACTATGTTTCAACGAAGGCTCAAATGAGACATTTAATTTTGCCAAATAGACCGTTATTCTTCTTCCGTCATTAATTAAAATGGGAGGAGCTGAGAACCGCCAGTTTGCAAATAAAGCAAGTAACGGTTTGCGTATAAAGTTCTTACAAGAAAGCCTCTGGTAGAGAACTCGAGAAACTGGCTATGCAAAAAAGTCATGCGAATTGTTAATGAAGTCGAATTATCGATCGAAATGCGCTAAAATGATTAGATAACAAAGGCTAGAGGACTTTTCAACGTTAAAATCTGCTATCTGCGAAAAATCAGCTTTTCGAAAATTTTCATTTTCTTTAGAAAGGAGAGCAATTCTTAATTGCGAGTCGGGATAATGACTGTGGCTTAGCGTGCGCCATCAACGACAATAGGGTCGCTTCATCAAGTGGAAATCCGTCGCCAAACCGACGTCCATTACGAAGCAGTTGTGAATTCAAGCGCTTCCGCTTCATTTGATGACGACGACGATAATGGAGGACTAAAACAAACCTGTTGGAGTTGATGATGATGATGAGCGACAACGATGAACTGGGGTCATAGGGTAGCGTTGATTACGTAAGTGATCATCGCCCACGCGGCAGTACCGCAACGGGGAACACACACTCATTACAAAACCAGAAGAATTCCCAGGTTTTTGAGGCAAAAATAGTTCGTCGTTTGGAATTATGTACAAATTATAACCAATATAAGTTGTACACATATCAAAAAATGGGTTTGCTTTATGAATTTTTATTTACTCCACACTATTTTTTTTAACCGCAGGGTACTATGTGAAATACTACCACAGTGATGCCGAGATATGTGCAAAACAGGCCACATTCGAACCACCGATTATTAAAAGCCAGGGGGTTCCGGGTTTTGCTTTATCACTTGGTCTGATTGCCTGAACAGCTGATTGAAGCTGAGGAAAAAACAGCGTTCGTAGCACTTTTTAGACCGCCCCTTTAGACTTATGTTATTATGCGTCACTAGGTAGTTGGTATGACCATAATATACCATAAATTGTGTGAAATATGTATTCAAAAATTTCTGGTTTCGTTGTTTTTGGTCAAACATCTTTAATCTTAATTTCTTTGTAATTCAAAGGACTCTGAGCATACAGAAAGCAAACTGAAACAAAGTAATCTTTGTGCAAACAATTTTGACTCAGGTCCCCCCAACACTTTGAATAGCGTTTAGACGAGCATTTCCTCGTGGGTGAGATTTCGGTCCGGTTGAGGACGAGATCAGTGGCTCCATCACAAGTCGTAGATAGCAAGATGAAGCTTGGGGTAATCAATTTCACATATAGTGACGCCTGTGCCAGATTCAGAAGATCGGCTCAGTGTCTGTTGAATCGAATTGATATCACATTTACTCCACACGTTCCATGCTCAGAAAGCTACCCATAACCAATATTTCTACCATTTCTTTTGTTATCATATAAGGCCTAAGAAGTTCAGGAACCAGAGTTAACGTTCAATATGTGCACGGCTCATAGTTCGATCTCACCGCTAACCAACCAAGCTATTTATCCCACTGCTCTCGGCAAATTGCACTAGGCTAGTATAGCAAAAGCGCTTTCCGATCCACAATGGCCGGGTGCTACGTCTATTGCGAAGAGGTGGGAACGCTCTAATTCAGCTATTCTATGATTCCAACAAAATCAGGCCGACCAGCACTTAGCGACATTCATTACAAGTAAGAAAACCCTTAAGTAGCAGCCGAATCTACACGCAAATGAATAAGAGCACTTTCGTTGACGACGAGAGCGAGGCAAAGAAAAAAAAAGAAAGAAAAGGAGAAATTTGCACAATATTTCCGAAGAAAGATCAAATACCGGTTAGTTATGATCCCTACCACATTATTAGGATGCGGGGGTACGTGATGCACAGTGGTAGCCATGTAGTTCAATGTTTATAACGTGTTGATTCGAGGCTGCCCCCAACCCAGCAAGCCCCTCATCACTCTGGGACCGGGAAACTAGTTCCGCGTTTTCGTCCGAGATCAAGTCGTGGAATCATACTTTTGTTGAATATGTATACGAAAAAAAAGAGTTGAATGTAAGAGGTACTAGGATCCGTACAACATGTGTTGTTAAATCGTTAAAAAAATAAGATAAGGAATGAATAGTCGTAACAAAAAAGCTGAAAGGTAGGTGAGGAGAGAGTCCATTAATTATTTCCTTAGCCTTAGCAGCAAAGACAAATTTGTTTCTTATCTAACTGACTACTCTCATTGATGTTTTACTCGAACAGTTAACAAAAAAAGACATAGACCTCCGATGATTGCGAGGACAGTTGGAAAAGCATTGAGGAAAAGGCGATGTTCTCATCAAGATAACCCACTTATACGAAGGCGGAGAAAACGCGTCAATGATTCTGAGTTGCGCCGAGCCTCGTTTACATCACTAATGAATAGATTTGATTTCAACTCATTCTTCAATTTTATTACAAACTTTTTGTAAAATCGAGAGCAAAAATTTGAAACAGCGACAATTTTCTAAATTTACGTCTGCAAAGTATCCATTCATCTTTATTGCGAGAAAGATTGCAAAGGAAATTGTCCGAAGGACGAGAACAGTAATAGATCTTTTTGCCAACGCTTCATTTGTTCCAGTTTTTGTTGAGACCTTAGCCAAAAAAGCTCTGCTGTTAGAGCTTTGCTATATCCTAGAATACGTCACTGAGCTTTCACCAAGAAGCTTACATTCTAGCAGGGATACCTGACTATCCATCGTGCATTTCCCAGTCAGCTGACTGAAAGTTTTCGGCGAATCGACATACAGGAGGCAATCCGCTTCCATGAAGACACATTAGCACGCAAATGAATAAGGATTAATAGGTTTATACAAAGAATGGATTCTGAGCTGATGAACAGATAGACGGCTCATGTACGTCTCATGCTGTAAGCACATGATCGCCCCTTTGATTCACAACTACCAAGCATTAAGTGGATTAGTGACACCGGAAATTTCACACACAAGGAAGATTCTTTGAACAAAAGATACGAAATGAAGAAGTGTTAGGCTTGGATCATTCGAATTAAGATCAACTATATTCGTAGCACGTAGGTGAACGCTTATTTTGCCATAAGATTAAAAAATTACTCCAGGTTACTGATATAAAGTCAATGTTTTTCATACTTCCGGACAAGTCTGGTAGCAATTTCCCGACTCCGGAGAATAAAGTGCTTGGTAGCTCCTAGTTGCGGGATCCAACTAACGAGCAGCGGATCACCGTGTATATTTCCGGACGTCTCTTACCACTGTGCCGCTTCCGTATTCTAAAAGTACAAAGCAAATTTGAGTGCTTATAGTAATACAAGTCACTGATTATCAGAGTCGTTCGATGTGATTTTTTAGAAGAAAATCTGCTATGATAACAACCACGATAGCCGTTTTTTTTCAATTCTTCGAGAAGCCGGTGACCGTGTAATTATTGTTCAGATTTCTATCTTTCTGTTTGCGTTGTTGAAGCGTTTGACCTAGTAAATTACATATTAGTGTACCCTTCTAGGCTCTGAAGAAGGCGATACTGCCGAAACGTCGGCTACCGTTGTGTTGTATGTGTTATATTTGTAAGGAAGTAAAGGTGTTCTGAATAACAACCTCGCGATTGCTGTAAAAAAGAGAACAAAAAACAGGATAGGATTAAAATGCCCTAATTCATCGCGTCCAGAAATGTTTAGAACATTTCTGAAACCTGGTGATGAAAGACTTCCATTAAAAATCCAGAATTCAACTTGTAAAACAAGAAGAAGAAGAAAACAATTCTTTCCAACATATCACTACCATCAATGGCAGCAGCGCTGTTGTCGTAATGCATGCCAATTTCCACCAAGCACTTCCTGTGCTTTCAGCCCTGCTTTCTTCCTTTTTTTTGGCGGTCTCCAATCTGCGAAACCACGTCAGCAACCCTATGTCTAATCTATAGTAAATGTAATCTCTACTTTTGAATTCTAAAGGAAAAAAAACGCGTTGGATATTTAGAAAAGTAAAAAAGGTGTAGACAATATAGTAAAATAAAGGATGAAGCTCTCGGCGATGATCAATCCTTGAGAGATGGAAAGCAATATAGTATAAAATATATTTCATCTCATCAATCTTTATAGAGGATGTTTCACTTGAACATAGATGTACAACGCATTTACACTTCCAGTAGGAATTTCAAGCTCTCATCGATCCACAAGGTAGCGTGAAGTAGAAGCTATGCTGAAAACCTGTAGGCAGTCTAGTAGAGCTATCTCATGATTTCAGGCAAGTCAAACAGAACAGTATTCAGCGATATTTATGAAGAAGGCAAAGTCGTCAGGTGGCAAGCGGACCTGCAAACGAAACCGAAGACCATCGGAAAAAATGCAAGAAAGAGAATCTAATAAAAGGAACAGTGGGGTTCGCATACTGTGAAAGGGTTGGTCATATAAATTTAAAAAAGTTCACTTAACAGAAAACCGACGCAGGCTCACTGGAAACTTAATAGTCATTCTTCAAGAACAACTCTGGAACCAAATTCGCAGCCCTCTTACCCCCTACAGAAGGCCCGGCAACTGCTTGTCACGCTGACCTGGTAGAGTTCCGAGGCTCGTTTGTCGATACTAAACGAAAATGATGCCAAGCGAAAACACCAACAACTATGTAAAGTAGTGTTGTGAATCTACTACTTTTTTAGCAGACTATTGGATTAAAAGAACAAAGATAAAACATTCTTCGGTCCGATGTTGACGGTGCTAGTTCACTCTCACTTGGACGGTCCACTTGGGGAATCCGGTTCAATAATGTGAGCATTTGCAATCCAACTTCTATAGAAATGCAATAAAAAACTATAAAAAGGTAAAACGGTACAAAACCGTGTTGATGCCTTTTCTGAATGGGCTTTTGTTGAATTTCCAGTGAATAGGAATTGAAACCACCTCTAGAAACTGCTGTCAAGCACAAATTGTGAACGTATTCCGACAATGGCAATGGCAAAAGCTATCTAACTGTTTTAATAGAACTGCTTAACTTCATCAGATTTCCAACTATACTAGCCTATTTTGGAAAAGTGAAGCAGCGAACAACTTTTTGTTGACAAAATTCTAGCATCAAAGTACTTTTCATAACAGACGAGTTATTTGGGAGAATTTTATCGAAACTATGGATAAAAAATCACGGTGTAGTCAGTTTTCGTTTATTGCCTATTCTTTTTTTTTAATAGCACAGTATTATGTGAAATATAGCCATAATGAGGATGAGATATCTGCAAAACTCCTGACCGCTGGTGACTGCGGTGAAGAACGAACACACTATTTAACACTTCCGGGGCTAACGCATTCGCCACGACACCATGCGAGTCCTTCGTTTTCCCTTGTTATTGTTATCAGACCTGTTATTGCACCCATAGGTGCTATCAGCAATCACCCATCAACAGGATTGATCTGGGGAACACAAATCGGCATTGAAGGCAGTTAAGCTGAAGCTGTGGTATAAATCACAATGTAGTCACAATGCACTCACTAAAAAGTCACTAAGAATGGTTGTAGAGTGTTCATTTCCCACCGCATACACCAGCGGTCCGGAGTTTTGCAAGTATCTCTATGGCTGTGGATGGAAAGTCTACTCTTTTGAAATGCTGCAGTTACAGAAACAATTAAAATAGAAAAGGATAAAGCTCTAGGCGTTGATCAATCCCCTGAAGGATGCGCCGTGCATTCGACTTCATTGAGCATCGTTTGGAGGTGATTGAATGCATATCTGGCCTTTACAATGACCTACCGATATATCGAGCCAGTGCTGCTATCCTCCCAGACAAGTCTGGTTCCAATTTGCCGATCCCGGAGGGATGAACGGCTTTGGTTAGCCAGGGGAGGCGGGGGATTAATTCCGCGTTTGTGTTGCACGGCGCCTCGGACCACTGCGCCTTTCAGGAAACAAATTTTAAAAAAAGTGAAAAAAACGCATCGAGTAAAATGGGTTTAATGCAGGCCGGTCGATTGAAAGACCATTTCTTTTCCATGTGAATGTCGTTTTTTCTTCACAACAAAAGGAAAAATCCAGCAGGAATTAACATTGAGGAGGATAGTCACTTGGTTTTTTTGTGCAACTGAAGTGAAAACGACAATAAAATTCTTGTTAGAACTATGAAATATCGTTTCGAATAGTCAAAAATTCGAAATGATTTATTCAAACCGATCGATATCCAAGATTTGCACAACTTCTTCTTTCAGTCAGCATTACACAGTAAAGAAGTGATTAATTGAAAAAAAAGCAGTATCTGCTACGACTTTTAAAACCATTCCGCTAAATGATAATCGAAAAGTGGAAAGGAGATCGACCAGCATCCATGGGAAAAAAACAGACAGAAACAGTTTTCGTTAGAAAATACAATGTGTAACAAGACTATTGGCATAAAAGGGATAAAAGGATAGCGCTCTCGGCTTTGCTCAATCTTTGAGTAATGCGCCATGCATTCAATCTCATCAGTCGTTGGTTAGCGGTGATTGAATGCATATTTGGCCTTTACAATGACTTGCTGTTACTTATCGATGTATTGAATCAGTACTGCCAACCTTCCAGACAAGCATGGCACCAATTTGCCGACTCCGAAAAAGATGGAAGATTTCGTGAGCCCGGAGCGTGATATCGATGATATTGAACCGACCACCACGTGTTTATTATTGGTCACCTCTAACAACTGCGCTACATGCGCTCGCTTATTCGCATACTGTTCACTAATTCTCTTCGAAGGATAAAGAAAATGTACTTAAACGAAAAAAAAGAAGAAAAAAAAGACGTGCTCGTAACAATTAACAGTTCAAAAAATCTGCCGTTATGCTGAGCGTCAGTAAGTTCCTGAGTTCTACTTTGTGCTCTAGATTAGTTGCAGGGACCCAGACGTCATTGTGTCATTGTAAAACAGTTTTGCTAAGATAAATAATATACTGTCGGTAGAAAAAATGGGCTGATCACGGGCGAAGCGCACTGAGGGTTGTGCTCGCTCGAAACTTTATCTATTTATAGTTGAGTGCTCTTCAATAGCAGCGGAGTGTTTTGAGCTTTCTCTATCAGCAGTCGTAACGCCCCGTATTCTGGTGAACTACGTAGTACTAAATGGAGCCGAATAGTTGCTTTACCTTTTCAAGTACGAGATTTTTTTCAAGAATAAAAAGTGAAGCATAAAAAACGTTCATATAGAAAAAAGAAGAAAAAGTGGAAAATAGCAAGGAAAAAAAATTGCTTTGAAAATGAGAAATTTCATTTTTTTGACAGCAGTAACAAGTAGAAACATTTTTGCCAGCTAAATTCGGAGACGTCCCAACGGTTTACCGCCTCATGGTGGCTGGGACATGTTCCTAGGTGTCGGGCTGCGATGTACCGGGGGGAGGGGATTCGTCCGCCCGACAAGATCTCCCAGGCGGAGGAGTTTGGCGTTTTCATCAGGAAGTCCAGCTCAGGGTAAGCCAATACCAACATCCGTCACTGTCCTGGTACCAAATTAGTCGCATGGTGGCAAATCTCCCTCTGATCCACAAGGGCCGCGACTGCCTATCATGGTGACGAACGGGGAAGACTTTGGTCAGGCTGTCCTCGCGATTCCAGGAAACCACAGTGGCTTAACCAGCAAATCTCCGAAAAATGGTGATTATGCTGGGGCCCACACAACTAATGATGACGGGCCGTTCCAGTATCAAGTATCAAGTAAAGCAAGTTTTTTTAATCTTTTCGCTGTGTGGAATCATTCCAGATGAGAGAGCGAGAGTTGAAGGCGTGCAATGAAATTGTTGGGAAATTAATGCCGGGTTTCATCAAATACAAAAAAGCCAAAACTGCACCAAGAAAAGTCCATGGTGACATTTTAGTATTGCAGAGTTGGTTTGATTCATCACAGCTTCCTGAGTCCCGATGAAAAAGTGAAGGCGCAGAAGTAGGTTCTGCAACTCGGCGAAGTGAACCTGAAACTTCTCCGGTTTCCCCCACTCATTGGTAAGCAGGAGGAATCTTTCTCTGCTCTAAGGCGAGCTCAAACGTCGTACTATCGACACTGCAAGGGTGAACGTGCTGTGTCACACGGCATACTTTACTAAACCTTTGCAGACTACCACTTCTTCAACGCGAGAAGTGCTTCAAAAGAGAAGCCATAGCCAAAACTCCCTACAACGGCGACATGGCGCCAGGATTTTCGGAAATTTTGCAAAACGAGTATAAGTAAGCATCGAACCCGTTGACGAAGTTATATGGTATTTAATTCTCTTTACTTCGACGAGTAAAGCTTATTCTGAGCTGAGATATGCTGCTTTGAAAATACAGGTTATCGCAAATGATCACTTTTCGTCACAAGTAATAATACGGTCGGGAAACGGGTCATACAAAATTTCCCTGATTATGTTTTGTTGAATTTGGATGGCTTATCCGCTGAAAAAACAAATCATTATCAGCGAATAGGCATATCAACAACCACCGCCTGTATAAAGGGCGCTATCGGATGAGGTTGCCTCATTCGATAGGCTCATTTACTGAAGGGTGTACGAAAAACGTCGAAAGGCTAGCCGAATAAACACTTTTATCCACCTTGTGATTCCTTAACAATCTAAGAAGGTGCTGATTCTTTGACTGTCGTTCAATTCGTGCAGAACTGAGTCGGCGGCCTCCCTCATCTTCAACGTTGTGTGCTCCACAACGCAATTTTTTGAAGCTAATGTCACACTGTTCATTCGTTAACGCTTTCTTCCTCCCATACACTGTTAAGTTTTCCAACTGTTTCCACCAGTGGATCCGAACCTGAATTTATAGAGGCAGCTTCTCCGATGTCACTCTTCTGACATCTGAAATTCCTAACTCTAAAATTTCTCAAAAATCACTTTATGTTATAAGTAAACTGCACGGAGCGAAAGTGCATAAAATATCCAATGTGATATCACATAATAGCACAGCAATGAAAAAAACCCTTGCTAAAACGTTCACAACGGAAAAGGAATTGCGGAACTGACATTAATTTCCGAACAGCCTGGTAAAAGTCAGCACTGACTTCCCATCAACTTCAGATGGACTCTTAGCTCCTGCATCTAGATTAGCCAACTACTCTACGCATTCCGTATAAAGGTGATTTGGAGAATACAGCGCAATGACTAGGGGTACTTTGTAAAACACACATTTGACCCGCCATCCGGGTTAATCAGAGGGCGCGTGTGGCAAAATGGTCGGAAGCGCCCTGCAACATAAACGTGGAATCGATACCCGCTCCCATGGCCAACCAAGCTTTCCATACCTGTGGGGTCGGCAAACTGGTACCATGCTCGTCTGGAAGGATAGCAGCACTGGTTCAATATATCGGTAGGCCACCTCGAGTCATTATAAAGGCCAGATATGCATTCAGTCACCTCCAAACGATGCTTAATGAAGTCGAATGCATGGAGCATCATCCCTCAGAGATTGATCAAAGCCGAGAGCTTTATCCTTTTTTCATCTTTTATTCTGGTTAACCAGGTCCTCCTCTCCTTGGTTGGTAACTTGGCATCGCACACGTTTCTTAAAACAAAGACACTAAAATGACAAATAGGATGCAGACTTCCGCAAGTCATTGTATAGACCGATTATACATTCACCTACTTCTACGATGCTTAATTGAGTCAAATGCATAGCGCATACTTGAGAGATTGATCTCTTGAACGTCTTATATTTTATCCTTCGTTGGCATGACAATATTTCATATCTTGCACTTTCATTGGAGAAAAAATTGCAATCAATCGATTTTGAGGAGAACTGGGAGCAATCCGTAGGTGATCCCAATGAATAACTCATTGCCTGGTCTGGGTAAGCCCTGGTTCAATCCTCCATTACAATTTCGTGCAATGTATCCACGGCTAGCAGCTATTTTTGCTAGAAACAATGAAAAATTATGGTTCTGATGCGAAACTGTGATGATTTTCATGTCCACTGAGCAAGTGAAAATCTACTGAAGAGCTCTGATACACAACAGAGACGATTCGATACTTTAACACGTAATGCTCAAATCACGTGATCATTAATGAATCCAAAAGAGATACAGGTGTTTTCTAATCAGTTATAATAACAAAGAGTTTTGGATTGGTGAATAAAATAAACTACCCACCATTATGTAGTCATTTCAATGCACTTTTTTCTAGGAACTAACTTTGATTTAGTCCCGGCCTGAATAATCAATACACTTAGAAACGCCTTCCTATTAACCTCCGCACTGTTCAATAAGTCAACGTTTTCCTCCTTTGCAGACACGAGATTGGCAATCAAAAGGTTTATTCAATACAGAACTCTGTGTGGATGCTTCAATGGGAATACTCAGTAAAAAGCTCATAGAAGACAGTGAATATGTGAAGAAGTTGTTTTCCTGCTCTCAACGGTTTACCGCCTTATCGTGGCTGGGAGGTGTTCCTGGGTGTCGGACTGCGATGTACAGCGAGGGGATTCGTCCCCCCGGTAGGGTCTCCCAGTGTGAGAAGGAGTCCGGCGTTTCCATCAGGAAGCCTAGCTAAGAGTAAACCAATACCAGGATCCACCACCGCCCTGGTATCAATGTCGCATGGTGGCATATCTCCCTCTGATCCACAAAGGCTGCGACTGCCTGTCGTGGTGACGGCCTGGGGCAGACTTTGGCCAGGCTGTCCTCGGGATTCCAGGGAACCATAGTGGCTTAACCAGCAAATTTCCGAAAATGGTGATTAAGCTGGGGCCCGCACAACTAGTGAGGACGGGTCGTTCAGGTAGCAAGTATCAAGTTGTTTTTGCTTCCAATGCTGTTGAAATTTACACTGCGTGGTCTTTTTTGTTGAGGCTATGTGGCGTTTGATTGAGTAGGTTGGAAGTCAACTGGCCTTTCCAGGCTTGGAAAACTCTGCTGAAATGTCAGTCAGTACTGTATTGGACAAAAAAGGATAAAGGTCTCCACGTTGATCAATCCCTGAGGGATACGCCGTGCACTCGACTTCATTAAGCACCGTTTGGAGGTGGCTGAATGTATATCTGGCCTTTACAATGACTCGCTGTGGCCTACCGATGTGTCGAGCTAGTGCTGCTACTCACCCAAGCAAGTCTGGTAGCAATTTGCCGACCCCGGAGGGATGGAAGGTTTGGTGAGCCTTGGGCGCGGGGATCTATTCCACATGTGCGTCGCAGTGGCACCTCCAACCACTGTACCACACTGTATTGGATGAACCTTGTTGTTAACATCCACCCGTCAGCGGGATTGATCTGGTGACCTGATGGCAAAAAGATCGATAGAACTAGCTGAGAGACAGGCGAAACGAAGGACCCGCATGGTGAGGTGGTGAGCGCGCTACTCCCCGGAAAGCACAATAGCGCGTTCGTTCCACACCGTAAACACCTGCGGTCCGGAGTTTTGCAAATATCTCAGCATCATTAAAGTTATATTTTTGCAATATATGCCCTGCCGTTAAAAAAAAGTAGGCAGTAAATAATAAGTTAAAATTGTGATAACTCAGTATTCTCTGAGATTGTTAAGCTAATATAAGGCTGATATAAAGTATTATTCTGCTAACTTTTCAATGCCTTCGGCTTTAGATCAGTAGTGATTCGAATCTATTACATCGCTATGTGTCAGCTGATATACACTACCAACTGCTGCAGAACACACTGCAGCCAAAAGAAGATCATATTGGATGAGGGAAAAAATCAAGGACCTTCCCTATTAAAGGGCGCCATCTAGTGAGGAAACTTCTTTCCAGCCGTGATGCAGTTCAACGGATGCCACACGTAGCGATTACGAAGACCCACGTCGTGATGACGATTGTTTGCGGAGCATCGACTCGAACCAGTTCAGCTCTGAAGAAAGCGAAGACGCCAAGACGTTAACTCTCTATACCAACCTCTTATCAGCTTAATAATCCAGTAGAGTATTGAACTCCTTTTACTTATTATGTTTAGCAAAGTTCAATTACGTAGGAACCAACGATATCACTGCAGATAAGTACAGTAGTCAAAATTTGGAGACCTAATGTTCTAACATTTATTGCGCTTTTAGGAGATATGAGAAAAAGGAGTAAAAACAGTTGTGAAGAAAACCATACGAAAAAAAACTACCTTGTTCTTTAAGTATTCATTCTGTTGTTTATTTAACTTACAACCCGAAATGGAAGTTTACGACTAAAAAGATGTTGAGCAATACCGGCTTTGACAATCTTCGTCGTTTACGCGCCGCCATCAAACTATGACGAAGAAGAAGTCGAAGCGTTCTATATGGACTTGGAAAAGTTCTACAGGGAAGACCAGGCATTATTCAAGGTCAGCAATGGAGATTTTTACGCTAAGACTGGACTAAGAACAACGTCTCAAGAACGTCACATTGCGGCCCACGGATTAGAATGGAACGAACAGGGTGAGCGGCTGTTCGAGTTTTTCACGATGACCAAGACCATCCATCCATGATAACTCGCATTTCCAGAAGCCCCACCCTCAACGCTGGACGTGGGAGTCTCCCGATCGAGAGTACCATAAAGAAATAGACCACATCATAGTAAATAGAAGGTTTTTGCCTAACGGATGCCGCTGTTGTCCCAAGATTCTACACGGGACCAGACCACTGCCTCCTTCGTGCAAGATTGAATTTCTCGCAGAAACGAGAAAAAAGCCGCTAAATTTAAAAACCGAAGTCCCAGAACCAACTGGGACTTATTCAATTCATTAGTCGGCTGTTGGGAAGATGCCGTTGTCGATAACATCGACGAAGAATATGATCGACTCATTCAACATCTTCACGTTAGCGCTGTGAAAGCTGAGAGTTCGAAATTCACAAAGAGCCGCCTGTCTCCAGAAACACTCGAGCTGGTACGTCAACGTGGAACCGCACGGGTTGAAGGCAACCGCGAGTCCGAACTAGCAAAACAATGCAGACAGGCGATAAAAGAAGATCTTAAAGAAAGAAGAGCAGCAATAATGGTTGAAGCTGCAAAGGCTGGGAAAAGCATTCGCAAAGCCCACCGAAGGTTCGCCAATTACTAGACCAAGATGGTTGCACTCCTACGCCCAGACGGAACAGTTACAGCGTCCAGAAAAGCAATGGAGAAAATCATTCATGAATACTACTCAGATCTCTTCGATAGCCACGTCCACCTCCCGTCTTATGAAATAAAGGTGGATGGATATGTTGTACCACCGGTTCTCCCTTCCGAAATCCGACAATGCCATTTCGTTGGTGAAAGAAATCGAACAGCACCAGGTCCGGAGAGGATAAGACCAGAACACCTGAAGAACCTTCCGTCAATCCTCGTAAACACACTGGCTCGGCTCTTCACACGTTACCTGTCTGAATGCAAGGCCCCTACTCAATGGAAAACCAGCGAGACCGTGTTATTGTTCATGAAGGGTGACCTACGCGATATCGGCAGCTATCGCCCAATCTTCTTGCTGTCTGTCGTTTAGAAACTTTCTCGCTCGAATCATCCTAAGCAGGATTGGCAGAACATTAGACGAAGGACAGCCAAATGAGCAAGCAGGGTTTCGAAAAAGATTTAGTACGATGGACCACATCGACACGATAATAAGGCTCATTGAAGCATCGCCAGAGTACAAAAGACCGCTCTGTCTCACTTTCATCGATTTACAGAAGGTCTTTGATTCAAATGAGGTAGAAGCAGTCACAGAAGCCCTTGATAGTCAAGGAGTCCCTACTCAGTACATGAAGATTCTTCGTGAGCCGTACAAAGATTTCACAACCAAGGTATCACCATTCTACAACGATATTAACACTGACGTCAAAAGAGGAGTTAGGCAAGGTGATGCCATCTCGTCAAAATTATTTGCCGCCAACCTCCACAACGTCATGCGAACACTGGAATTGGGTAACATGCGAGTGAAAATCGATGGTCGACAGTTACATCATCTTCGCTATGCTGATGACATCGTCCTTATAACAGCAAACATTATCCAAGCGTAATGTGTGCTTGCCGACTTTGATAAAGCCTGTGGAAAGATTGGTCTTCAACTAAATCTCACAAAAATGATGTCCATGAAGAACGGATTGGTTTCGTATGCCCCAATCCACGCCCAACGGAACGAATATCTCCGAATGCACCAGTTATGCCTATCTAGGTCGGGGAATCAATATGGTGAACGACTTAGCTCCAGAGCTGAGGAGAAGGGAACGAGCAGCTTGGGGAGCTTTCAAGAGCATCGAGGATGGCGTGAAGAGAAGAAAAGAACACCCGACTCAATGCCCACCTTTTCGACTCAACGGTACTTCCTGCCCTAACGTATGGGTCGGAAACTTGGTCGCTGTTTAAGCAGGATCAAAGATCACTCAGCGTTATCGAACGCGAGGTCGAAAGGAGGACGATGCTAGAGAATCTCGTTTCACACAAGTAAGGGATGGGATCCGTAGCTACAACCTGCGTCAACGATCAAAAATTAAAGATGCCGTTCTGTACGATAAACAATCGATGATAAGGTGGGCCGGACTCGTAATGCGTATGAATGGCAACCGATGGGCCAAACCCGTTAGTGACTGGATTCCTCGAGATGTCAAACGTACTGCAGGAAGACCACCGACCCGATGGTCAGAGTTCTTCACAAAGAGCCTTGAAGAAAGATATAATGCTCGACGAATCCTTAGAGCGAGCAGAACCCACTAGGCTACTCTTGCACGAGGGAAAAATGGAAGATTTACTGGCTCCCGCCCGAGTCACTCGCTAATCGACTGGACTACAGGTGGTACAGGTTTATTTATCTATTCATAGGCATTTGAAGCGCATGAAGTGTAGTGGTCGGCGGCTCCCTGCAATACGCACATGATCGATCACGCGCCTGACGCTCACCAAACCTTCCATCCCTCCGGGTTTGACAATTTGGTACCAAACTTGTCTGAGAGGATGGTTCCACTGACTCGATACACATGTATGTCTCCATTAGCCAATGTAAATTCCAGATTTGCATTCAATTACCTCTGACCCTTAATGAAGTCGAATGCACAGTGCATCTTTCACGGATTGAGCAACACCGAGAGCTTTATCCTTTTTGTCCTTCGCTACAGGTGTTTCACTTTAATCCTCGCGACAACGGCTCATTTGCCTTTCCACACAACTGATACGGCCATTTTGTAACCAATACGTGGATATGAATAAATGCCCTAGAACACCTTGACTTAGCTCTTAGAGTTTTCAGAGAATTTGCGAGAAAAAAATTAACCAACGCTTAATTCACAGATGGGAAGGGAGGCGGTAGTGGCGGCATTGTTATTTGTCTCGAGACGGGAGGAGAATGAAATGATAAATTTCAAGTGTTCCAAGTAATCGAGAACAGATTTTGTGCACTGTTTTTTCGTTTTGATCGTTTTTTAAGATTCAAAGAGCTGCACACAAACTGGCTGTTGAAAGACTTTAAGGAGCTTCGTCTCGATTCTAACCACTCCACGGACGTGGTCAGTTTTCGAAAAAAAACCCGTTTTCATGACAACAATGCCACCGAAAATATTTTGCTCTTCTCAATGAAGTCAGCACATGAATTTTCTGATATAGTTCATTCATATGACCTCCATCTATGTATCTCGCTCTCTAGTATAACGTCTTGCCACTGACTCACTATTGTTGGTTGCCTAATTTTCAGCTATTCTGGATTTTCTTGCGGATTAGCTTCGATTGTCACCTTCAGATTGCTGATCTCAGCCGGTGATTTGCCACCATGACATCTTCCTCTACAAAACTCGTATTCCTGGTAGGAAACTTTTCGAACTGCCTGTACAATGTGCGCTCAGAAGCTCTTCTCTGGCTCCATGGCTCAGCAACATTTTTAGTTTGTTCGGTGGAAGTAGGTGGGCTTGCAAAACAAAAGGACATGTTTTTTCTTGCTCAAGTTTCCTTTTGTTTGTTTTTTGTCCTCTGCTTTGTTGCAGCTATAACTGAAATCGCTGTAAGCGAAATTGTAGAAAATAATTAAAAAGCAGGAGTTAATCGAGATTTGGATCTCAACTGATGTGCAAGGAATGCTCGTGTAACCTTCATGAAGACGAAGGCAGCTCCTGTTTTTACACCAAGCAATTAGGAAATTGTTGCTTGCCGTATTAGTTCGTCGTGCACTCGACACCATTCGTAGCGCTGAAGAAGTTATTGCATATGTATTTTGTCTCCAGAATTATTTTCTGTCCATTATTACTTTACCAACGTATGAGATAAGTGTTTTTTGTCCTTCTAGACCACAGTGATACCAATTCCTCGTGACCGGAGGGACGGGGCGACGGGGCACTTGTTTAGCACAAAGTTGTATGTCGAACTGAGGACCTGTTGTTATACTCACACACGCCACCACACTAGAATTGAACTACCACCCTGCACGACAATCTTGAGATGGATGAGAATTGTTCTGAACTCAGATCAACTTACAAAAACCTGCCATCCAAGTATCTAAGTAAACAAGGATGTGATCAATTATGTGAGCATTCGCAGTCAACATCACAAGAAAAAACTGATGGAGGAACAATCACAAACTAGTGCACGCGTTTATGCACGGTCGTGGGGATAAAAAATGATGCACGAAACATAGGTCACAATTGCACTGCGATCTTCGAGCTGAATCTATTCTATATTGCCTTCATAGGAATCACGTTGTTTGCTCTTTCAATTATTATTTCAGCAATAACACGAAATGATATAGCCTTTCAAGTGGCGCTGTTATATATTTTCCCCTCTACTTGTGAATCATTTGTCTGGATTCAGCGATTCATAGAAAAATAATTATAGGCTCTGTTTCTAGTAAGTGGAGTAGACCAGTGGTAGTAATGCAACTCCACTGACGCAAGGCGCAGGTTTTGCCCCATTTCAGGCCACGAATCCCCCAGTCGCTGAGGATTAGAGAAACGGGACGAAAACTTGTTTGGCACCGGCCTATTTTTTTGAGCTTTTGCAAGACTATTTCATTTATCTACTTTCGCAAATCCCAGTACTCGCATCAGATTCGTTCTCTCTCTCATCCATTATCCGCGAAGGTCTTCAAGCCTTTGCTTGTTGGTTCGGCCGCATCTCAAAAATCGTGGCCCTTTTTTGTGAAAAATCTTTGAATGCTGGTCGAATCGATGCTTTTTCGGAATGCAAAGTATAACTGGACAAGCTTTTCCTTCTTCTCAAGGAGAAGAGACGCTTGGTGGGCCCGGAGTGGGGTCGAACCAGAACCGTGCCGCCGCTACTTTCCTCCTTGAGACCACACTATTCTCTTCTGCCCTCAAAAGCTGGTGGCTGCCTGTATTGAAGGTTTGGGGAATGCCTAGGACACCTATCCCAGAGTAATTGGAAAAATCGGCACGATATTGGGCGACTATCGTGGAGGAGACAATAGTCTTCAGATAACACTCGAACCAACTCCCAGAAATCTAAATATCGTCATGGGAAATGGATGTGTGGAAACGAATAAAGTGCAGGAAGTGCTGCAAAATATATGCAACATGGAGCCGTGTAAGAAATTAAAAAGAGTTTTTTATAAATGTTGGACTTGAATGCATGCAGCACAGTGGTTAGAGGCACTTTGTAAAACATACATCGTCAACGTGTATTCTTTCTTTGATAAGCTTACACAAGGTGGATAAACAATCTTTATTCTTCTAACGTTTTGTCGTCTTCGTCTTTATCGGTGCCGATGATCTGAGTCGATAGTCCACTGTTCTTCCTCGCGATGTCACGTCTTCGCCTTCGTGTAAAAATTGTTTGTCAACCTCGTGTAGGTTTATCAAAGAAAGAGTACACGTTGATTAGTAATGCTTGGGTTAAAGGGAAGTCTGTTTTGAAATATTGTTATTGCTCTTTGCTAGCTGATAATGATATCAATTTCTGCACGATCGATTGTCCGAGAAAAAAACAAATTACTATCACCTGATAATGACCACTATCAACCACCAGCATCCTGCATAAAGGGGCCTCACCAGGTGAGTATACCTCATCCGAGAGATGGTCCGCTGAGGAAGACACAACTCGATACGAAGGGGAAGACGCCACACCACATAGAGACGAAGAAGAGCGGTGAACTGTCGACTCGGATCCTCGACTCTGATGAAGACGAAGACATCAGTTCCGTAAGCTTATCAAAGAAGGAATACGAGTTGGTTAATAATACAGAGTTTAAAGGGAAGTCTTTTTTGGAACATACATGGTCAATTGTTTGATCCCGCATCCCAAGCTTATCAAGCCTCTCATTCCTCCGGAGTTGGAAAATTCATAGAAGACTATCGGTAGTATTCCGCAAATCTTCAGACGGCAGAAGCATGCAATAAGTAACAACTCCAGTGCTGTCAGTGGAACGAAATGCTTAGCGCTTCTGCTATTGGTTGGAGAACAGAAAGATTATCGTTTATCAGAATTGATAGACTATTTTTAGCACATGTAAACCTAGTAGTTACTGAGGGACTTGAACGATCGCCCACGATGTATTGCTTCGCCTGCGTTAAGCTGCAGAACCTCTCAATAAACTGTATTCGCTTTATGGGCAAGAAAAAACACCATACCTGTTCTGCAAAGCTCCCAACTTTTAGTGTTATTTCAACAGTAGGTATTTTAGCTGTTTTGAATTGCATGAAACAATCCAATAATCTGTGCGCATACATATGAACTTGTCTGCATACCCACAAAAGCTGCGTGTCAAGTGTTACAACAGAGACGTGAAGTTCATCTCCTGCATCTCGTGAACAAATTTTTTCGCATCGAGACGAGCAAGCGTTCGCCTCCGCTTTGCGCTACACTCACTAGCTATCTGGTAACGCGTCACGTAATCTCGCAGCTAACCGGCTTATCTCTAACATAATAGAAGTGTTTGTGTTAACAACAATGAATATCCGTCGTGTTATGAGTGTTAGGCAGATTAGTTGCGAGGCTACGGCCAGTAAGAGTTTAAAGTTAACCTTTTACATCTCGAGTAGCTAGTTATGACAATATCATTGTAATATTAATTAAATTAGTATTAATATAGTATAATGTATTGTAATCTTTGTTGTCGGCCTTATCACCTCTTGGCCTGGTTTTATCACAAGACTCGTTCACTTCATGTTTTCTTATCGAAAGCACCGTATTCGTTTAGCTTAAAGTTTTTTGAGTTTTCAAACCACTGAATTACTTTTCGCTTAAGTATCTCTGTTAATTTGTGCCTTAACAATCGTCTTTCTGAATATTTAAATTGTTTTCCGGACTGTTTCATATGACAGGCTCATTTACCAGATACAGTGAGAAATTTGCAGTAAACAAGAACTAATGTCTAATAGGACGCGTGTGGCGCAGTGGTCGGAGGCGCCGTGCAACACACACGTGGTCCCCCGCGCCCATGGCTCACCACGTCTTCCATCCCTCAAGGGTCGGCAAATTGGTACCTGACTTGTCTGGGAGGATAGGAGCACTGGCTTGATACATCGGTAGCCCACCGCCAGTCATTGTAAAGGTCAGATATGCATTCAATCACCTCCAACGATAATTAATGAAGTCGAATGCATGGCGAATCCCTCAGGGATTGATCAACGTCAAAGCTTTTTTCCTTTAATGTCTAATGCAATGATGACTTTATAATTTTGACTTATTATTTACTGCCTACTCTTTTTAGCGGCAGGGGTATGTATTGCGAAATATAACTTTAATGATGCTGAGATATTTGCAAAACTCCGGACCGCAGGTGTCTATGGTGGGGAACGAACGCGCTATTGTCCTTTCCGGGGAGTAGCGCGCTCACCACCACACCATGAGGGTCCTTCGTTTCGCCTGTCTCTCAGCTAGTTCTATTGATCTTTTTGCCATCAGCAATCATCCGTCAGCGGGATTGATCTGGGGGGCCCAAATCGGCAACGAATCCAGTTAAGCTGAGGCTACAGTTATAATCACAATTTTGACTTATTATTTACTGCCTACTCTTTTTAGATGACTTTATATGTTTACAACCAAGTTGAGAGGTAGTGGTGAAGCATTGTTGCACTAATCGAGCATGTAATATTTATCCAAGTTGCCTTCAAATTAAACCATGCCTAAACTAAACTACTAAAAGGTTCCACGTGCCTAGAACATTTTAAAATCTTAGAAATTTTAACCCAGAACGATGTTTACAAATAACACAGATCCGAGAACACTATCGTTTCTGCTTGACGAAATCTCGCTTATTGATTTGCTTCCGTGTTCGTAAAATAGGCCCTGAAGCATCAAAGTGTACGAAATGCGCACTAAAGGTCGAAAAATTAAGGATTTCATCGTGGTAAAACAAGCGAAGACTTGGAGATCCAAACAACTTTATTGTACTTAATAAAATCCACTACGAGCTGACATCTGGGATCTCCGTATGTACCACCTACTGTGAAAGATAGTGCTCTTCTATAACGCTGACTATGCTGCACAGCGTTCGAATACCTTGGGCGTAACATAAGACTGAAGAGTCTTAAGCCGAAGAGTCAGCCGTGGAAGGGACCTGTTATTTTCTGCACTGAACCATCGAAAAGGAGACGAGAGTAATGCAGTGTCAGTGATCCAGTTTATTACATGGACGGCCGAACCCAACCGGACCCTAGTTCAGCCCCGTACAAGGTCCATGAACCCTCTCATACGTCAGTGGTACAAACTTAGTACCGGAGTTTCGTGGAACAGTCGTACTCACCCTAATCCATGTGGGAGCATTCTAATACCGTTTTCTCAAGATTCCAGGAACAAAATCGACTCAACCAGCTGCTAACGACATTCATGACGGAGACGAAAATTCTCAAGCAGCAGCTGGCACCACACGCAAAAAAAAATCGAACACTTCCGTAGATGGCGAATGCGAGAAAGTTCAGCCAACACAAATTGTTATTTAACTTCTATTCGGCTTAATAGTCTTGTAAGCCCATCATTCTGGAATCTATTTTAAGTAGGCTTGGCAAGACCATCGGAAATAGACCAGTATTTCTTAAATATCTTGTTTTTCGAAAGCAAATCGAACATCAGTCTCCGCAAAACTGTTGAAATCAGTCACGATTCGTTTCGTCTGGACAATGCTTGACGTTATAAGAACGATATCATTAGTAAGGCAGAGAAAAAGCAGCTGATAGCTACTTGAGGGAGGGCGGATAGCATAGTGATAGTGTTGCTCGTCATAGCGAGCATGGTGCTAATTCGATTCCGCTCCGGGCCAACCAAGTCTTTCATCCCTCCGTGGTCGGGAAATTGGTGCCGGACTTGTCTGGGAAAAAATCACTCCGCAATCCAGGTGGGAACACTCTAGCCTGACTAGCTCAGGACTCTAGGGGGAATTGCTAAACTAACATTCTACGACATTTAAGATGAAATGAAAATCCTCAAACAGCAATCGAAGCCACACGTAAACTTGGAAAACATTCGTGGACGATGGGTGCGATGAAACGAATAGGATGTGAGAAGTGCTGGGACCCGCGCAGTAAAAGTGAAGACGGATCAAATAAAATTTAAAAAAAATAAAAAAATACAGCTACTTGACCTCCTTATCTGGTTTTCTATTTCCATTTCTAGGACGAAGTATTTAGATTACTGTCGTGGGAATTTGTTGTCGCTTTTTCAATAGAGCGCCTCTCTCTAATAAAAGCATCTCTGTAGAATGGTAAAATTCAGCGTATAAAGTTTTTTCGGAACTCATGTAGGATCTGCCCGGAGGTCTTGCCTTTCCATGTCGTCAATGTCCCGTTTCGCCCCAACTAACTCCTGCACTTTCCAAATGTCAATCAAGGTGAAAGAGATCTCTTGCTCTATTCCAGTACTTCAGTGAGTGTCGTTATTCTGTGAACGTCATGCATCCTACTGAACACCTTCTGATGCGAAGTTCTATAGTCATTCCCCAAAAGGCCAATGTTGGCGCTGTTGTCTGAACTTGATGACTTTGTAAAGAATAGATTTTAACGCATCCCAACAAGAATTTCCTGCACATTTGCTGCACTTCGCAGTAGTTCAGCAACATTCAGGATTCTTGGTGAAATGGATGACGCACGTATTGCCTGACGAACGCCCTGTCATTCTGAGAACTGCTCACAGTCATGAATTACAATGAGTGAAAAAGATCGACGAACGCTTGTCATTAATTTCAAATAATCTCCATCTTATGCACGGCAAACTGAAAACCCCTAAGCAAGAGACGAAATGGAGACGCATAAGAATGAGCTTAATCGTCTAATCTCATCAAAACGAACCATTAACGCCACATTCTCCTCTTCGCATTCACCCAACCAAGCCAATATGCCTACTAATGCGCTTACCGTATAAGGACAAAGATTCGAAAGAATCATCTTTGAGTTGAACAAAAATATCTGAAAAAACGTTGACCCAATGATTCAAGCGCCTTACACACACACACATACACATACACACATACACACATACACATACACACACTGACACACACACATACATGCACACGCACATACAGATACACGAAAACACTGCCACAGGTAAGCATGTCCCCACAGACACACGTTTACACACATGCTTGGGCATAGCACACCTATATACTTACATTTAACCTCGCTAGCGAAACAATCAACATGTATTTAAATTGTCGAGCTCTGATGAAGACGAAGACGTCGAAGCGCCAGCCAAATAAATCTGTTTGTCAACCTTGTGTAGGCTTAACAATTTAAATACGTATATACTCACGTACATACTTGTGTACACACAAGAACACATGCAATACCTATGTGAACGCACATGCGCGCACGCATACTTACACAGACACCTACATGAATACTTGCATGCAAAGAAGGATACATAAACACATACATATATGCACTTATTTATGCATAGAAAGAAACACGTACACACATACATACATACATACATACATACATACATACATACATACATACATACATACATACATACATACATACATACATACATACATACATACATACATACATACATACATACATACATACATACATACATACATACATACATACATACATACATACACATACATACATACATACATACATACATACATACATACATACATACATACATACATACATACATACATACATACATACATACATACATACATACATATAATCCATCTACTGTAGCTTTTTGAAGGCATTTAATCCAGGATTAACATTTTGATAGGACACCGATGGCTATCATCTGAGAAATTAAACGTCTGCCTCTGTCATTTCTCATGTGGCCAACCAGTCGGCATTGAACGCCTCCGTCTTCTCGGTGCAACAGACCTTTCAAATTTTTCGAAAATCATTAATAGAAGAGCTTTTTAAACGCAATCAGTTTCTGACACGAGGAAGTGTGTTTCATCATGAATGAAGCCTCTCTCACTAACACGACAAATATTGTTTTCATTACAATTTACTTTAACATCTAATTAACAGAACAAATGGAACTTAAACTATAATCTTATATACTTGCTGCTTCAACATTTAGCATAAAAAAATCTAATGAGATCTGATTGAAGCTTGGGAAACACGGAAGTAATTTCCATTCCTGGAGCAGAGGAGCTACTTAGTAAAGTCGGCTGCCTCAAAGGACAAAGAAAAATCATCAAACTTCTGGATTGAGACGCCTTTGCGGTTTCTAGAAAAAATTTAGCCCGTGGGCAGTAACTCTACTGGGGGGATGAACTTTAGGCATTAGTCTGTAGTGTGACATCGGTGGGAGCACCACAGCTCAAGAAGTGGTTAAACATTACCAGTAATAGCAAGAGTTTTAATAACACTGGCATTATTTTGACTTATTATTTACTGCCTACTCTTTTTAGCGGCAGGTTATGCGTTGCGAAATATAACTTTAATGATGCTGAGATATTTGCAAAACTCTGGACCGCAGGTGCCTATGGTGGGGAACGAACGCGCTATTGTCCTTTCCGGGAGTAGCGCGCTCACCACCACACCATGCGGGTCCCTTCGTTTCGCCTGTCTCTCAGCTAGTTCTATTGATCTTTTGCCATCAGCAATCACCCGTGAGCGGGATTGATCTGGGGGGCCCAAATCGGCAACGAACCCAGTTAAGCTGAGGCTGCAGCAAAAAAGATCAATAGAACTAGCTAGAGACAGGCGAAACGAAGGACCCGCATGGTGTGGTGGTGAGCGCGCTACTCCCGGAAAGGACAATAGCGTTCGTTCCCCACTCATAGGCACCTGCGGTCCAGAGTTTTGCAAATATCTCAGCATCATTAAAGTTATATTTCGCAACGCATAACCTGCCGCTAAAAAGAGTAGGCAGTAAATAATAAGTCAAAATTGTGATTATAACTGCAGCCTCAGCTTAACTGGGTTCGTTGCCGATTTGGGCCCCCCAGATCAATCCCGCTCACGGGTGATTGCTGATGGCAAAAGATCAATAGAACTAGCTGAGAGACAGGCGAAACGAAGGACCCGCATGGTGTAGTGGTGAGCGCGCTACTCCCCGGAAAGGACAATAGCGCGTTCGTTCCCCACCATAGGCACCTGCGGTCCAGAGTTTTGCAAATATCTCAGCATCATTAAAGTTATATTTCGCAACTGGCATTATTGTTACTACGGCTTTGTTTCACTAGAAACGCTCGCCATATGCCGCTTTGAACTGATCTTTGCAAATTCTGTAGAATCTACTGCTCATAGGTGCAAGAGATCTAGTGGAAGTTTCGTCACCGTTTTTTCATTATTGTTTATTGATCTGCAGAATCCAAATTCATTGTGCGAATAACAGCTTTTTCATCGTTCGCCTTGCTATTTTGCCCACCCCATCAAAGGAATTTTTCGGATTCGCATGTGGATTACGTCCTGTTGAAGTCTTATTCTTTTTAGTGAATATCGTTAAAAAGCTGATCGAGCTCATTTTTCTTGGAATCGTGCGATAGCTCTGTTAGAACGCTTCAAAGTGTTAAGCACAAAGGCACTGCCCAGCCTCTATAGATAGGTGATAGGCTTCACCGGTCGGATTTGCTACCACTTTACTTATCATTGAGCAACAGTGTTTACTTGGCTAGTGCCGCGAGCAAGCTAGCGTTCGTGCGTGTGTATGTGTATCCCTGATTAATGCCCTTCCCACATCGCAGTGGTATTGTTAACATCAACATGGTAGAAAGAATATAAACAGGGAAATATGCACTGATGGAATGAATGAAACTCCGTCGACACGTTCCAGCATACAAGAACTTGATCATCACCTTATGTCAATCTTGGCACTTGTTGTAGGCTAGGTGGGAAGCACTGGAATAACTTCGTTCCAACTACTCCCATCGCTCAACGAACTACAATCACAGAGACGAAGAGATTTGAGCAAACTCACGCAGAGAAAATGATACTGACTGAGAAGAAGGTGAAGCAAGGGCCTCGGTTGCTGTGGTGGATAGTAAGTGAGCTCCAAACCCATGGAAAGGGCATTCACGGGGTTTGAAGCCCGAGTTGAGGTTCCGACTTTTCTTTATACCTCAGCATCCTTGTGGTTGTTCTTCACATAGTACTCAAAAAGAGAAATAATAAGAAGTAAATAGGAATAAAAAAACTGCGATTTTTTTAGTGGGATATAAGATTATATATATACAAAGTTGGTGTAGCGCAATGGTCGGAGGCGCCCTGCAGTACACATGAGATCGCTCCGCCTCCCCCTTGGCTTACCAAAACCGCATTCCCTTCAAGGTCTGTAAATTGGTGACAGACTTGTCTGGGAGGATAGCAGCACTGGCTCGATACATCGGTACCCACCGCGACTCATTGTAAAGGCAAGATGGGCATTCCATCACCTCCAGCGCTTTTTAATGAAAGCCAATGCATGGTGCATCCCTCGGCAATTGATAAACGGCAATAGCCTTATCTTTTTCCACATATTTTCGTTTTTTTTGTTTGACCTCTCTTCACGTCTACTGTGCAGATCCCAGCACTTCTCACGTCCAATTCGTTTCCTCACATACATCGTCCACGAAGGCTTCCCAAGTTTTTACGTGTGGCTTCCGTTATTGCTTGAGGATTCTCATTTGATCTTAAATGTCGTAGAATGCTCGTTGTCCAATCCTCCTTGATGTCCTGAGATAGCCAGGATGAAGCGTTCTCAATCAGATTGCAGAGAGTGATTTTTTTTCCAGACAAGTCGCGTACCAATTTTCCGACCCAGGAGAAGTGAGAGGGTTGGTTGGCCTGGTGCGGAATGGAACTGGCACCATGCTCGTGAGGACGGGCACCACTACCACTGCGCTATTCATCCCATTATCTACGTACACATATATATGTATACACGACTGAGCGAAAGACGAAACGAGGGACATGCATGGCGTCGTGATGAATGCGTTAGCCCCCGGAAAGGGTAAAAACGAGGTTCTATTCCCGCCGCAAGCACCTGTGGTCCGGAGTTGTGCAAAAAATCTCGCCTTCATTGTACTTGCATTTCACATCATACGCTGCCATGAAAAAAATACTTAGTGAATAAAAAGTGGTTATATATTTAAGCGTATTAGTATGCATATATACACACATGTATATATATATTCGTCATTTTCTTTCTCAGCAATCGAGAGGTTGTTAAACAGCATGTGTTTACTTCCGTACAATAACACACATACAACACAACCGTAGCTGACATTTCGGTAAAATCGCCGTCTTCAGAGCCTGGAAGGGTACACTAATACGCAACTTACTAGGTCAAGCGCTTCAACAGCACAAGCAGAAAGATGAAAAACTAAACGATAATTACAAGATCAACGGCTTCTAGAAAAAACCCACCGTTTTTTCATCTGTCTTCCACCGAGAAAGAACAGCCGCTCAGAGTCTATATATATATATATATATATATATATATATATATATATATATATATATATATATATATATATATATATATATATATATATATATATATATATATATATATATATATATATATAGAGAGAGAGAGAGAGAGAGAGAGCAAATTCCGTGGCAGCAAACACGAGCATGTTAAAAGCAAGACTTATTTAACACGATTCTGACCAATATTTTTGGCGTTTTCACCTTCCTGTGAGTTAGAGTGTACACAAGAAGAGAGCAGAAGGTGGAATCACTGGAACTGACACGAAAAAAGTAGCCCGATGGTTTGGAGGAAAAACTGCGCCCCAAAGGGTAATTCTGGTGAAAATAGTGTCCCTTTCATCGTTCTCTTATTTTTCAGTGAAATAAATTTAGCTATGAAACGTTGCCTTTAAAAAGTCTGTGAGGATCGCCTTGTGATCAAGCGTGACCTGGCTTCATATCGGCGCATTGTTTGAGCTGAGCAAGGCATATTGCTCACCCATTTAAGACCCTGTGCCGCTGGTGTCCAGTGAGAACTGGAAAGCTTCAGAACAACAAAACAGTGAGTGTTTAAGAGAAGCTGCTCAATACAATTAATCATTTACGTATTAAACTTTGTATGCTGAAGTTATGATAGTGTTTGACTAAGTAGATTACGCGTCAATTTAACTCCTTCAGTCTCTGAAGTAGGAGAAACCGCCGAGACGTAGGGCAGAATTGTATTGAATAAATTTTGCTGTTGGCACATTCGCGTCTGTTCAACAAAAAGGGTATTGTATGTACATATATATATATATATATATATATATATATATATATATATTCTGTAAGAATTTTTGGTCAGAAATCTGCAACCAGGTAACATCGAAGTTGGTATTGCGTCTCCTTCAGCTTCATGTCTGTTCCAGGCGAACCAGAAAAGGTATTCGCTTTTAGGTAAGAGTTCGATGTGCAACGAATGGGCACTTTTTTTGAGGAAGGATATAACATTTAAAGGCTTTGAAGGAAAACTATGATGCTCTTAGTGTTTTTTTCCATGCAAGAGACGGGCGTAACGAATGAAGACTTCATTGCTGGCTGCAAAATGACTATCGGAAGTACAAATGGTACAAGTCAATATGTTTCACAATTTATCGCAGTAATAATCCTACCCAGTCGAAAACTTTTGCTGGCTTTCAAAGTTTAAGGAACACCCAGGAGTTGAACATTTAGAGCCTTAGAATACTTCTTCAACTCATCGCCTCTTCTAAGATTAGTTAAATCACTTTGAAGATAATCAACTATCTCTTCGGATTGTTTAGTCTACACGAGGTTCTTGAACCTTATTTAAACTGAAGAATTTGTGGTAGTACACTCAGTATTCACGCCAAGGTCAAATGAAGGTCGGTTTAGTAAAGTGTAATCGCTTATTTTTCTGATAATCTTCTGCGTTGGGAATGAGTGCACGCTTTCAGTCGGGCTGTGTGGTGGCCAATTTAATTACAATGTGTGCAGCACATTCGAGTGTGGATCATTTTGTGCTCGACGCTAGTGGAATTTTTAATTGAAACGAAATCGATTCCACCAAGCGACTTTTTTCGGATCACAAAATGTCATGTGCCACGCCTATTCTCCTTGTTCAGCTTCTGGTTCTTCACATTCCGACGGCTGGCTGTGCTATCCGTCTGTCCGTCTGTCCGTCCGTCCATCCGCTGCCACCGCATCCTTCATCCGCGGCATCAACGACCACAGTGGCTACCGCCGTCTGCACAACACGACACCATATACGTCCGATGAACTACAATAGATTCGTGATTTCTTTTTCGCTGAAGGCGAAATCAGGTGGTTTACTGTAATTCGTGTTCGGTATTCTTGTCGGTCGTCCGTGCGACGATCAATTAAGAACGCGTCTCTGCTCCCCTGAGGCAATCTGGGGTTGAAATCGGAAAAGCCGTTTAATTACCGCTTTAATCAGCAAATCGCTCCCGTCGAAAAATCAATACCTACAAAATGGATTAAAAATACACTGATGAAGTTTACACCGACAGTCACGGAACATGCTAAAATCTAGTGTTTTAATATTAAAATTAAACAAGTATTACTTTGGATTCTACTGGATTTAAAAGTGAAATGCCAGTGGAATCTAATGCTAAGACTACAAGACTTTTCTTTTATTTTTTATGTTGTTTGTTCACGTAAAATGTTCATCTGAATCTCTTCTTCATAGATGGAGAAGAAAACTTTAAAAAACACCAGCAAAGGACTTTCCCATATCCAAGAAGCTTGGGTTAATATCAAAAACAGCACCATTAGTAGAAGGGCGAAGGATAGAGCGCTCGCCATTGATTAATCTATCTAGGACGTGCCATGCATTCGAGTCCATTCATAAAATCACAGAGATAATTGAGTGCATATCTGGGCTGCACCCAAGACTTGCGGTGGCCTAGTAATGCATTAAGTCAGTGCTGCTGACCTCCCAAACAAAATTGGCACCAATTTTTCTACGCCGAAGTTATGGAAGCTGGTTGGGCAATCTTCTGGCTCGAATATCAATGTGCTCATTTTGCTCTTGATCAGTTTTTCATAGCTCTAGAACGTTGTGCAGGAGGATTTATAGAATAATACCATTATCATTATTATCATTATTATTTATTATTATTATCTTTATTATTGCTGTTATTGCTGTTGTTTCGTATTGAATACCTTGAAAAAAGGGCTCACTTAGAACTTCAGTAATAATAAAAAAGCTTCCCAGTAATCAAATTACAAGTGAAATAGAAATTTCGTAAAGTCTGCACGATTCCTAGTAGTCAGATCATCGAAGGTAGTCAGAATCTAGCAAATGGGTAACTAAGCCAATAAGGAACTAAGAGAGTAGATAATAATAATAATAATAATAATAATAATAATAATAATAATAATAATAATAATACATTTATTATCACTTCAGCTGTATTTACTTAGAATAAAGCCCAAAGTTGCAAGTTTATACCATGGCCAATTGTTTACCATAGCTGGATAGTAGGAACAAGGTTTTGTTGAACTACGGTAAACAAGTCTCTTCTATCGATCCACAGAAAGGACGAGAATAAGGTTCACAATAATGGGTCGAATTGGCATGTAGTGGAAAAAGGCTCAATGAGAAATGTCAACTGGTAAAGAATAGGGGGTAAAGTATTCGGCGACAACCAATCCGTTGGAGAGGCGCCACGCATTAGGCCCTATTCGTCGCATAGCAGAAGGTGGTCGTATACATTTTTCATGTCCACATTAACACAAGGGACTCTACTAATGCATCAGGTTGGCCTTCTTATTCAAATAGAGAGTTCTGGTCCGAATTTACTAAACTAAAAGGCAAGCTAGTTTAACCTGGGATCCGGAAACGAGTCGAAGAAGACCTGACATCGATAATGCCTGTAACACTTACTATTCCATCGTGTTCAATCTCCCCACTTGTCGATCTCAGCGCTGTACACAAAAAGCAGATTATGAGTAGTTGGTTTGGATTAGATTGTTCGAGAATGACGATTTCATTAGCCTCTGAATTCTAAGCTATTCCTCGAAGTATTATTTGCATCTTCTGGCGACACGTCTGGCGGAGCATCACCCCAGAATTGTAATTAATCACAGGCGATCTAGTTTCTTCCCCTTGTTTTTTGTTCACTTGACGTTATGGACAAAATTGCCAAAGTTTGTGTTACAGTAGAATCATGCAAAGGCTATGAATGATTTCCAGTTTGCGTGTTGCTTGAAGGCAATTGTCTTTTTTTCCTTATTCTTCTGGGTAGGACGTCATTTGGCTGCTATTTCGAGCAATCAAGAACACTGTAAGCAAAATTAACTTATCGCACACAAATCTATTTGGAGTATCGTTACTTCGGTGGCCACATATACTAATGACTTCGTTGTTATCCATGACACACGTCCGCAATAATCCGTAATCTGCCTTGGTTCTTTCGACGTTATTGAAATGTATGGACATGAAATAATGTTCTCCAAGGAATTTTCCTGCCTGCCAGTAGGTCAATAAGCTGCGGGGGCGACTTCGCAGTGGAAAAAACGTTGTGATGAATGCGTAGGCCATCAAATAAGCAGTATATTATTTATGATGTGCTTTTTTCTCATAATTTTTAATAGACTTTAAAACAACATCGAATTAAAAATTTTATTGTTTCCTGATGAATTTTTTTTCATTTGAAGTTTTGATAACGCGGAGTAAGTGTCACTTTGATGATTGAAGCAAACGTATTTCGTCTTCATTGCTCGAATTAGTCCAACCTCCTTCTCCTCTTCAGCCCATCCTCTAATTATATTGGTAATAATCCATTATGTGTGTTGTGCAATATTTATTCGTTTACAATACGATCAACACAACCACCGACGGAGCCCTTAATTAAAGGACGTGCGCGCGCCTCTTGGCCCTTCAGGCGACTGCGGTCGTTCCATCGCTTCCGTAGTATCGACAAAAACTATTACTTTGTTCTGTCGCTCATTGTTTCTTATTCATTTATTTCTTCGTGAAAAACCACATGATTTTGCGAAGCTGAGAGTTTTGATAGAAAAAGTGGTATTGGTAAGCATGAGATATCTGTGAACTGTTTGAATCACTTCCTAATGAGCTCATTTCCCTCAATATTACAGTGGCAAAGAACCCACTGATCGCACCACGTGCTTTATCTGAGTCTCACTTCATATTCATGCGCAGTCATTTCTTTTTAAGCTATCAAGTGCTGAGGTAATTCTGGAATAAGAGAGACTCTAGTAATATGAAAAGAACAACTATTTAAAACTATTAATATCGTGTTTTTGAATCGAAACAAGCCGGACTATTTTTATCCCGAAGTCTTCCTTCCGCCTTTCTATGGAAAAAAATCTAAAATAAATACTTTGCAATTTTTTTTTGATGTAATGAATTGAATTGAAGCCTTTCAACGAAGGGAAAAAAGTTTTTTTTTAGATGAAAAGCCACCATTCATAGATGGTTCCATAATTTCTGAGTCAATGAATTCCATTTGGGATTTCTTCAACGAAATCCCGAAAAGAATCCTGTATCGTTCATCCAATTCCCTCCCTCTTCAAAAAGACAAAAAACATCGCCTCTTTAGGTTTTCGTTTCGTGATCAAATTAAAAATTACCGATGACGATGGTGGTTTTTATCGGAACTAATAAAATGATCCACTGTAAATTATTCTAGTGGATCCTGAAATTAGAACAAGTCGGCAACTCGTCCAAATAATCTTTAAGGACCTCAAAAGACTGCGCACAACTCGTCCCTATTACCAATCGCATTCGATTTGTTCCCTTTCAGTACTTTCTCGTCGTATCAAAGGACCCGCTGGAATTCTAGGATTTGACTCCTAAACGCTATGTTGCAGTACTTCTCCTTAGCACCTGAGAATGAGAAAATTATAGTACACTAGTAAAAGCTGCTCCGACCTCGTTTTCGTCTATTTCTACTGTTTTTTTTCTAGATTTTCTAGTAGCTTTTTAGCATTTTTTTAGTAAAAAATTTTTTTTGTAACACTTTTATGTGTAATAGGACAAACACCTCAAGTGTAAAATCTGAAACAGTAAGCAGTTCTTATTCGTCCAGTGCTTCCCTTTTTTTCTGTATTTCCATCGCATCAACAAAATTCATAAGTGAACTCCTCTGCTTCTCGCTTCTCTAGAAAAATGAACGAGCAAATTTTTTTAAATGCTAATCAATCAATAAAAGATAACTTACAAAGTTAGAAAAATTTTTCTTAATCTTTTGTAAATTTTCATTTTCATTATCGAAACATGAAGGGTTTGCTGCAAAAAATTTTAAGGAAGAAAGTTTTTTTTCCTTTATTTTTTAATTACGTTTCCATCAGGAATCCTAGTTAAGAGTAAACCAATACCAGTATCCACCACTGTCTTGGTATTAAAGTCGCATGGTGGTAAATCTCCCTCTGATCCACAAGAGCGGCGACTGCCTGTGGTAGTGACGACCTGGGAGCACACTTTGGCCAGGCTGACCTCGGGATTTCAGAGAATCACAATTTCTGAACCAGCGAAATCTCCGAAAAATGGTGATTATGCTGGGGCCAGCACAACTAGTGATGACGGGCCGTTCAAGTATCAAGTAAGTATTTTTAGTTACAACGTTACTAATAAATGTTGTCATAAAATTTTAGTACTCTTGACCTTATAATTTTTAAAGCAGTTATTTTTATTGCAGTGGATTTTACTTGCGCATCAATAGGGCCTTATAGAAAAAAACCACCACATCCTTTCAATGTTTACGAAATAGTTTCCCTTATAGCATCTTTTCCAATCTTCTTTTTCCTTGTTCATTCCCCTGTAATTCTTTACATATCTCTATGTCGAGTTCCCTCAAGCGGCAGCGGAAACAACAGGCGAAGTGTTCGAAGACCTTTGTGGACGATGAATTCGAGAAAAAAACGCATCGAATGCAAGAAGTGCTGAGGTCTGCACAGTAGGTATGAAAAATGGATCAAGTTGTAAAAGATAGTTTAACATTTCATCGGGGCTGAGATGGGCACTTGAGGACCGAGTGACATACCGACGCTCTGAGCTCCGATCTACACGTCAACGATGAAAAATCAAAGGCGCCGTTCTACACGCCAAAATGTTGAAGATAAGGTGGGTATTGCCGATCGACAGAAGCTGTTAGCAACTGGATTCTTCGGAGTGTCAAGCGCACAGCAGGGAAGATCCCAAACGGTCAGAGTTTTTCACGAAAATACTTGAGGAAAGATATAGTGCTCAACGAAAACCTAAAGCGAACTCAATGGACTACTTTTGCATGCAACCAGGCGATGTAGATGTTTTACTGAAGCTCGCTAGAGTGGACAACGAGGGGGCGACAGGTGATGCAGGTGGTACCATGAGATCATCAATTTTCTTCCTATTGGTTAAGCTTTGAAGAGTATGATATTTAGCAATATTAACTGTTCAAGAAGTGCACCCTCGACAATTCGCAAGTGGAGTAGAAGTTGAGTTTTCGATTTTTTATTCATCACCTTTATCGTCCATCATCTGTTTACACGAATCACTGTGGTCCAGAGCAAATCTCCTTCTCAAAGAAGCAAAGACTCACAAGCACTAGCGATAGCCTTCGATGAAGACCGCAAAATGTCCTACTTCACCACAATGTCGATACTGCATGAAAATAGTCACGGTTCATCAGTATTTCTCACATCAGTGAGGGAAGATGACGACACATAAATCTGCCAAGGAAACCACACATGGCAGCGATTACCTATGAATGACAGTTGGACAATGAAAGGATAGAAATGTTGAGCATATATTTTGTTGTTAGGATAAGCTGTCTGAGTTCTTACCTCTAATTTTGCTAATTTTTTTCTTGTAATCACGTGAATGCTGCGGCTAGCATAGTCGTACCGACCATAGTGCTGCTTCAATCCTATGCTAGGCTTACCTAGCCTTTGATCCCTCCGGATTCAGGAGATTGGTAGTGTTTTGAAAAAGTTCGCTCTCTGCAATCCAAATAGGAACGCTCTAGCTGGGCCACCTCAGGTCTCCAGGGAGAGTCGACTGAACCAGCATTCAACGGAATTTATGATCAAAGGGGAATCCTCAAGCAGCGGCCGAAGATACACGTGAAAAGCTGTTGTGTATGATGGATGCGAGGAAAAGTATTGAATGTAAGAAGTGTTAGCTCCCGCACAATAGATGTGATGACGGGTCATCAAATAATAATAACTATTATTATTGTTAGAAGTAACAACAAAAAATAAAGTGATTGTGATGCTAACAAAGTATAAAGAAAACCATTGTGCTAGTAATCGGCCTCCCAACGGTTTACCCTCTCGCTGGGAGGTATTCCTGGATTTTGGGCTGCGATGTGGGGGATTCGTCTCCCCGGCAGGCTATCCCAAGCTGAGACGGGGGATCCAGCGTTTCCACGAGGAAGCCTGGCTAAGAGTAGACCAATCACAGATCTGCTACCCTCCAGGTGTGAAGCTAGTCCGATGGTGGTAAATCTCTTTCTGATCCACAATGGCAGGAGACTGCCTGTGGTGATGAAGGCTTGGGGCAGACTTTAGCAAGGCTGACCTCGGGATTCCAGGAAGCTGCAATGGCTAGACCAGCAAAATTCCGAAAAGACGGAAACTATGCTGAGGCCGCACAACTAGTGAAGACGGGCCATCCAAGTGCCCAAGTATCCAAGTACGTAGTAGTCGGAGCTAAGCTCTAGGTCCAGAAAAGATTCTGAAAAACACAAGTGGTCAGCAAATTCCGTGCAAATGCTTCCCATTAAGACAATGTTAGGATCTTTCCTTCAAAGAAAAATCATTCATTCTTTCCGAATGTTTTTATGGACATGGCGAGCTCCCTTCAATTAGAGACTTTTTTCCAGTTTTTTCACTCAGAAATCAAACATTGTAAAGTTTGGTTCGTTGATCAAAAAATCGATAAGAGAAAATCGACAACCTTTTTTCAAACCTCAAAGATTTTCTAATGCTTAAAAGAGATTCTTATACTCCCAGTTATATCTTCCACAGTTGATTGAGCGAGTGATAGGAGTGGCCAAACGAAGAGACAGACGTGAAAATCGTCTTCAATTTTTTTTCTCATTTAACCATCAGATGACGAATTTAGCCATGCTTTCTTATTAAGGCTTATTTTATGCAGGTGTTAGAGGTGACTGGTAGGACACACATGGTAATTGGTTGGATACGGCCCTATATACAAACCAACCTCTCCATCCATCTAAGGCCGATAAGGGCGACCAACTGGCACCATGATATTCTGGGATGCTAAGAACACTGCGTTGATACAAACAACGATAACGTGGAGATGGAGCAAGACTTGGAACCTCAGTTGGGTTTCGAATTTGTAATTATCCTTTTCGGGAGCTCACTTTTTCCATAGCACTATTAGAGCCCCCTACTTCGCCTTTCTCTCAGCCAGTCGGCCCTGAACTTAATTAAGATGGAGCTAGAGTTGAATTCTCAATGCCTTGACCTTTATTTACTGCCCATTCTTTATTCCATGGCATGGCACAATGTGAAATGCAACCAAGCATGGCTTAGAGAAAGGCAAAGTAAAGGCTTCGGTTGGTGTGGTGAATAGCACGGGAGCCCATAAAAGAGTAATCGGTAGATCGAAGTCCAGTTGAGGTTCCAGGTCTTACTCGTATCTAGGAATCCTTGCGATTGTGGTTCGCATAGTAGCTTGCCATGAAAAAACACAGGCATTAAATGAAAGCTGTGATATGCCGACTTTATAGACTGAAAGAACGCCAAAAGTCATTGCAGAGATTAAATATCTATTCAATCACCTCTACGGTTTTACGAATGAAGCCAAGTACTTGTTATTGCCGTTATATTTCCTGCCTTTCACCTCTTTGTTTCTTCCGCAATCTCTTTTCTTCACTTTCTCCCCAATCATCTCCTCCATTTTTCTCCCGCAATCATCGTCCTCTACACTCATTTCTTTGCCTTCGATCATCTTTCATCCTGCAATCCATCCGACTTGGTCCTTGCGTTCTAATGATTAACTAGCACTGGTTTCAATGCTATGAATAAATAATACCATCGCTTGTTTGTCAAATAAATCAATGAGTGTAGTCGTCGTTATTCATAGAAAATGTTCAGAAATAGAATAATATTTTAAATAATGAACAAGCTTGCGGGTCATGATGCACCACAGAAGAGCGACTGCAGCTCTTCTTTGTAAAGTCACTAGTTCGGTAACCGCTAGGGTTAATCTACTCGTATGTTGATTTGGTGATTGCAGTTTTAGAAAGCTTCTAGCTGATCAGTAACTAATTTTAACAAAATTGCTCCAAATATTACGCGGTCCGGCACAACGTATTGTGCGGATCCCAATGCGCTTTCATTTGGTTCGGTGTGCTGCATTCCTTATCCTTCGGATTCACTTGTGTGTTCGACTGACATTTGAAAACTTTTCTCTTCATGAGTGCCGATGAGTCTTGGTTGAGACGATTCTCCTTGAAATCTTAAGATAGCCAAGCTAATGGAATCCCAGGTCTTTAGCGCGCACAGTCACCAGTCTTTAAGGATCGAAGCGACCACTTCCCAGAAATGTCTGGCGGCAACTTGCAGTCCCTAGTGGAGTTGGATAGGAGGCAACGTTTGGCTTGGGGCGGGGTCAAACCAGCGATTATGTGTGCATTATTACTGCACGGAACTACTAACCAGAAAGAACTCTACAGATTTTAAGCACGGAATAGCTTGTTAAAGTTAAACGTACAGAAATTTAGTGCTAAAACTGGAACCTAGGGATACCTTTTATTAGTATAGAATCTTAAAAATTTTCTGTGCCTGATTTCTCAATCCATTCCCATGAAATTTGAAAAAAACTTTTTAGTTTCTTTCATGAAGTCACAACTAGTCGCTGATGTTAATATCGCTACGATTCCCTTACATGATAGGTATTTGGAGCACTAAGATAAAATTCAAATATTCCTCCGATTATGAAAAAAATCCTTATTATCCAAGATTTTTCGGATGAGCCTAAGTGTGTTCATCGTTGGGCTTTCTTGTGCGTTTTCGGCAAGTTCAAGACGTTGGAGAAATTGGTTTCATCATAACGAGTATTTGGGGAGAAATGGTGAAAATTTTTGCTCTTATTCATTTAAACTTCGGAGTTTTTTTCTCCAAAACTTTGAAATCCAATTTTGTTCAGCCAGGCATTACTAAAATATCTCATGACTTCGGCTACACTTGACGTTAATTTCGTTCCAGTTCGCTGTGCCAACCGCATATGGCGACTCATAGACTCCATCCCATACCAAGTGCTAGCCAAGCACCATTACTTCAAATACATCAGACTGGTACCAGGTTCGTCTGGTAGGATTAAGAAACACTGTCTTCCAGCGCCGGTGAACCCTCACAAGACTTTGTATAGGTCACATAGCCAACCGATAGCCCACGCAGTTCTACGAATGGATTCGAATGCATGGAGCATCCCTCAGAAATTGATTAACACCGAACACTTTCAGTGTTCAGCACATTAGCACGCTGCTCTATGCGTCACACAATGCTCCGGTGTGTCCACGTGGGGTTTGATGTCGTCCGTGCGGCTTTCCGTGTCTCAGCGCTGCGTCCACGTGATGCTCTCAGATATTCTGCCCGCGGTATTCCATGTGTTCACACGATGCTTCTTACGTACACGATGTTTTGCTCGTCAGAACGTGATGCTCTACGCGTCCACGCGGCATTGCAAGTCCCGTGCATTCGTAGTGTGTTCCACGCGTCGGTCAAGTGTCCCTCCTCTGCAGGACGTTCTGCCATGTGGCCTCCAGCCACAAAAGACGAAACCTTTTCGGCGTTTAGTGCTTACAACACCGGTCAGTAGTAGCTGAGAATCCTTCTCTTGAAAACGATTCCTTGCTTTTTCACTTCTTATTTTATGTTGTTATTTGTTTTCGTCTTACGCCCTGACCTTGAAAAGAGATTTTTCGTAAAAGATTGGAATATAAATGTTTTTTTAGCGGAGTCTTTTTTCTTTGTTCTTTCAAAAATTAGCTAAATTGAAATTATTTCGCAGCAGACCAACATAAAACCGTTTTGCTGCCCAAGTGCCTGGATTAGGAGCCTTGCTATTATTTTAACTAGGTGTGCAATCTTTTGAGCATGGTTTCGGCTTTTTTGATGGGTCGATAAGCACATTGTTTATTTCACTAATTTGCGTGGTAATGGTTCCAGCGCAACAACTAATCAGTTAGATGTCTGGTACACGTTTTCCACGGTGTTGGGGCTTGCGTGTGGATTCGGCTTCCACCTGAGCGTTTCGTCTTCTTGGTGAAGGTCGCTGATTGCTGGTCAACTAGACCCTGAAATCGTGCGATAGCTCTATTAGAGCATTGTCGAGTTTTCTCGCCAATCGATGACCTATGTATCAAAAAGGACTTTTCCTAAACAACTATAATACCAATTTGCCGATGCCATGGTGCTCTCGGTCCCCTCGTGACGTGGTCTATCAACCAACCATGCGCTTAGTGCACAGGGCCTCCAACCACTTCACATCTGGTTTCTAATAAACACAGTTAAGTAAAGTGTCTTTTTTCAGTGACAAACCAACACGAGGTTGCTGCCAAACTTTTATTCAAATAATATTTCAATGTCTTCGGCTTGCTCAGTGCTGCTTATCCCAGTCGATGGGTCCACAGTCGTTCGTCCTCTCGATGTGGCTCCTTCATCGACGTGTCAAGACGAATCTTCTTCAGTGGAGCACCGCACATTTAAGTAAGAAACGGAAAATCAGTGTAGCTTGTCTACTTTTTTACTACTGTTGATATGTCTGTAGTCAATAAAACTTCCACATAATAAGAGAAATGTGGCGTATCCTATCTTTTACCGTAATCTTCATTGCAGCTTCCTTCGTTCTGGGGTAGGATTTGAGAAAAAGAACGTCAACACAACAGCACTTTCATTTCTAATTCTTTCCATTTCTCATTAATATTATCGATCATTTCGAGCACACGAAGCGAAACCGGGTATTTAGCGGAAAATTTTGTGGTTTAGCGCCCAAATGAACAAAAAGGGAAACAAAAAAAAGCCGAAATATACGAAGCATCATCATCAATATATTCGCATTTATTCATTCATTCACACAAAATTAATGCCAGCTGACATCATTTGTGCACTTGGTGGTTCTAAGAAATATCGGTCCTCACTGTGGTATACAGACAATTTGCATAATGAGGCTTTTCAGTTTTTTTTGGTTTCATCCCCTAATTTTTAACCCATTACTAAGACATCAGCCTCGTTTTTCCTCGTCTACAGCCACTACCAGACCCTGGAAATCATAGCACTTATGCTTCTTACAGTTTTCGTCCCCTACTTTCTTACCTCTCATACTTTGTCTCTCTTTCTGTATCTACTTGAACTGACAACATCTGCCTTACGGTCTCTACATTCCCTCTCCAGTAGTCCTTTATAAGACCTCTTCTAATAGGGCGAGAACATTTAAATATTCTCGTTTCAGGGCGTGTACATATTGAAGACAGAAAATATCTTTATCAGTACGTGTTTCATGGAAAAAATCGGTCACGAAATTTTCAGTATAAATACGAGTTTTCTCAGTCCATTGCTTCTTCTGTGTGGATTTCTAAATTTACTGCCGTCTACTCACTGCTACCTCATTCTCGTACGTTCTGTTTCGACTTCGAAATCTCTCTATTCACGCGGATTCAGTACTGTCTAGTCAACTGTGGCGATCAATGGCGCTTTTCACAATTTCACGCCATTCACTACCGACTTCTATGGACCATTGTGCTTGTGCTTGTCTGTGTGATGTTAATAAGCTCGCCTGAAGCATTGTTTTTTTTCTGTCATTCGAAACCAATATGAATGCTTTTTCAGAGGCATCGCATCCTAATCGATGTTTCGCGTCGTCATCGTCATCATCATGGTAACATTCGGTTTGTCTGCTTGTCTATCTCTTTATCTGTCTCTCTCCCTACTTATCTCACTTTCCGTCCATCTATCTGTCTGTTCCACTGTTTGTTCGTCCCTCTGTCTTACCTGCCTGCCTTCTTGGCTGTCGGCGTATCTTTCCGCCTGCCTTTCTGTCTGTCTGTCTTAATTCTATCCGTTTGTCAGTTTATCTCTCTTCTATACCTCCGCCTGACTTCCCGTCTGTCTCTCTATCTCTTTCACTCTATCCTTTGCTCTTCTATTTCCTCGTCTCTCTACCTGCCAGTTGCGTGGCAGTGTTGCGATGCCTTCGGCGCTATTTGAGAACACATTAGATGGGAAACTCGTCCACAATTCTTTTGAAATCCTTTATGAGAGGTTTCATTGAAGAAGAAACAAAAGCAAGAAGAAAAGTAGGAAGTCATTCGCTAACTCGGCACTATTAGTACAGATATTTAGATGCTCATCACTGCTAGAAAGATTTGAGGTCGACTGGGCGAACGGTGTTCAAGGGCCAATAATACGCCACAACGATATTATTGCTCGAGAATACCATTCGTTAACGACATCATTTGAACACATTAAAGCTGACTTCCATGGTGCTCACTTTTTCTGATCTTCCCAAATTACGAAAGATTAAAGGCTAATCATTCAGCGCCGACGAATTCCTTCGAAATTCACGCATTCGATTCCATTCTTAGGACGTTAAGAGTGATTGAACACAAAATTTGGTCTATCCTGTGATTTGAGGATGCCTATCAGTGTGTCAAGTTATTGTTTTTTATCCCTCCAAACAAAAGACTTCTTTAAACGAATGACCGTCAAGTACTCCCAAAATACTGAGAATGTTAAGGAGTGCTTAATTTATAAATTCCATTGTGAAAAAAGCCTAAGCATGCTTGAGTTCTTAACAGTTTTCATATCGTAGCGAAGGACCCTAATTTCTTGAATTTTACTAAATTTGGTGATATTCTTCTTCTCTTTAATCTTTTATTTGCTACGTTCTCCTTCCTTTCAGGGCAGAATATTATTTGAAATACAACCATAATAATGCTGAGATATTTGAAAAAGTCTGGATCGCAGGTGGCTGCGGTGAGAATCGAACACGTTATTACCCTTTCCGGGGCTAACGCTTTCACCACCACTCCATGCGGGTCCTCCGTTTCACTTACCTGCTAGTTTTCCATCTACAAGTGCCATCAACAATCACCCGTCGACAGGATTTACGCCGCAGTTAGAATCACAATGTTAAATTTTTATTTTTAGTATAGGCTACAATTACTATAATTGTAGTAGAAAGCATATAAAAGCTAATATTGTGATTTCAACTGCAGCATCATCTTAACTTTGTCTAATGCCTACTTGTGCTTCCCAGATCAATCCCGTTGACGGCTGATTACCGATGGCACTTGTAAATAGAAAACTAGCCGAGAAGCAGGCTAAACGAAGGACATGGGGTGGTGAACGCGTTAGCCTCTGGAAAGGGTGATAGCGTGTTCGATTCTCTACGCAGACACCAGCGTCCGAAGTTTTGCAAATATCTCAGCATCATTATGATTGTATTCTTCTTTTTCTTAAATTCTTGACATCTGATGGTCGGCAATGTATCTAGGGCAAAGAAAATATCGACTGATATGATAGTGCGTCGTCTTCTTTTTTCAACAATAGCGAGGTTGTTATGCAGCACACGTTTACCCCATACAGCACAACAGTAGATGGCGTTTCGGCAGTATCGCGTTTTTCAGATCCTGGAGGGGTGCACTGAAATGCAACTTACTACGCGCAACGCTTCAATAACACATACGGAAAGATGGAAATCTGTATGACAATGACATGATCAACAGCTTCTTGAAAACCCGCCGTTTTTTTAAGTGCCTTCCAATGAGGAAGAACAGCTGATTAGAGTTGCTTATGGTTGATGGCTGCATTGCCCTACATCAAAAATCGATGAGAACGTACGGAGCGTGAAATGATAGTGCTATTTTCTGCAGTAAGGAAAATTTCTTTCTCCTGACCTAACTTTTAGTTGCTGCCATTTACTTTTTCCCATGTCGAGGTGCTATGTGAAATGGAACCAAGAGACGCTGAGATAGGAGGAAAACTCGGAACCTGGAGTGCACTGCAGAACCTTTGATTACCCTATCGTGGTCTCATGTACTATCCACCATGCCAACAGGAACCATTGTTTTACCTTTCTCTCATCCATGTTTCTGATACATTGATAGAGTAAAAAACACTGTTGAAGGGAAACAAAGCACGGGTTTCTGCTGGTGCTGTTGACAGCACGAGAATCCTGTTAAGGGAAGCCACGGTTGCGAAGTCCACCTGAAGTTCCGAGTTTGATCACATCTCAGCATTGTTGTGGTTGTATTTCTTTTCGGTGTTATCGAAATATGCCATCATCGCAAAGATCTACGATAGAGCTATCTGTTTGTTCCATTTCGTTTTGTTTCCTTCATTATGTCACCTAAGAAATAAAGGAAAGCAGGAGCTCAAAGCTATGAACGAGCACTTAGGCTGAAACCCTATTTGGCGCCGGTAATAAAAGATAGGAAATAAAGAATTCATCGTCAACCAGTCCATTCCTGGTGCGCTGCGAATTCGCAAGCCATTTATGGCATTGGAACAGTGAGTCAGTAGATACTTGTCCCATACAATGACTTGCAGGGATCTGTAAATGCATCAAGCCACTGTTTTCTGTTCTCCCATAGAAATCTGATACCAATTTGCTAACTATGGACAATGATGAGCCTTCGCTAGCCCGAGAGGGGGATTGAAAAAAATAGGTGTGTACTGTCGGACACTTGTGAATCTAACGCTACACGCAGGGACTAAAAGCGAAGCTTTTCCAGCATTCGCTTAAGAAACTGGGCAAAAGATGTCTTTAAAACAAACGGTGGCTGGTTCATAAAACTAATCAGGAAAAAAAGACAATCTCTTTGAATCTATTTTAGGTCACGCAGACGAAGCCTCAGATAAGATTCTTTCTGGCAGCTATTACTGCAAACATGGTTTTTCATCTGATATCATGTTATTCATACTGACCGCTCAATCGGTAGGGATTCATTTGCAACCCATCATCTGTCGATAGTAGTTGCAACAGTTCAATACTAAAAATATGAGCACAGGAACCAGTATCATCGCAACGGAGGTACGTTGGTGATGTCCAATATTCGAGTTGGGCTTTATCGTCTTAGCAGTGACTCATTGATTTGCTAGGAAATATTAAGCCTTTGTAACATTTTTGTCGTATTTGCTGATGATGCGAACATTCTCCTCTGTCACACAGTCTCAGTTTCGGGCTTCTTTCGCACCTACCACATGTACTCTCGGATTTTCCGGCTATTCTGGAGTTTTCTAAATTGTATTGTAATCCGTTGCAGGAATGCGAAACAGCAGAAGAAATTGACGATCCGTCATTCGGATTCATCCAATTCCAACTGTCCGTCGACGATGTCGGCTTACAAGGTGTACGTATTCGACCTGGTTCGAGTGAATTTGAATACGAACACTTTCTTTTCACCGTTAATCAAGTAAAACAGGTGTGGTGATTTTTTTCATTTTGAATTACGTATAGTCAATTTCTCCAACTCTTCTGGTACTGCGAAGTACTGCAGTAACAGATTAAAGTCTCATCAAGATGTATTGATCTGCGTTCGAAAAGAAAACGAAGAACTGGGCCCAGTTCATGTTGCTCAGCATGTGGCTGAAACAGTGGCACAACAAATCCACACTAATCGAGATATTGAAATGAATTCATCACGAGGCATCGTGTCCTTAAGAATCGTGCGCACTCCAGCACAATTTCTATTTCACTGGTAATCTGCTGATTTGGCAAGGTTTTCTTTTTCTGGAATTTCGGATGCCGTACTGTTCACTCCTATCTGAGCTTGATGTAAATGTTAAACTTCTTCGAAGACTTGGGAGAACTTGTCGTATATCGCAGTTCGATCCCTAGCAACCAACATCCTCTCTGCTACGATGAGTTGCTAGAGCGTTCCGGGAAATCTTAGCTTGTAGAATATAAAGCAGTACTGTTTTTCCACTGCAGTTGATAAATGATCAGTGGACGTCTACATTTTGTGGTCACTCCAACAAGCGCTAGAAGCACTGGCGGTCGTTGTCTTACAAAAGAGCTGCAGAACAGGATTCATGTATTAACACCGCAATCAAATAGAGGCAAAAAATGTTATTCGTTGTTTCTTTCTACATCAACTTTGTAAGATTACTAGAAAGAATAGATCTCATGTTGCACACTGATAAGTTACGCATTATTTTTTGATTAGAGGTGTTCTGCCCCACATATTCTGATGCTCCTACCCTCCTCTGGGGCCAATCAAACCCTTCATCCTACCGGAGTCGGCAGTGATTCATCTGAGAAAAGAAATACGCTGCTTGGAGCGTTCTCTCTCGCAACTCATTGTATAAGCCAAATATGCATTTAACCACCTACCTCTATGATAGTGCGAATGGAGTCGAATGCATGCACGCATCACGAAGAAATTATTTAACGAGAACGCTTCATTGTTTATCTTCTATTATCGCCTACATAAAATTTGAACGGTCTACTTCCTAACGGTTTGCCACCCTAATTGCGACTGGGAGGATGTTCCTGGGTGTCCTGGGTGTCAGGCTGTGATGTACAGCGGGGGGAATTCATCTCCCTGGCAGAGTCTCCCAAGCTGAGAAAGAATCAGGCGTTTCCATTGGGAAGCCTAGCTAAGAGTAAACCAATACCAGGACCCACCATCGTCCTGCTATCAAAGTCGCATGGTGGCAAATCTCCCTCTAATCCACAAGGGCTGCGACTGCCCGTGGTGGTGAAGACCTGGAGCAGACTTTGGCCAGGCAGACCCCTGGATTCCAGGTAACCACAGTGGCTTAACCAGAAAATCTCCGAAAAAAGGTATGTTTTGCTGGGGTCTGCACAACCAGCTAGGACGGGTCGTTCAAGTATGGTGTAAAATTTTAAACACGTATACTAAACATTACTACGAGTGGCAGACTGGTAGGCTACTGGATTACGCTATGTGAATGATATGATGAAGTAATCAGCGAACAAGTATGCAATTGTGAGTGTTACAGTGGCACATGCATTTGATAGGAATATATAATAAAAAAATACGCGTTGGAGGTGAGGGTTTTGGCCCAGTGCTATTTCGATTCTGCACTCCAAATATGCAAATTATGCAAATTAGGCCTTAGGACATGGTACTAAGCTTCATCTTGGTGTAACCACCGAATTTCTCATCATCAGCCCACATGTATGATCCACTTTTAGTTATTCGTTCTAATGTAAAAGAAGTACTGAACGTACCTCGTGAAGGCAACCTCGGTGTCATTCATTCATTTAATGAGCAACCTCCTTATCGAGCGTTTCATTTTCCCAGTGCTATTCGACTACTAACGTTGATTGAACTGTGAATGTTGAATTCCTACAATCCCATCAGTAGTTTTTTGAACAAGAAGCTTCGATTATTGCTTTAGAATAGTTAGGTACGTGGAAAAGAATTGTGTGAATAAGCGACCTATTCAATAGTGTACTACAATTTGTTGAAAGGAAGAAATGCTGTTGAACAATATAGTCCACAACGATTTTTTTCATGAAGGTGTTTATGTACAGCAACAAGGAAAATGATGGAGAGATTACAGAAATGAGTATACTAAGGCGGCCGTATGGGAAAGGCATGGTGCAGAATTGAAAGTGTTCCCAAAATGATACGATAGCCCTTAATCGTTGTAGAAAATGTAAGAGCAAGGGCTGAAAAAACTGCAGTGCTGGTGATATTTAACATTTTGGCACAGTGTCTCTCATCGTTGATCGCCCACATTGGCCAGAACACTGGATTCCTAGAAAATGATTATCGATGTTGTGAAGATTTCTGTTTCTGTGAAACAAAGCGCTATAGCCACACGTTACATTCTGAAGTAGAAGGTCTAAAAAGAAGAATTAGCGTCTTGATGAGGATTATAGGTAGGGACATCAGATGCTCGAGCGCAATTCTTTCTAGATCGGCTTATACGAGTTCTCCCGTCGAGATGATATGTCTGAATTATTCCAAAAAAAACCCTTCTGGCGAAGCATCCATTTTGTTTTATTTGGCGCGAAAACAACTAAATAGATAGAAAAGACTGTAGTGGAAGCAACGGCGCTGTCCTCTATTAGCATGAGCACATGAAAATGGATATGAATTCGCCTGGAACCGCGAAGACACATAAGTTCCTGTCACCAGTAAGAAGACGATTTGAGTTCTTTTTTTGCAGGAAAATCAATGTACGATCAAATTTTCGTGTTCAACAGTACCGGAATACGAATGGCGAATAATCGTTCAGATGAGAATCAAGGTCGGAATTGCTGGCGCGACGATACTGAAAGTCGTTGACAAGGTGCTTTGATCAATTGCTAAATCACTTTGTGCTTTTATTTACAACTTCACTCCAACTAATATTCACAACTCCACATTGGTTTTTGTGGGATCTCAAATCCAACACTTGCCTCGAGGAAACGCAGTCGGATGGCTTTGTAGTTTCAACGAGAAACACCAATCTGGCGATCGGTATTTCGCATTTTGATGGCGTCTGCTTTAATGACAAAGATCCTAATCTACTTCACAGTGAACTAGTATTGGCTCTTACTGAATGCTCTGCCAGCATTCCAGTGTTTTCTGCTCATGTGATGCCCATGATGCAAAAGTTTTGCCACATTTTCATGCGTGCTTCCACTTAACCTCGAAGTGAAAGTAATCCGTAGCTTAGTTTATTGACAAGCTTGAACAATGTTTCTACAAAGCTTAATTATGGCTACAGCTTCTACTTCTTTTCTTGTTGGAAGCCACAATGATACATGATGAATCGGCACTGCTATTAATGTTTGCGATGTGCTCCGACGTATTCTCATTGAGTCAAACACGTGAGAGCCTGAAATGCCCTCACTCTGGCGTTTTGGTTCTCGTGCCCGCATCGCAAAGAAAACAGTTGCAGTGGACACTCGACTTTGATTATTGGGGGGTGAGAGAAAAAAGAATACGCCGAAATGTTGGCCATATTAAAGTTTAGCAATAGCTTAGAAGCTTATCAGCAAACTCGCTGCCTTTTCAGTCAGGTTGAGAACCAGAACTTTGGCAAAATGCAGCGAACACCAATGTCTTCAACATAAACCAGTTGGTATACAACGAAACAGCATTTTCAGCAATGATACGTGTTAATCTAACAGATGAATTCAAAATGCGATCACCCTTAGATGCTCTTAAGTTAAAAAGGACTTTTTTCAATATGTCCAGCACACTGTTGGAAGAGTCACTTTATACAAATACACCGAGAGCCTTTTGGTAGAGACTTTTCTCCCCGATACTCCTCACGAGCACGCTCCTGACTTGGTTAGTTACTAGGCTCTGTGACACGGTCTAGCCAAGGTAGAGAGGAGAGTAAGCATTCAAATAAATCTGTATTCTTTGAAATCCATAGGAATACAAAGACTGTGTTCGTCTGTTCGTACTGAAGCGTACTGACATTCTGGTCTTCCGTAGTTTTATCGTTTTTCGTCGTTTTCTTTCTTAGCAATTACGAGGTTGTTAAACAGCATACGTTTACTTCCATACAATAACACACATACAACACAACCGTAGCTGACGTTTCGGCAGAATCGCCTTCATCAGAGCCTAGAAGGGGTTTGTCGCTTTCATTAATTCGCTCGCGCATGATTGCACTTGCATGGACTCGAAAACATAAGTCAGACACCCTTTTAAAGAGGAACTGGTACGCTTTTCTTGGTTTCCGTCTTGCCAGCAACACTAAGAATAAGCGCGCCATAGAAAAATTGTGTAGCCTCCTTGTCGTTAGTGCTAAGCGAGCTCACCATGGTAGATTGATCTCGTCCGCGACAGTGGTGAGTTCCAATCGAGTCTGCCAATGATTAGTGGCATTCTAAGCGATTTTTTTTCCTTACAGAAAAAATACTGTTGATTTTTTTTCTTTCATCCTTCCCCGTGTTTCCCTAAGTCCTCATTACCACTTTTCTATACTTAATGTTCATCTATAATCTATAGTCTATAATGATCGAATTTAGTTGTTAAAAACAAATAATATGTATTTCAGGTCTAGAGCTCTTCTACTGCAACCTTTTTCCCCCTATATATTCATCAGCGTTTGTGATAGTAATGATTTAAGCAGTTTCTTATGGAACTATTATATTAAGGATGTGTTCGAATTCTATCCAAAAGCTCGTCCGATCTCATTCGAGTTGACGAATGACGCTGTCGGTACTGTGAAATTCGAACTACGTATTCTAAACAAGGTGATAGATTTAATGTTGAAATTTCTATCTATTTAATTTTAGGGTCGGAGTTCAATAAATCTGAATTGAAGTACCCATCAGCCTATTTCACTTTTTAGACATACGGTAGCCTATCCTACCTTCTGTAATGATGGGGGGATGTGTATAGCAGCGATCAGAAGTGCCCAGCAATACACATGGGCTCGACCCCCTCGCCCATGACTAATCAAACCTCCCATGCCTCCAGTGTCGGAAAATTGGTACCAGACCTATTTGGGAGGATAGCAGCACTGACTCAATATATCGGTAGGCTGCCACGAGTCATTGTAAAGGCCAAATATGCATTCACTCGCCTCCAACGATACTTAATGAAGTCGAATGCATGGCGCTTCCCTCAGGGATTGATCGACGCCGAGAGCTTTATCCTTTATCCTTTTTTATCTTATCTTCGTGCAAGTACTGCATCTCTATAATAGGCAAATCATTAAGTCGAAATTGACGGGCGCCCTTTGAAAATAAATCCTTGCAATGCTTTTTTGCTATGTATACTCTATTAGATAGCTGTGGTTAGTTACACAAAATTAATCTTTTCTGATGTTATTTTTCATTGCTTTCGAAACACAGCAAAAAGTACAAAATTGCTCCAGGGATGAGAAGTGAGGTGCTTTTTTCGAACTATCCACGGATCATCTTTTTTTTACGATTTTCTTTCGACATCGTTGCAAAAGGCATCTGCGTAAACTCGCGCAGAAAGTATACCACTTTTGACTATTCAAAGTCTGAGTTTGTTCTTTAGTGTAATGCTTTTTTTCGAAAGTCATCTGTTATTCCTCTTTAATGGTCTGATGGACTTTCTTCGAATTGCTGAAGATTTTGCTCAGATATGTCCCACACTAAAGCGTCCTTAACAAATTAGTTAGAGATAACCTGCGGCCCACACGTAGTCGTAGGTTCTTCATCATTCATGGGTAAAACCAAATCCTTCATCCTCTCTGTCGGCAGACAGGTATCACACTCAGCTGGAAGGGTAGAAACACTGGTATATCAATAGCCCTCCATGAGCCACTGCATTAGCTAAAGATAATTATGTTGATCTCTACGACCACCTCTGCTTAGTAGAGTTTTGTGCATGACACATCCAATGGGATTCATAAACGTCGAACGCATTATCCTTTTACGCTTTATATTACATGGCAAAAATTTTTTTCCTACATCATTAAACCTGTAGACCACTGCACTTCTCTTGCACTCGATTTATTTTTCTGGCATTTCTGATGTTGCTTCGGTTTCTGCCTGAGGACTCCGCCTTCTTTACGAAGGTCGTAGAGCGCTAGTCGAGACGATTATCTTTGCAATCCTGGGATAACAAAAATGGTTTGCGGGAAAACGGTGGGAGAGAAGGGGGCGAGGGGCGGAGAACCGATCGAACTAAGCACCCTGTTTGCTGAAGAACTACGTCATAATCCACTGCGCTACTCCGCCCCAGCTCCCTCATAGTTCACTCATAACATTCAGTAAGCAGTGGTGTAGAATAGTATGAAATATCAAAAATATTGCTTATTGCTATTATAATATAACACCGTACAATGACGTTTCAGTTAATCGAACCACTTCCGACATTCGAAGAAGGAGATCTGACGATTAACTTTGCTCACGATACGCCAATTCGTGTATATCGAGAATTGCTTGCATTATTCTCACCATATATGAGTGAGTTAAACTACGTTTGAAAGGACATCGTCTATTTCTTCTTAACATCCGTTGATCAAGTATGTGCATTTTACCTGTCTTCATCCACATTAAAGACTTTATTGGAGGACAGAATTTTTTCCCATTGTTTAGCCATTACCGAATTCGTAGAAGTTCACTTGTAAATGTTATAAAGCTCTTAAGCTCTCGGCACTGATCAATCCCTCAGGGATACGCCATGCATTCGACTTTATTAAGCATCGTTTGGAGATGATTGAATGCATATCTGGCCTATAATAATGATTTGTGGTGGCCTACCGATGTATCGAGTCAGTGCTGCTATCCACCCAGACAAGTCTGGTACCAACTGGCCGACCACGGAGGGACGGAAGGCTTGGTGAGCCACGGGCACGGGAATCAATTCCACTTGTGTGTTGTAGGGCGTCTCAGGCCACTGCGCTACACGCATCCTGTAAATGTTATACCATGTTTCATAGAAGAGGAAACATTACGTACTTTTTAAAATGTATTCTGAATTGCAACGTGGTGGAAACTCGCTATTAACTTATACGTGGTCGCCCAAAATGTTGCACGTCATAACTTACAGAAGTGAGGCCGTTCTGTGCCAACGGCAAACCAGACTCCAACTGCTTCAAACACTTGCTTGTATACTAATACTACCATAGAGATGGCGCACCACAACCAAGGCAAATAAGCTTTTTACAAGGATTCCATAATGCGGTTCTTTAAACTATGCTGCGAATGACTTACGCTGGATTTAAGATAGTCTTCGGTTTAAATGAGCTCTAGCGTACCAGTTGTACCGTCCCTAAAGATATCAACGCGTCGGCTATGGCGAACTCTTCGACTAACTGTTGAAAAATTGAAAAATAAGCACTGAATGCAGTAAGGTTACTTCCAATATTGTCCTTGTCTAGAAAAACTATTTGAGAACTAGAAAAGAAGCAGGAAAATCTTTTTTCTTCTGGATGTTGGTTAGTAGTGATTTCTATCCAGTCAGTCTTTCAATGACAATCTATCAAATCTCTGCCTGTATTACCCCCGGGTACCTGTTTCCAATCAGATTTCGTCGGCTTTCTTACCGTAGATTTTTTTAATATTAGTCACATCTCAAAGTAAAGGTGTCGCTTTGTGCTACACATAGAGAATTAATAAGTTGTAGACATATTTTTGCAGAAAAATGCACCGAATCAGCCCAAAAGACCTGCGTCGATGATTTTCCGAAGGACGCCTTCATTGAAATGCTTTACCATGTAAGTTCTTTTCGTCGTTGTCTACTGCAAGCTTCTCTTCCATCCATTTTGCTTCATGTTCACAGCGCACCTGGTGAGTATATGGCCATGAGTATGTAATAAGCATTATATATACCTATACCTGCTTGTGTTATTATATTATGTTGCTACTATTTACTTACTAGAGGGCCCTTGTGGCCCTCGAACACACACGTGGAATCGATCCCCGCGCCCCTGGCTCATCAAGCCTTCCATCCCTGCGAGGTCGGCAAATTGGTACTGGTGTGGGAGGATAGCAGCACTGGCTCGATACATCGGTAAGCCACCAAGAGTCATTGTAAAGGCCAGGTATACATTCAATCACTCCTAAACGATGCTTGAAGAAGTCGAATGCATGGTGCATCCCTCAGGGATTGATTAACGACAAGAGTTTTATCCTTCATGCTTTATTACTATTTTATATATATACATATATACATTTATGGCTACAGCTTTTTATTGGTCACAGTGGAAAAAAAAGTTTTTCTTAGTGGACCGTTGGTTACTGCGTTGTCGGGGAAACCATTTACAAATACAAAAGAGAAAACAAAAAGAAAACTTGTGCACCAAAAGAAACGGCTGGAAATGAAATAACTCGTGTATGGGTCGTGTCAGCACGAAAGTGTTGAATGTTCTTAAACTACGTTATTGTGGTGCACAACACAGGATATCAAATTAAAACTCTGAAAGTTGAGCCCTGTTAAGCTGAAGCTGCGCGTGACCGCCAGAAAAAGGTAATTGTGGGTTTGAAGGTCACCTGAGTTTCCAAGTTTTTCTCATATCTCAGTATACTTTTGGTAAGACTTCATATAGTACCATGCCATAAAGAAGGAATTGGCAGTGGGTAAAAAGTCGAGATGCTTTGGTCCCACAGATACTTTGTTTCAGATCTATCCGACATTGCGCCCACTCTACCGTAATATGCGAAATCTTGCCAAAGCAGCTGTCGCATTTCAAGCGATTCCACTTATTTACGAACTATCGAAAAAATCTATGGAATTTCAACACCAGATCAGTGCGTATCGTTTTCGTATCTGCTATGGAATACGCTAGCAACCAGAGAAGTAGAAGAAGCACTTGTGGTCGACAGCGTTTCTTCTAACCAAACGCACTCGTGGTTTTTTTTAGAAGAAACAACTACTGTTTTCCCTACGAATATAGTTTTCTTACATGATCTGTTTAATCGAAAAGAATTTTAATCGAAGCGTCAGCAGTGAAACGGATTTTCGTTATGTTAAAAACATTAAATGCTGAATTAAAAACTACATTTGATATTCTGAAGAGCAACCACGTCTTCATACGGTAGCGCTTGATCTCATCCTAGTTAAATCGGCAACGCACAAATTACGATCTCGTTGCCTTTCTGTTCTTATGCATTTCAAACTATTAAGTTATAACAGCATTATTCCGGAGTCTAGATGTCACTGGAACAAAAGCTACGAGCCGCACTTGACTTAGAACTCGGCCCAGCAATCGAGGAGCTCGTCTACAGGCAATTGTTTTTATCTTATACTTAGATGAACTTTTATCAAAGAGAGAGGAATAATTTTGACGGAACATTTTTGCGTTAATTTATTGTATTCCACGTCAACTCTCTGTTTAAAGTGGATTGTATAGCGAATCACTCTTTAAAATACGTTGGTTTGATTTCGAGTTCTCATTAAACAATTTATAGCTGTATCGGCTACTTTTGATTTTTGCCATCGTACACGATTTACTTTGATAGGGCAGCTCAAGATGGAGTATGGGGACACTTAATCAAGCTCGGATTTGAGCCTGAGACATTTTTCGGTGCCGAGATCTATCGAAGATTAGTCTGCCCTGCCATTCTTGCCGTAAGTGTTTTTTTTACTTATTTGGTAGTGATTTGATCTATAGCTTCTGGTCTTATTATCAAGTCATTTTCATCGGTCTCTACTGACTATAGCGTTTGCGATTGATCACCAGTATTGTGGCCGAGGTTCAATGGGTGACGACCAGTCACATATGGTAGCTTTCCCTAACCTGTCGTAACTCTCGGAAAAAGGGCGCGTGTGGCGCAGTGGTCGGAGGGGACCCTGCGACATACGTGGAATCCATCACGCACGAATGGTCTACCAAGCCCTCCATCCCTCTGGGTTCCGCAAATTGGTACCAGACTTGTCTGGAAGGGGATAGCAGCACTGGCTCAATACATTGGTTGGCCACCCGCGAGTCATTGTAAAGGCCAGATATGCATTAAATCACCTCCAAACTATGCTTAATGAAGTAGCAAGCATGGCCCATCCTGAGGAATTGAACAATGCCAAGAGCTTTATCCCTTATCCTTTTAACGCTCGTAATATCTAATCTATTTTAGGGTCGACAAAACGACTATGGAACACAATTTGTCGTAAGGCCGTACATCCAACCTGAATTCTTCTCGGAAGAGGTGAGGCAATCATTGTTAAGAAGATTGTAAGGTTTAACTTCATCTAGTGAATAAAGCAAATTGCTAGCAAATAGTGTGTTTCGAAGTTGAGCTACACTGATGCAGTAGAATAAATTTCCTTCATTTAATTAGCTTCAAGTACCTATAAGTGTTCAAAATATAATACAGCTCTTACAATTCATTTGTGACACCTGACCTATTATTGGCTATGCTGTCGATTAAAGAAAAAGCAAAAAGAAAGTGAGCTTCGCGGGTTAAAATAAACCGCTGAACCCACAATGCATTGGAAACAATGCACTGCATTCACTCTGCCTACAACTTGTTTATTGTACCCAATTTATTTAGCTCATTATGTGTCAATATTGACTTATAGTATTAATGTAATATAAAGAACATGAATAAGGAATGCTGACATCTGTACATTCCAGTCAATTTTACTTTTGTGCTGTACATTAAATTACATCCATGTATGGATCCGATTCATAGAATTTCTTTCTCAGTCGTCCTTGAATAAGTCGAATGTAACCCTCATATTCCGTCGAACACCGTTCTATGTCAATCGTGGATTAATTCAAGTGCATGGAACAAGCAAATTCACGGTGACGTCAGAAGGTAGGCTTTTGTATCCACATTGTACATATCATAAAAAATTATTATCTTACATAAATTTACAGGACATCTACATGCACTTTTCACCCAGGGAAATGGAAGAACAGTGTGCAAAAGGAGCTTTGGTCCCCGGAGAAGTTAGTTTCCTCTCCATTACCGCAGATGTTTTTCTTTACCTCCAATATGCAGTAATGGCTCCTTAGAAGTGAAATTTAAATGGCAAATTGGTTATGACATAAGGTAAAAACCAAGTCGATATTTTTCTTCGAAGATGGAGCATAAATCCCACAAAACTCTATAAGAGATAAATTCTTGCTTTCAAGTTTAAGGTTTCGACGCTCTCCACAGCTGCTAGATGTTTGAAATATCACTGGAGTATCAAAACTTTCGAAGAATTCTTAGTAAATAAGAATCAGATTACTCTACGAGCGAACGCGATGTCGAAGACGTTGGGCTGCATGAAATGTTCTCCTAGGTGCTAGTGGCATTGTTGTGCTCCCTGTATCCGCTTGGACCAGAAGTACCGACGCATTTCCTCAGAGCAGCCATTGTTTTTTTGTCACGACCACGACTGGAATCACGTGAAGAACCAACTTGAACAGGTACCGAATCCTTTGTAATATACACCTTTATCAAGCTTCCACAAATAAATGTAGCTGTTTAAAATACATGTAGTAAGTAGCAAGAGGCAAGTAGTAAGACGTAAGTTGTATGGCGCAGTTGTAAGAGTACGGTGTAATGAACTCGAGAACAGTGGTTCGATCCTACTGCGCGAAAAAAACCAAGCTCTCCTTCTATGCTGTGCTAGCAGATTCATACCAGAGATGTTTGAGAGAAGAAAAAATTGACTTGGTAAATCGGTTGGATTCCCACTTCCAACTTAACTCATTTTATAAGCGAGTATGGATCATCTCTGAGTTGTCACGAATGCAGTTGAATCTATGGCGCTTTCCTAAGGGTCGCTTAACGTTGAGCTCTTTCTCCCTCATCGTTTTACTCCTTAGAGTGGTTTATATGTAGTTATGTAGAAGGTAAGATATTAAACCAACTTCGATGTGTTGTTGTTGGCGTTCAAAGTTGTCTTTTTCAGAATTTACTTCAAGAACCACCGGAATCGTGTGATGTTTACCGTGATCAGATCATATTTGCTGAGAATTTCGACTTAAGAAATATGCTCAGTATTTGCATTCAAAGAGCTGAGGCAAGGTCGGTCCCATTTGGATCTACTGAATTACAACAGACTTGAACGTTGTTGTGCTAAACTATCGACCAATAAATCAATACATCTTACCGTCCGTGTCTACTGATCGAGGTAGCAATGTGATGGGTGTCCTGGTGCCGTTCGTGGTTTTTATCTCCGCTGTTACCGCATCTTCATTCTCTGAATTTTCTCTGTTGATTTTCAGCTGCAACGCTTTTGCCAACGAATTGGTGAGACGTAAAGATTTTAATCTGATCTCGTCAGAAACAAGAGATTTGATAATGGATCGACTGTGTAGCGGTTGGGGCTTAGAGCCAAAGCACATGAATAAATTGGGTACAAGGTAAGACGGTTGGACGACCATCTCGGCTTCAACATCACAAATCCAAATATAGGCTCAGCCTTTGGTTATGGAATTGGGGCCTCTGGTAGCCCAGACTGATGGTCACTGTTTTCAACAAGAAGAGAAGCTCACCCTAACAACTCTTCCATAGAATTTCGTCGCTGAATTTAGGAGAGCAGAGAGCTGCACCACCTACGCAATTATACGACAGTTGAACAAGATTCCTAGCGATTGTTTTGATCATAGTTACAGAACACGTCTTAATTTTGACGACAGCACGCCACCTTACAATCTATATGTGTGGACGTAGTTTAGTATCTAAACGGACTACATTGCGCCTTTGGAAGCACTCCTTTCTTATGATCTTAGTTCTGCTCTCTTAACGATAGCAAGAAAATTATGTAAACAGAGTGATCCGCTGTTCATTCATATAGAACTGATTAGCTAAACTTGATATAATCCGGATCATTTTCCCCATCATAACATCGTCGATTCCAGAGAGCCAACATCATTCCGTGAACGACAAATTGGACTCACCGGTGGAGGACCTCAATGTTTCGACGATGAACGTAATATGGCTACTTTAGCTAACTTGGACTCCGACTACTATTTCGGTTCTGTTGGAGAACTCTGCGTAGTGAAAAATTGATCACTGAAATCTTGTCTGATGATTTGAATTCAGCGCCTCCTTTATGAAACCCCATTGCAATTTACGTAGATATGCGTTCTTGTTCACATCTACTAACTTCTTCACATGCGTCTTAGACAACGACATCAGCCACTTCGCAGATGTTCCTAGATTTGAGTAGACGCCACACTCCCCTGTTCTATTCCGCAACTATCAAAGATTGTCCGTGTTTTTTGTCCATGTACTTAATGATGCCTTGCTACCACGTAAAAGTTCTCGCTTTCAGTAATCTCTCCCTTCGTTTAACCATCACTGAATAGTTTGCATGTACGAAATACACCTGTTTTGCCTGGGATAAATGAATATAATGCTTTTAGGTGGATTTAACGTGTATACATATTGTGCCAAACAACCAAAGTTTTTTTGTCACCTATGGTCAACGAATGTGTGAAGGATAAAAAAAAGAATTAAGCACTCGGCGTTGATCACTCCCTGAGGGATGCGCCATGCATCCGACTTCATTAAACATCGTTTGGAGGTGATTGAATGCATATGTAGTCATTAAAGTGAGGTGGCCCAGCGATGTATCGAGCCAATGCTGCTATCCTCCCAGACAGGTCTGGTAGTAATTTGCTAACCCCCGAAGCGATGGAAGGCTTGGTGAGCCATGGGCGCGGGGATCGATCCCATGTGTATGATGCAGGGCGCCTCCGACCACTGCGCCACACACACCCTCAGTTAGAAGCTAAGAGGCTTAATAAATTGACAATGAAAACTTGTTTTGATATCTCGCACGTTCTCACATTCAGCACTGCGACGAAAAAAACAGCCGCGTTCTTCAGTTAGTGGCTTTGCATGGTTGCTAGTCAGATCACGTACAGCTAGTTTCAGTTGATGGGCGGTGTGTGGTAGTGAATAGCCCTCAATTACTTGGAAGAGCTAGTAATTTTTTTGTACGACCGCGTTTTTCACATCTACTGTGCGCATCCCAGCACTTCCCACATTCGAATCGTTTCCTCGCATCAACCATTTTCGAAGGTTTTCCAACTTTTGCATGCGGCTTCGCCTGCTGCTTGGGAGTTTCCTCTTCCCTACAAATGTCGTAGAATGCTAGTCGATTCGATTCTCTCTGAGTCTTAAGATCGCCGGGCTAGAGCGTTGCCACTTGGACTGCAGAGAGTGAGCTTTTTGCAGACAAGTTTGTCTGGTCACAATTTCCAAACCCCGGAGAAATAAGAGGCTTGATGGGTCCAGGGTGGGTCCGAACCACTACCATGCTCGTGAGGATTTGCATCACTGCTAATGCACTAACTCCCTCCCCCCACTCCTAGAGCTATCAGTTAGGAGCTATATAAGAACACCATTGTTATTAAGATAGCTGGACCGATTGGAGCGATGTATAGATGAGGTTGGTGGATTTGCTAAGGCGAGATCACTCAATAATAATAGCTGTCTTCAATACGAACGTACTGAGTGTGAAATCAAGAGTGGTCAAAATGGAGACGTTATGATGGAAACAACCTGTGTTAAAAGCAATTGAATTTTTTTAGACGTTGACAACGTTGGAGCAGTGCTAAGCAATTAAGCAAGAGTTACTCACAGAGAATTATAACAGAACTCCAGTAAAAAACTAGTTTCTTTGTCAAATTTTGCTAATAGCTCACCGTACGTTGTAAACATCTGTCAAAAACACCAGTCAGAGCATCACCCAACACCAGGTTATTGAATCTGACACGTGCTTACCTACTTGGGTACTTGGACGATCCATTTTCACGAGTTTTGAGAATCCCAGCACATTTTTCATACGTTTCTTTGCCTCGCCGTCGTTGTCCATGGTGATGGTCTGTTTCGAACATGGTGGCAGATGCGAGCGCCATGATCTGTAAAATAATTGCAGCTGCGAGTACAGCTGTTTGACTTCGATTACGAATAGGAGCACTCAAAGCGTACGTGGCCATCCCAAGAGACGCATGCATTCTCGTGGAATCCACTCGACAGCTTTTTTCGTCCATCTGTCGCCTGTTCTTCTCGTTATATGACCAGTCGATCTAGTTTTCGCTATTTGACATACAGAGCTCATAAAGTTAATTATTATGTTTAAACCACATCCTTGTCAACCTTGAAGATGTCCGGTGACATTTTCCTTCTGTAACCTTGTAAATGTGCACAACATGAGTGACTTCATCCCTGGAATCAACAACAATGTTTTCCGAGACGCCAACAAGGATTGCAGGGCTGGTGTCATAGCGTACAATGTCGGTGTGTGGAAAGTCTCGAACATCATTTCCGTTAGCCGTTCGCTGTTCGCCTGCAGATTCAGTGGTGCTCCTGCGAGCAGAACCTGATGTTGACTGGCACAGACAGGCAACTCATTCGCGAACACGTGCTGCTACACCTTCTTCTTATCTTCCCAGTTCGTCACAACGCCGCCTTCGATTGGGATCCGAATTTAAGAGCTCCTGCAAAGGGAAAAAATCTGCTCCAGAAAAACGCAAGAGAATCAAACCGGAGAATGTAGCAATAATGGAAAAAACGATTGCTCTTAGACTCATAGCTCATGACAGATCAATAGGTGGAGCTTAACAGCCATCTTTCCATTTGTCTCATCAATAAAGTTTAAAGTTCATTGGGCTAAAAGAACGTTCAAGAATTTCCAAAATATTACAGAAAGTCATTCAGGGATGCACACCCTCGACGTGAACTATGTTTTTAGTTTAACTCAGCTCTCAGTTCGCATGGGTCAACTAAAGTATCACCTGCATCACCTGTGGTCCCGTTGATCGTCGAGTGACTCGAGCGGGCACCAGTAAATCTTCCATTTTTATCTAACTAAACTATACATGGTATAAATTCTTCGCTATCACAAACGCTTTGTCGCATAGTCAATGCCGTAGCCATTTCCACTCATTTTTATAGAGTTTCGTTTCCTTTTTACTTAGAATATTACATGGATCCCTTTGGAAGCAAATATGTTAATGGAATATCGACCTGACTGTGGAATTGAGCGGAGAAACAACGCAACTCACTTCTTCTGGAAAGCGTCTTGGTGCCGCCATACGAATCTGGTTGACCCATACAGGTGATCATTTCCTCATGTGGTGGACGACCGATAATGGAAGGGAAGGACGACCCTCTTGGCTTATCGCCAGTAAATCCTGCCTTGTCCACATCCCCTCAACCGTTGTCGATCACCATAGCAGCGTTTTTATAGCTCGACATAGTTTCGAGAAGTCAGATTGTTACAACACGAGAGATTCATAATTTAATGCTTCACAGCAGTCTCAAAAATATTATCTGTGACAAAAAATATTGGATTGCGAAAAAGTTCAAGATTTCTTGTTCTACTAGGACTGATTTACGTCTGTATGACCGTCTACGCGAAACATAAAGTTGCGTAAATTGCCCTTATGGCAGAGGCGGTGATTGCATGAGTTCAGGTACGATGCACCTGATCTCTTGTAATCCTTGCGGCAATGAATATTTTGGCAAAACGGGCGGACCTTTATGGAACCGCATAAGAGACCACCTAGACGGCCAACGAAAAAGCTAGGACCAGAGTACCCCCACTAGGGACGCGTGGGATACCAAAAACACAGCGGGAGACGATTTTGGTATAAAAGTCACTATGCTGGAACAGAATGCCCAGACACCAGCGCACAAAATTCTTGGTGCGTTTTGATAGATACCAAGCACCCTTAGAATGAATAGGAAGGAGGAATGGTCAAAGATCACACGTGATCTCGCCCTGTACCTTCGCATCCACTTTTTGATGTGGGGTGGTGCATTCATCAACCATATGCGACTCTGATCAGTTGTTCTTCCTAAGTAGAAGGTATGTAATAAACGGTGGATTTTTTCGAGAAGCTGTTGATCGTGTGGCCATTTAGAAATATCGAGAATTATCTGGTTGTTTTATGTTCTGTCCCATCATATTCAAAGCGGTTTATAGACTTCAATATGTCAGGTTTCTTCTTCAGGATATGGATTGATATGACATTTTATTTTGGCGGGAGAGATATCACTGGCGGTGTTGTCTGTCCTCTCTGGGTTGGATGGGTTGCAATGATGATGACGACTCATCTCAGGCCTAGGCCGGCCAGTTCCACAATGCGCGGCCAGTGCATGCTCGGCGTCGTAGCCATTATAATGACCGTCGCTAATGGTATGATATCGATTGATCTCAATACTTTTTTAAATAACTTTTTATTATTTCCCCATGCTTCATCTCCAAAGATCTTGTGCTTTTTTCTTCTTGTTTCGCTCTCGATTTTATTATCAGAAAGGGACGTCCATTCTTCCTCGTCAATCTCATCTTTTTTCTTAAACCACGAGAAAAAATGCTAATTCTGATAACATCCTTCTCTCATGAAATCAGTTATAGATGGCCGATAGTCTCGAGAAGCATTGCTATTGATCTTATTGTATTGAAATCGCTATGGACATTGACAGGGGGCGGATAGCACAGTAGTAGTGACGTCCGTGATCACGACCATGATGGTCGAGAAATTGGTACCGGACATGTCTGGGAAAAAATCACTCTCTGCAATCCAGTTAGGAACGCTCCAGCCCGGCTATCTCAGGACTCCAGGGAGAATTGCTCGACCAGCATTCTACGACATTCAAGATGAATTTAAAGTTCTCAAGCAGCAACCGAAGCCATACGGAAAAGTTAGAAGATCTTCGTGGACAATAGAGGCGGGAAAACGAGTTTAATGTGAGAAGTCTTGGGATCCGAGCAATAGACGTGAAGACGGGTCATATGAAATAAAATAGAAACAATAAAAAAAATGGGCATTGACATTCATTTCAGACTTCTTTATGTGTTCTACACTTCTGTTCAAAACCTTCTAAACCGTCTAGTGTAAGGGCACCATTTTCTAATAATCAAACAACTGTATATTTTTGGTCTTTCTCGTAGCTCTCATTGTTTGATAGGTAGTCACATTCTCTTCTTTCAGCGCAATTCAACATTCCGCTTCCGTTTGGTAACATTGGCTTGAAAAAAGGAGATGACGGTAATGTTAGTTGTTTTTTCTTCCATATTTTCTTGAATACAGTACGATTTTCCGGAAATTCTTCATTTTCACCTATATTTTTTGCCATTTTGTATTTTGGATGAGCTTTATTGTTGTAAAGACAGCGGAATGTATTCCTCTTAGGCTTATGAGTACTGTTTCAGTTAGAAATCACTTCAAATGAGGGCTTCAATCTTTTTGGTTACGGTGGCCGACGAAATGTGAAATTGACAACAGGAAACGGCACATTTCACATCAAAAAGTAAGAGGGAGAAAGACAGAATGAGAGAGAGAGAGAGAAAAAACAGATTTAGAAGAAAGTTTTTCTTTTGATCAGATTTACGCCAATGATAGAGACGACGACGACGATAGCCATCAGTGGCATTGACCCCGTCTAATTGAGGTTATGATATGTCCTCTTTATGAAACACATCGAACACAGTGATGAAAGAAATCTTTCAATTTAATGATTAGTTTTTTGCCAAACTAATTTTATGAACCGTCTTTACATGTTGAGTCCGACTTCTTTCATTGGACTCATTACCATGCATCCACTATCTATGACGGCCTTTTGATTTGCATATGGCTTCCACTGCTGGTTAGGATTTTGTATTATTGATAAATATGATGAAAAGCATTTAATACTGACCAAGAGTGAATGTTCCAGTAGTACTTGGGAGTGTTCGCAGATCTTGACCGCAGGCATTCTTCAGCCTTTGAGGATGATAAGTAACTCTGCACAAACAACTCTGGTAGTAGTTTTCTGCCTCCTGAAGTATGTGAGGCTTGGCTGATCCGGTGTAGAGTTTAGCTAATAACAGCATATTTCTTGTAGGAAGCTTCTAACCAAGCTTTCATCAGACTTTCTTGGTAGAATAGGAACAAACGTCGGTAGACCCGTTCAAGTTACTATATACGTAAGATATGCAATTAGGCACCCCCTGTTGCTTTGAATGAAGTCTAATGCACATCCATCCCCAAAAGGTTGATCAATGCCGGACGCTTTTTACAGCTTGTGGTAACAGATATTCTTTTACCTGCTGAGAAATAAAAAAGACGAAAGAGGATGTGAACTAAATTATCAATTAAATGACATGTTCTGCAGGATAATTTCTTGCCTTGAAGCGCCCTAGCGCCAACTTTGAGATCGGTTTTTCTTTCCTTCAGGAGAGGATACAGCATTGGTAAACGGATCACAATACGGCGGCTCAGGTTCCTTCAAATTCGATAACGAAAAAGGCATCGACATTGGACAGAATGTCACTGTCGGCGATCAAACAGTTGTGGTAAGTTGCATGAGAATGTAAATTTGTCCTGATTCGCAACAAATAGATTGGATAGGGGCGCGTGTGGCGCAGTGGTCGGAGGCACCCTGCAACACACACGTGGGATCGATACCCGTGCTAATGGTCCACCAAACCTTTCACCCCTCCGGGGTCGGTAAATTGGTACCAGACTTTACTGGGAAGATAGCAACACTGGCTCGATACATCGGTAGGCCACCGCGAGTCATTGTAAAGGTCAGATATGCAGTTCCCAGGATCGACTTTCTATTAACCTCGGCATTGGAATATGAATGCGTCGTTTTCTTGTTCAGCAATCGCGAGGTTGTTAAACAAATGCAATACAACAGTAGCTGACGTTTCGGCAGTATCGCTTTCTTCAGAGCCGCTTTTTTACGTGCCTTCCAATGAGGAAGATTAGAACAGCTGATTATAGTCGCATAAGGTTGATGACTCAGTCATCGCCTCTAAACGATGCTTAATGAAGTCGAATGCAAGGCGCATCCCTCACGGATTGATTAACGCCGAGAGCTTTATCCTTTATCTTTCAGATTGGGAAACAAATATTGATTATCTTGTACAGAAGCCAGCATTGAAAAGTCACATTCCATGTAATTAGATATAGGCTTATATATCCACTAAACATCGGACAAGTTGTGTAGTTACCAACGTTTGTGCAAACTTGCCTACTCATATGGCTTTTCTTCAAATGTTATGGGCTTAGAACTTCTGTTCGATGTATTGTCTTGCGGTTGGCATTGTGTGTTGGTTCTACTTCAGCCTGGTTTGCCACTTTCCCTCTTCTTTAAATTGATTCTGGGTTTTTTCGAAATTCTAGAAGAAAACCATTCCGGGACATTCAATGACTTTCCCTCAGAATTTCGATAGTCTTGGTGAGTTTAATAAAGTAGGTTTAGTGTCTTATTTCCGGGATTTCTGCATGAAAACTTTGATACCAATGTTCATAGCGGCAAGTGATTCAGTACGATGTAACTGACCTCAGAGATTTTTGAACTACTGATGGCTTATTGAACCGAAGACTGGATTGGTCAGCACTATTCTTTAGATGAAATAAAGCAGCTTCTACGAAACGGTAAAGGCTGCAAAATTTAATTCCAGGGTGGTCCTGGACGCGAGTCAGGTTTTCTGGTCGGTTTACTAGATGCCATTCAACGACTCACCGGCGGTGCTCATCACTAAACATTTCACGAAAAACATCTAACCGAGGACATTCTTGTTGCTATAGTTGTTGAGTTATAGATGACATTATAATGTGGTCATACCAAGTTTTTTCTCAAATAACTTTTATTCATTGCATATTCTGTAAGTGAACTATCGCAGACTCACGTCGATATACCCTAGTCGATCGTGAAATAACTGCCTATTGTCATTTTATTTGGTCAAACATACTACCATCGCCACTATTTCTCCTAAAATTTGTCATTGCGTTGGTAATAATTTGTCTACATCAGTTAAAGCAAGTTAGTTAGACAAAGTTAGTGTGACGAAACAACACAAAGACGTCTGCTTAGTGAAATCAACAGAATGCATATTACTGAGCTGTTGATGGAAAGGGTCTGTTTTGAAGATGAAGCAAAGGACGATAGCAAATCGCTAAAAGTTTCCTCCGAAGTCATTTGTGAAATGGTTAGTTTACATTGACACTTCCCTCCCTTCAATGGTTTACCAGATCGTGGAACTGGCGATGTTCCTAGATATCGAGTTGTTATCTACACTGAGAAGTTCACAAATATACTTAGGCTATCCATGCTGAAAATGGAGTAAAAGGCTACAAATTTACATGTGCCTGATGTTGATTTTCGAACATTCCTCGAATGAATGGGGTGGACTGGGCAAGTCTGGTGAACCGATAGGACGAATGGAGATTCTGATAACGCAGCAATTTATTCGATCACTAACGGATTAGAGACGATAAAGGTGAAGGAATTTTTCTATAGAAAGCCAGTGACTAAATGGCGTTCGCTATTGGTTCAAAGACGTGAAGGCATTAAATTCGAAAGATTGCACGTTGTGTGATCTTTGTTCTATTCGATATATTCTCAACACTAGTGCTTAAATAATTCCATAAATCACTAAGATTCGTAGAGGCCTATTTTCGTGTCACTGATAATTTCTTGGTTTGGTGAGATTTTTTTATTTCTGGGCTGTCGAAAGCCGTTCTAGAGCTTTCTCGAGTCCTCTACACTTCTGTCACTTAGCGACTCCACAACGATAGCAAATATTTGTTCCATTGTTTTATCCATAACTGGCCTTCCAGATACGATGATCTCTTTGTCAGCTTGGCAGACCTACTGGATAAATGAATCCCTGGAATGAGAAATTATTTCTTTAAGGCGTCCGATTCCACTGTGAAACTAAACTTTTGCAAAATTACTACAGATTGGTCATGAAAACAACGTAGTTAAATTTTAACTTGTTGTTTACAGCCTCCTCTTTTTAATGGCAGGGTATATTGCGAAATATAACTTCAAAGATGCTGAGATAATGTTTGCCGTTTTATTTACTGTCTACTACTTTTTAATGGCAGGGTACAATGCGAAATATAACTACAACGATGCTGAGATATTTGCAAAACTCCGGACCGCAGGTGTCTGCGGTGGGGAACGAACGCGCTATTGTCCTTTCCGCGGGGTAGCGCGTTCAACACCACACCATGCGGGTCCTTCGTTTCGCCTGTCTCTCAGCTAATTCTATCGATCTGTGCCGTCAGCAATCACCCGTCACCGGGACTGATCTGGGGAGCCCACATCGGCATTAAACCCAGTTAAGCTGAGGGGTGATTGCTGACGACACAGATCGATAAGAACTAGCTGAGAGACAAGCGAAACGAAGGACCCACATGGTGTGGTGGTGAACGCGGTACTCCTCGGAAAGGACAATAGCGCGTTCGTTCCCCACCGCAGACACCTGCTGTCAGAGTTTTGCAAATATCTCACCATCATTGAAGTAGTCAATTTTTTTAGTTTTTGACCGGTTTAATTTAATTTCCTAATTAACTTAGCTTTAAGTTAAAAATTAATTAATCAGTTTCACTCCTTATTTTTTTAATCTTGATCTTCCTCTTAGCGGTTTTACCGCTTGATTAGGGGTTGGCACGTGTTGAGTGTCGGGCTGCGATGTAAAGAGGTGGAATTTATCCTCTAGGCAGGGTCTCTCTAGCTGATAAGGAGTACGGCTTTTCCATCAGGAAGCCTAGCTAAGAGTAAACCAAGACCAGATAGAGCAACGTACTGGTATCTAACCAGCTGCACCGTGAAAAATCTCCCTCTGATCCACAAGGGCGTCGACTACCTGTGGTGGTGAAGACATGGGGCAGACTTTTGGCCTGGCTGACGTGGGCTCTCCGGGGAACCGTAATGGCTGAATCATCATAGCTTAGAAAAATTGGAAACTGTTATGGGGTCCGTACAACCAATGAAGACGGCAAGTTTCCAAGCAACTGGGTAATCTTGGCCTTTCTTCCCAGCTAGTTATTTATGGTTAGCATTATTTGTATTAGTTATTTTAGTTACTTGCTTGTATTTGCCCATTTTGGGTAATAAATTGTCTAGTTATTTGCATCTATTTAGGGCAGTTATTTGCCTAGTTAAGCTCACGGATTTCCTCATTCTTGTTTGAAGATAGGCACACACAAATGGCTTGGCCTCATGGACAATTGAGCGGACATCACCAATAAGCTGATTTTTCTGCTGTAAAGCGGTTTTTTAAAGTTTTCAAAGGATAACCATGCTATGGAATTCAAATCAAATCACCACAGTATTGGTGATCTACGTAGAAACGGAGAGTTCGTCCGTCCGATATTAATCGCTATATGAGTCGATCTATACTAAGATAGTTTCGATAGATATGTTTCGTGGAATTTTTTTCAGTTCTGCGACGCAGTTTCAGTTTTTTTCTGAATAGTCGTTGTTCGTCAAGGGGTGATCGTCAGTTCACAAGCGGTCGCATGTTCGATGCTATACCAAAGGCAAACTATGCCCTCATGGGATCGATGAATTGGTAAAGGGCTTGATAAACCAAGGAAGAGAAAGACTGACTTGATCAATAGGTTATGCTCCGCAAGTCCTGCATAGACAAAATACGCATCAAGTCACCTTTGCAACACTGCGAATAAATTAGATCCATTGATTATTCACACCATGCTTAAATGAAAGTCAGATAACAGTAGGATTACTTCGCTACGTTCAAGTTTATCTAATACCGACTGCTGCTGCGGAATCGAAATATCCGTTGAAAAAAACTATTTGTTATCAACGGATAGCCATTATCAACAGCAAACGTGCTCAATAAAAGAGCGCTGTCAGGTAAGGTTACTTCATTCAAGCGGTGCTCCAATGAGAGGATTGGACTCGATATGACGAGGAAAACACCACATCAAGAAGGCGAAGGACTCTGGACATCGACTCGGACAATCAGCTCTGAAATAAACAAACTAACTCCCCACGTCCGGCTTTCTATTAACCTCGGCATTGATTGAATAATTCTTTCTACTTCTGTTTAGCAAACACGAGGTGTTATTTTTATTTCTTTATTTACGCACAAGCTGACGCTTCGGCGGATTTCGCCTTCCTCAGAGCCTGGGAAAGGTCAAGTTGACTGCAATCTACATGGTCAAACGCCTCCATAACCGAACAGAGAAAACGATGAACCAAGATTTCAATCACACTGAACACAGCTTTACACACTCTCCGCTTTCTATGAGGCTTCCACTGAGTATGTCGCGTGGAGACCAACCGCACAGAATTCACATGGAAGCCTGATATGCCCCTCCCATCAGAATAACAGGCTTATATACTGCCCAATATCACGCGTGATAATGAGGCATTCTTCCTTTGCGGTTCATTTTCGGCTTTCTGGAATTAATCCAGAACGCCTCGAGAGTTTTGCACGCTTGTGTTCTCGATTCCTGTGCGAGGATCGTGACACGTACTTCAAAGTCCTCCCCGCTATGTCTCTGGGTCCTATGCGTGCCTAGTGGAGTATTTGGTCTACGTATGCCGACTAGGTGTTCTTTTATACGAACGCAGAGTGGTCTACCCGTTTCAGCCAACGTATTCGTCCCCGCAAGCTTTTATAAGAGATCAGATAAACTGTACCTGAACTCATGCAGTCACCGTCTCTACCATTGGGGGCAAATTATACAATTTTGCGTTGCACATAGACGGTCATATAGGGCGGTTAGGAACTAGTTGGCGTCTTAGATTGCTCGGTGGCATTTCATTTATCGTTACCGAATTCTCTAGACCGGCCCTTCTTAAACAGTGTTTTATAGCTGCACTTACTTCATTTGAGATGAAGGGCAGGATAAACGGGACCTTATTGTCGCTAGAGTTATCGTTTGGGGGCCTGTTGTCTCCTCTACACCTGACCCGAGCTACAGTTTCGTAGCCATTAGAAATGGCTATTTGCCGCGCCAAGTCCCAGGGACTCCTCTCTCTGCTCTCTTCCCGTGCACACGTTGGTTGCTGTTCGAAACATGTAGCTCGGGAGAGATGTAGAGGAAACCACAGGTCCGCCAACGATGACTCTAGCGACAATAAGGTCCCGTTTATCCTGCCCTTCATTTCAAATGAAGTAAGTGCGGCTATAAAACGCTGTTTAAGAAGGGCCAATCTAGAGAATTCGGTAACGATAACTGAAATGTCACCGAGTAATCTAAGACGCCAACTAGTTCGTAACCCCCTATACGACCGTCTATGTGCAACGCAAAATTGTATAATTTGCCCCAATGGTAGAGACGGTGACTGCATGAGTTCGGGTACAGTTTATCTGATCTTTTGTAAAGCGTGGGGGGACGAATACGTTGGCAAAACGGGCAGACCACTCTGCGTTCGTATAAAAGAACACCTAGTCGGTAAACGTAGACCAAATACTCCGCTAGGCACGCATAGGACACAGAGACATAACGGAGAAGATTTTGAAGTTGACAGGTTACGATCCTCGCGCAGGAATCGAGAACACAAGCGCGCAAAATACTCGAGGAATTCTGGATCATTTCCAAGAATCCTGAAATGAACCGCAGGGAGGAATGCTTCATTATCACGCGTGATATTGGGCAGTATATAAGCCTGTTATTCTGATGAGATGGGTACATTACGATTCCATGTGAATTCTGTGCGGTTGGTCTCCACGCGACATACTCAGTGGAAGCCTCATAGAAAGCGGTGAGTGTGTAAAGCTGTGTTCAGTGTGATTGAAATCTTGGTTCAGCGTTTTCTCTGTTCGGTTATGGAGGTGTTTGCCCGAATAGATTGCTGTCAACCTGACCTTTCCAGGCTCTGAGGAAGGCGAAATCCGCCGAAACGTCAGCTTGTACGTAAATAAAGAAATAAAATAACACCTCGTGTTTGCTAAACAGAAGTAGAAAGAATAAACAAAGTAGTCGGAAGGTTAGCTAAGTAAATGTTTGGCAACAGCGTTCTGTTAGTTTATCAAAGAAATAAGGTACTTCGGATAGAGTCGAATCCACGTTGTGTTCCATCGGGAGCGGTTAACTTTGAACGCTCTTACACCTTCCGCATTTAGTTCTTTCTGGGCCACCGGAAGGAAGTATCATCTTGAGTGCATCGCACAGGAATTTCTTCCATTATATTGATTAGCGCTAGGTGGATTTTAACGGAGACGAACCATCTAGAAGCAGAGAATGATGTCATGGTGAAGAACTGGCTGAGAGAAAGGCAAAGTCAGGGGCTCGATGGTGCAAGAGGGGACACATCAACCGCCGGAAGAGTAATCATAGGTTAGAATCTAGCGGTCTGATTTGCAAATATCTCACTATCATAGTGGCATTTTGGTTCTAAAAATCTTGCATAGTTCAGGAAAGGTTTTTTATACTGAGCAGGGACGCCGTGACTGTCCAAAGCTTTAATGACCTCCTCTATCTCAAGCGAATCGAAAGGTTTCTTTAAAGAAATGAAAGTGAGAGAGAGTGGTCTCTTGTACTCTTGCGATAGTTTAGTGAGTTTTGTGGTTTCGTAGATGTTGTCCGTCATAAAGAATACTTTTCAAAACCCTTGCTCCTCTGAAGAGTTTGAAAAAAGCAGACAGCAAGGAGATTTTTTTCGTTCTTGCCAGTAGCGGGTAGGCCACCGTTCTTGAACAATAACATGGTCTTTTTGACCTTCCATTGAATGGGAACATTGCATTCCTACACGTAACGTGTGAAGAGCTGGGACATTGTGTTTATGGGAGCTAGCGGAAGGCTCTTGGAATGTTCGGTATCCTTTCCGAATCAGGTGTCTTTCAATTTTTCATTGACGAAAATGTGGGGTTTTCGCAGCGAGAGCCGATGGTACGATATATCCGTCCTCCTTTATTTAATATGAGGGTGGGTCGGACGTAGCTGTTGAAGAGATTCGAGTAGTAATTGTAAACTGTTTTCTTCATTGCCTTTCTAGGAGCTGTAGCTGTTCCATCTGAACTTAGTAATGGAATCATCTTGGTCTTGTAATTGGTGAAGTTTGGTAGGCTATGCAATTGCTCTTACCAGCTCCTGCTTTTGACTATAACTGCTGCCCTTCTCTCCTTAATACCTTCATTTATCTCTTTTTTGCAGTGATCTGGGAGCTCGGACGTGCTTTGGCATTTTTCTTCAATCAGTGCAGTTCTATATTGGCGTATCATCTCGAGTATATTTAGAAAGACGCATCCCTTCATGATCTCCGAACACTCAGCTTTCATATCGCTAAGATGAGGAGGATGAATAAACCGATGGCACTATAAGCAAAAAACATAATTTGCCCTGAACGACTAATGATTTAAATAAATTTTTGTTTGGGATAGTTTCTGGATTCCCTTTTTTTGAATTTATCTGCTTTTTTCGCGTGAAATGAAGTCCTCTACAAGGAGGCGATGGTCTGTTCCCGCGTAGAATTTTGGGACAACAGCGACATCGGTTAGGTAAAGCCTTCGATTTGCTATAATGTGACCTAGTCGCAATGGTACTTTTCACTGAAAGACTTCCACGTCCAGCTTTGAGAGTGAGACTTCTGGAATTTCGAGTTACCAGGAATGATTTTGATCATCATGATAAACTCAAGCAGCCGGTTACCCATTTCGTTCCATTCTAATCCGTGGGTCCTAATGTGATGCTCTTCAGACGTTCTTTTTAGTCCAGTTTTGGCGTTAAAACCTCCAATGATGACTTTAAGGAATGTATGGTCTTCTCTGTAGAACTTCCTCAAGTCCATATAGGACCCTTTGATTTCATCTTCGTTATAGTTTGATGTCGGTGCGTGGAGGACGAAAATTTTCAAACTTGGTATTGATCCACATCTCTTCAAACGTAAACGTCCGATTCGACTTGATAGTTGTTCGAATGAATCGAAGTTTGTGGTCAAACTTGTATTAGTCTAGAAACAGTTCTTCTCTGGTATCATGGACAGCTTTAAAGAGCCAGCGCCTTCTCGTCTCAGCAAGTCCGATGACGTGGTACGTTTACCTACTACCCTTTATCACCAGGTCCTCAAGGGAGATTTTTTACATATGCAAGTGAACGTGCTTTGTAAGTAACTGTAGTAATTACAGTAGTTATAATAATGTTAACTCTTTTATTTACTGCCTATTATTGTTCTTGAAGGCAGGATATGATATGTGAAATATAACCACTATGACGCTGAGATATTTGCAACACTTAGATCCCAGGCCAGATTCGAACCCGCGACTACCCTTTCGGCGCTCACGTGTTACGCACGGTACCACTGAGATCTTTGCTCTGTTTTTTTTTCAGCCATTTTATACATAACGCTGCCATCAGCAACAACCCCTTAAGGGAATGAGGGGCACAAATCAAGCAAATCAAACAAATGCAAATGTCTCAGTGTCATGGTAGTAATAATAATGTTAACGGTGACGACATAGAGATGATGACACGAATTACTGCAACCCTAGCAAGAAAATATTTGCCAGCTGGGAAATGATGTTGACGTATGAATGCTTTGTAACGCATTTCTAAGGGAAGAAAACCTTATCCAAGAGAAATATTTCAAGCAAATCAGTATCGTGCTAGAGTCTGTACAATTCTTTCTTGTTCGTGAAAATGGGCCATTCGACTGTTCAAAGAGGCACCATGATGATAGCGGTGTATGCTCTTGTATGCTCTGCATCTAAAATTAGCCCAAGGATTGTGATGACAACGGACGCACGTCCTATGAGTGCTCCAAACATCGTCCGGTAGAAATTGTTATGGTATTCAAGAAGCAGTAGTGTAATGGTTCGGTAGGCCTACACATGTGATTGCATATGAAAGTGTGCCACTGAGTATACTGCCTATCAATTTCACTCTTCCACGCTGTGAAGAAGGCGAAGCAGTCGAACTATCAGCCAGCGTTGCACTGAATAAGTCTTCTTGTTAACAACATCGTGTTTGCTCAACTAGGAAACAGTGAACTATTGATAAACGCGAAGGGGTCGGTCCTGGGTTTACTATTACTCCTGAATGTGGTGAAGATCAGACGTTGCTTTAATGACTGGACATACAACAGTATTTTGTTCAATGTCGCATTGATGCAATCAGTTGGATTTAGTACGGAATACGGAACACGCCTTTGATCACCTTCCCATTAGGAGTTTCATCTTCCCTTCTGTTACAATTACAGGTTCGTGCACGACTTTTTCCCCGATTGAAGAACATCAGGCTCCAGTCGACAAAAAATTTTGGTGTTTACTCTTTGGAAAGACGGCTCCATCTAGGCGGAAATAAGGAGAAGAGATTGGTTGCGCTGTAAGGATAAAGGATAAAGCGTTCCGCGTTGATGAACACCCGTGGGAAGGGGTCGACTTAGTCAAGCATCGTAAAGTCCACTGAATTCAAATTGCCGACCGAATAAGTTGTGGTGGCCTACCGAATGCGTCGTGCTTTTGTCCTCACAAAGAAGTCTGAAATCAATTTGCTGACCTCGTATGGATGGAAGGCTTGGTGAAGCTGAGACGTGGATTAGTAGCAGCCAGTGATTCATGGTCTCACAACGGTTTACCGCCTCATCGTGGATGGGAGGTGTTCCCTTGGTGTTGGGCTGCGATGTACAGCGCGGGATTCGCCTCCTCGGCAGGGTCTCGTAAGCTGAGAGAGAGTCCGGCGTTTCCATCAGGAAGCCTAGCTAAGAGTATACCAATAGCAGCATCCACCACCGTCCTCGTATCAAAGTCGCATGGTGGCAAATCTCCCTCCGATCCACAACGGCTGCAACTGCCTGTGATGATGAAGACCTGGGGCAGACTTTAGCCAGGCTGACCTCGGAATTCCAGGAACCACAATGGCTTAACCAGCAAATCTCCGAAAAATGGAGAATGTGCTGGCGCCCGCACAACCAGTGAGAGACGGGCCATTCAAGTATTATCAAAACCGACTTTCTATTAAACTTGATAATAATTGAGCATTTCGCTGCATTCTTGATAAGTACCGACGATGTTGCTAATGTACCACTTACTTATCCATGAAATCTGACGTTTCAACGAGTTTTACTGTTTTTCAATTCTTGGAAAGGTTAAGTTAACTGAAACCTAGTCAGTCAAGCAACTCCATAACTCAACAGAAAATCACGATACCTAGAACAGATTTTAGTTGAATTGTAAACAAAGCGTCTTCTACACACAATTACCGCTATATATTAGTTATCCACGGTACTTCGACGTGAAGACCAGCCGTACAGACCTCACAGGCATGAGCCACCCTCACGTACAATTATATGAGATATTGCGAGAGATCACGCGTGATAATGAGGCATTCCACACTGCGATCCATTTTTGTTTTCTTAGAACTTATCCAGAACACGGATTTATGAGCTAAAGTTTCGGAATTCTGTGCAAGAACGGTGACTTCTATTTTATGACCTTCTCCGTTTCGTCTCCGTGTCTTGCAGGGCGCCAAGTGTAGTAATTTGTTTAACTGTTGCCTTACCATATAGGTGCTCTTTTATAAGCATGTAGAGTGACCCTCTCGTTTCGTCAACGTATTCGTCTCTGCAAGCTTTCCAAGGGGATCAAACAACCCGTACCCAAATTCGCGCCCTCAGGGTCTCAACCGGCAAATTTATGCAATTTGGCTTTGTGCATAGTCGGTCACACAGATGGTTACGAATTTTCGGCCGTCTGAGGCTGCTGTATGATATTTCAATTATTGATAATGATTCTGTAGGCCTTCTGTTTTCAAACGAAGTTTACAGCTCCTCTTATTTTTGTTAGAACTGAAAGGTAGGATAAACGGGGTCTCATTATCGATAAAATGATCGTTTGGAGGCGTGGTTCTTGCTCTGAACCCATCCCGAGGAGTTTCCGTTCTTTTAGCCATGGGAAATGGCTGTTGCCACTCCAGTCTCAGGTACTCTTCCCTCTGCTCTTTCCCTTGCGCACAGTGGATGGATATTCAAAACATATTTCTTACAAGCGCGCTTTATGGTATACGGTGTGAGAGAAGAGGGAATGAGCCACCAAGTTTTTGTTAGTTAGCTTTCGCTTCATTTGGTGATGTAGGTGTTTTCGGATTGGATCAACTTTATAGAGAAGTAAACAGAAATTTCTTACTGGACTAAAGACAGATTGACGTAAAGAGCAGTAGCGTGGACTCCAAGAGAATGCAAACATCCCCCAGGACGACCACCTACACGTTGGGCGGACGTGTTCGTAAACAGAGTTAATCAGCTGTACCCGCAGCTGCAGTTGTTTTATAGATCACGGTATGAGATTCGCAAGCGCTACCATGCTCGAACAAGACCACCACCGTGGACTACGATTGCGAGAGAAAAGAACGAATGGCATATGTGCTGGGGTCCGCACAGCTCGTGAAGACGGACCGTCAAGTATCCAAGTAAGTATAGAGAAGTAGTGTCTCTCTCCCTGGTTTTTTTCTCAGAGTTCCTTTGATCTTGTCGAATATTTTTCCATATTGTCCTTCCTTTTTTGTTGTTCTCTTGTATTCTGTTGGTACCTGCATTGCTGGAGCTTATGTCGTTGTTGTTGTTGTTGTTGTTGTTGTTGTTGTTGTTGTTGTTGTTGTTGTTGTTGTTGTTGTTGTTGTTGTTGTTGTTGTTGTTGTTGTTGTTGTTGTTGTTGTTGTTGTTGTTGTTGTTGTTGTTGTTGTTGTTGTTGTTGTTGTTGTTGTTGTTGTTGTTGTTGTTGTTGTTGTTGTTGTTGTTGTTGTTGTTGTTGTTGTTGTTGTTGTTGTTGTTGTTGTTGTTGTTGTTGTTGTTGTTGTTGTTGTTGTTGTTGTTGTTGTTGTTGTTGTTGTTGTTGTTGTTGTTGTTGTTGTTGTTGTTGTTGTTGTTGTTGTTGTTGTTGTTGTTGTTGTTGTTGTTGTTGTTGTTGTTGTTGTTGTTGTTGTTGTTGTTGTTGTTGTTGTTGTTGTTGTTGTTGTTGTTGTTGTTGTTGTTGTTGTTGTTGTTGTTGTTGTTGTTGTTGTTGTTGTTGTTGTTGTTGTTGTTGTTGTTGTTGTTGTTGTTGTTGTTGTTGTTGTTGTTGTTGTTGTTGTTGTTGTTGTTGTTGTTGTTGTTGTTGTTGTTGTTGTTGTTGTTGTTGTTGTTGTTGTTGTTGTTGTTGTTGTTGTTGTTGTTGTTGTTGTTGTTGTTGTTGTTGTTGTTGTTGTTGTTGTTGTTGTTGTTGTTGTTGTTGTTGTTGTTGTTGTTGTTGTTGTTGTTGTTCATGTCCTTCGGTTAAGAACCGGAACTGTTGTGATAGGCACAGTTTTTGTGGTACACATATGTGTAACCTTGGTGAACAACAGCAGGTTGGTCGTTTTACGAGAAAATCTCATATGATACGACCGTCTACGAAAGGTAATGCAATGACGATAACGTTTTATATGCTAGTCTCTAAAATGAAATGAACTCATTGCAATCGTGGTGCTGATCATTATGTCTTCATTCGATCCGGAACAGAACGTTCATTCATGGTTTACTGTTGTCCATGTACTCTTTTGTGATGCTTGTATTTGTTTAATATGGTACCAATAAGCTCTATGACTAATTTGCCCATCCGGTTTTGTCTACAGCTTTCGTTGGGTTTGCCTAAGTAGACATCATTGTTATTAAAAAATTCTCGATGAAGGTGGTTTTCCGAGGGCAGAAGATAGCTTGGCCCTTGGTGGTTTGACTCCAAATTTCTCAGGGTCTAAAATTCCCATAAGGTTGAAGAAGGAATTTAAATTTTTGCTTTTTTTCGCGTAAGCTCCTACAGCTGCAACAGTCACGATATCACTAGAAACATTACTCTGTCCTATAAAACAGAATTTGCAGATTTATTTTTTTGTGTTCGAAACACTAACACTGGCGCAAAAAAAACTTATCTTGCGTGGGCGTCAGAAAGTCAGACCACGCGGACAAAAGTGGACTCTGGTCCATTTTATTGTAGTTAATAAAGTTTCCTACGACTGTAAACATGCTTGCTTATTTTTGGAATCGGCAGTTGCTTTGATATCGTAAGCATTGAAACCAAGTTTTCGTGAACTCTTAAACACTGGAGCGTCGTAGCGTGTCTGATATTCATCAACTTTGTGGTTTTGTGGCCGTTGTGGTAATGACTTATTAAAAAATGGCGTTTAGTCTTTCTAGATCTTCTCTATTTCGGTCTTCTTCTCGAAAACTTTTTAAAACTACTTTTTGATACTCATGTTCGCAACACAGAACATTCTTCTTATTTGGGAAATGGTCGTAGATTTTACTGTTTTCTTAGAAAAGCTGTATACTACCGTCAAGACAAAGCTTCTCCCACAGTTCTTCCGCAGAAGAAGTTTGAATTTACAAGGCGTCGATGGAGATGACATGAGCCGCCTTTTGATTCTGTTTTTTATTATCGTTATGAAGTTCAGATGAGATTTTAATGGGTTTTAAGTTTTTCTTAGTGAATGTTTGACCTTCAGTCCATGAGAAACTTGGAATTTTATAGTTATTGAGAAATTCACCAACAACCGACCTAATGGTGCCCCGTTTGGGCGCAAAACAATTCTCTGAAAATAATGGAAAGCAGGTGAAAAAAATCAGTGATATAAACGCTGTAGTACTCCTGCTGCTTCTAATAATTCACCAAAAGAATCATGTGTGCCGTGTAGAAGAATTCTCTGTCTTTTTTTCACATTTCCCTACTTTCCGTTCATTCTTTTATCTTTCGTTATTTTTTCTGTACGTATGCCTATAATCAGTAAATTTTTTTAGAATGTTGACGAAAGCATCCAGTATTTTTCTAGTTGTGGTGCAACGTTGTCAATGCTCAGCTAAGAGAAGACGTCACGCTTTTCAAGGTTAGAAAAACTATGCAGTTTTCTCTTTCTCTCCCTTCCTTTCTTTCTTACCTCCCTCTCTCCCTCCTTTCTTTACTTCTTCCCTTTTTTCTCCCCAACTTCGGGAAGAGATCCCGCGCAATAATGCTTGTTGATTAACTCGGTTCGCAAAGCCCATCGACTGCCTACGGCAAATACCTGAAAATGTTCTAGGGAGAGCTACCCCGGGATTGTAGGCAGAGTCGATTTGCCCACCATTCAAGGAAATTTCATAAACACTAAATGTCCTCAACTGGGTTCAGTGCTAGGCTCTTAAATCTAAACAACGTGAGCACTCGGGTCACATAAAAGTCAGGTGAAAAATAAGAGTACTTTATAAAGTTTTTCGGTATTTAAAATCTGTATGCTTTTATTTTCTCATTCCATGGTTTTATTTCATTTTAATTCGCAGTTAAACATGTAACACCCTTGTAGGCCATAAAATCCGCCACTTCACTATCGATATCACCAAAACTGTTTTCAAGAATGTTGAATGTGGGCTAACACGCTCACATTCCTTCGAGCCATAAAGCCTCCCATCTATCAGGGGTCGGGAAATTGGTATCGGACTTGTCTGGTTATAGCTTACTTCCTGCAATTCGAGTACGCTCTAGCCCAGCTATCTTAGGACTCTAAGAAGAGTCGACTCGACCAAAATTCAACATTTCTGGTGAAAAAAAATTCCCACGCTGCAAGTAAGGCACACGTAAAAGTGGGAAGCCTATCGTGGATGATGTATGCGATGAAACGAATCGAATGCGAGAAGTTCTAGGATCCGCAGAGCAGATGTGAAAGAAGGATCGTGTAAAAAAAAATATGACCTAAAAAAGAATTGGCATGGCGCTTCGTTGAACCAAAAGATGGCTAGTTTGGTTAGCACTAAATTTCTTAGCTTAATGCACCTTTTCAGCAATCCATGACTGATTTTTTCAGAGAGTTTTTTAACGAGCCAATTTTATCTGAACCTCTACCGCAGTTACCTGAAATGACAAGTGCAAAACACGAACGAAATCCTCCAGGTGAACTATTCGCCACTTACCACTCGTACCTAAATAGCCCATGTTAATAACGAACCCTAAAGTCATTGGCAAATACCCATTTTATGCACACCCAACTAGTTAGGCCAATTTTTTTTCCAAAGAGCCGAAAGATGGCCACTGAATCACGCACAAATGGCGCCGTTACGGCCAGTTACTGATCTTTGTAGAGGAGAATTTAGAAAAAGCGCTTTACGGCTAGGTTTCAGCAATAACGGTAAACTCTCGTGGTCAATATATCTGATTTAAATATCCTATGGTTTATCTCGGATAGAGATCCTATGCTCTAGTCATTCTTTCCGACGTTCAGGAACACACTTGCTCACACCATGAGAAGACAAATCATTGTGAGAAGAAAAGGAAGCAAGTGCAAATGTTAAGAATACCTTGCAGTATGCGAATGCGTAGCCACTAGGTCAATCCTGTGCTGCACACTAGCCCAGCCATCCAGACTTCTTTGAGAAAAACCTCCTTTGGATTCACAAAAGACGGCGAGCATCTGTTGTGAACACTTGCAAATGTTCCAGTAAAACTGCCTTAGGATTCCGGAGACAATCAGTAGAAATAACATTTAGCGGCGTCCATGAGACCTAAATTCTAGAATAGCAGAGGAATTCACACTCGCAAATCCGATGAACCTCATAGTGACGGATGTGAAACACGATACATATGAAAACCGTACTGACATAAGCACAATATGTGAAATGAAGTCATGGGAATAAAGAATTCTTTGAATGCTTAAACATAAAAATATTTATACTTAAGTACTGGAATTCTCAACTGTTCTGCTTCAGATATTGCTTTCAGGCTTTGCTCCTCCTAGTAACTTTGAGGAACGTCTTCGATTAGATGAAAGTATGGGAGTAAGTGCTTACTCATTAACTTGGTGAATTTTGCACACAACAATAAAGTGAGGGGCGGATAGCACAGTGGCAGTGATGTCCGTCATCACGAGCATGGTGCTAGTTAAATTCCACTCCGGGCCAACCAAGCCTCTCATTCCTCCGGGGTCGGGAAATTGGTACCGGATTTGTCTGGGAAAAAAATCACTCTCTGCAATCCAGTTGAGAGCGCTACAGCCCGGCTATTTCAGGACTCCAGGGAGAATAGCACGACATCTTTCTGCGACATTCAAAATGAAATGAAAATCCTTAAGCAGCAACCGAAGCAACACGTCTTGGAAGACCTCCGTGGACGATGTGTGCGAGGAAACGAATTGGATGTGAGAAGTGCTGGGGGTCGGCACAATAGACACGAAGACGGATCAGATAAAATAAAAAAATTAAAAATAAAAAACAATAAAATATGTGACGGATGGGATACATTCGTTCTGAAATTTCTCAAATGTCGCAAACCAATTAGCGTGAGTTGTAACCGCGTTCAACAAAGAATTTCTTTCGTTGATTGCACAAATTTCAGTTTGTCGTCAACAATGGTGTGGCCAAAATTATGGGATTCTCAAGACAAAGGCCAAGTCACGTTAAGAAACACAGAGAATAGCAGTTTCCAGCCAAGGCAAACTATTCGTTTGTATTATTTATAGAAATAAAGAATCGTTTCATTATATTAACTTTTCAAAGTCATATCGATCAGTTTGTGCTCTTTCTACCACAGTCCATCTAAAGCATATTGAGCATTTGAATAGTCGGTTTATTCCCAATTCCGTGTTGTATGATCCCGTTTATTTGGGGAAGTTCAGTTGTCTTTGAAATTGTGAGATTGACCGCTGTACTTGAGATGTCGTACCTGTTAGTGCGTTTATAGTACGGGACCAACTTCTGTCCGCATAAGAACTGCACAGGATGTGAAGAGTGGTTTCGTTTCAGAGATCAGAGAGCTAAGCACAAGAACATGATGAACACTATGAGTTGTAAATCAAAATTATTAGATTGCAACATATGAAACGTTCGATTTCATTGTTTTAATCGATTTTTTTAAATAAAAATTTTGCTCATGAAACGTTCGATTTCATTGTTTTAATCGATTTTTTTAGATAAAAAATTTTGCTCTTTACGTATGTTTAATAGGTAGGAGGCACCCTGCAACACTCACGTGGAATCGATACCTGCGCCCATGGCCCACCAAGCCTTCCATCCCTCCGGGGTCGGCAAATTGGTACCAGACTTGTCTGGGACGATAGCAGCACTGGCTCGATACATCGATAGGCCACCGCGAGTCATTGTAAAGAACAAATATGCATTCACTCATCTCCAGAAGATGCTTAATGAAGTCGAATGCTTGGCGCATCCCTCAGGTATTGATAAACGTCGAGAGCTTCATCCTTTTATCCTTTATGCGCGTTTAGTATACATTTTTTGAAGCACAAAGTCCGCTCTCTCTTATTATTTTAACAGTTTCATAGGCTCTAACTTCAGTATGATTCAACGTGGTATTTGGGTGCTTTTTTGTACGAGTAGAAGAGACATAATGCCGCGCCAGGAGCTCGGAATATCACTGCCTCTTTTAGAGACCGCTTTGTTAACGAACGCACCATTCATCGTTGGTACACATAGTTTTAATCCGTGACAAGAACCCGGCAAACGACGAGCGTGGTGTGAGGCACTTCGTACTCTAGTCCAATCAAATCCACGTCAAATGGTCTGAGAACCTGCGACAGTGTTCGAATTCAGTGCTGTGAGCATTTCACGTCACTTACAGTTGATTGGTAAAGTAGGGATAAATGGGTTCCACACGATCTCAACAACAAGCAAAAAACCCAACGTCTGGAAATTTGCAATTCGCTACTGATTCTCAACCATAGAAATCCATTTTTCAATGGCATCATAACTTGCGATGAGAACTAGGTTCTGTATGATAATCGTCGCCGTTCTGCACAATGGCCATACGCCAATGAGAACCCATGACATATGTCTAAACCATGTCTACACTCTAAGAAGACAAAGGTTTTCTCTGGTGGTAATGGTCGGTACAATTCGTTACAAATTCTTACAACCTGGTGAAACAATTACGTCATAGAAATGTTGTGCTGAGATCGAAGAAACGCATCAGAAACTACGCGTCAAGCAGAGGGCATTGGTCATTAGAAAAGACCAGTATGGCTTCATGACAACGCAAGAGGGCACATTTCCCAAATGGCATTAGGAAAGCTGGATGAAATGCACTACGGAAGTTTACCAAATCCGCCTTAGTTGCCAGATTTGTCGCCAATGGATTTTCGTTTTTTTAAGCATCTGGACCAATTTATGTCGGGCAGAATTCTTCAAAGACCAAGCAAACGTTGAAAATGCCTTTAAAGGTTTGACCAGCAGTAGAATCGACATTTCTCGTTGAAAAAAATGTGCTGATTCTAATGGTGCTTAGTTTAAGTAATAAAATCATTAAGAAAAAAAGTTATGGTTGTTTACATTTCAAATCGAACATTTTATTTGTTACGATCTAATACGAATAAGCAATTTCAGTACAGCTAAAGAGAACAATGAAAAGTTGTCGTCCGTGTTCTGCCCAGTACGTTGCCTTAACAAGCCCACATAGCGAGCAAAATGGATGGAGCGTTCAACGTTGATCAATTCCTGAGAAATGTATACGAGTTTGTCAAGCATCGTTGAAGGTAACCGTAAGCATATCTGGCCTATACAGCGCCTTGGGATTGGACGTTTTGCGTTTTCAACCACCGAAAGTTATTGGGAAACCGCATGCGACACAGAAAGCGCATACGGCTCCTTGGATATGTCAAGTCGGTACCGTTACCCTCCAAGACAAATCCTGTAAATGCCGATCCCGGAGAGACGAAGAGCTTGGTGAACCCCAGTCACAGGATCGAACCGACGAGCAAGTGTGTACTGTGTAGTAGTGTAGGGGACCTCCTGCCACCGCGCCACATGCGCTCCAGCATATCAAGGATCAGCTGAAAAACTCCAAACAAAAGACGAATATTATTTGAAAATCAGAAAAGAAATAATATATACGAGTCGTTTTTCACCTAGCTGCCCTTGATAAGTTGACACAAAATTGCCAACAAGTGTTTTGTCTGTTGGTTTAATTATCCAAATTTGAGTAGGGAAGACCGAGCGAAGGATTCGTCTCCAAAAACACACCTCCCTCTGATCCACATCGTGGTGAAGACCTGGATACGCCCTTGCAAGGTTACGTCAGGACTCCAGGGAGGAACAAGTTGCACGACCAGCAATAGGCCAGCCTCAGTACCCCGCACACTGGGTGCTCCCGTCTATGGTGTCAGGCGGTGAGACGACCGGTGAGAGGCCAGAAAATCTCAGGTTACGCAGGACGTCATTGGAACCGGATCTGACGAACACACGCACGACACACCATGAAGATTGTTTCTTACTATGCACGTATAATGCCAGAACACTCTCCACAGACGTCGATCTTGACGTCCTTCTTGTAGCTTCAGGTCGCATTAAATTTCAAGTGATCGCATTACAAGAAACAAAAATCAAGAAGACCGACATACGCCAACTGAACAGCGGTATCCTTGCGATCCGTTGAGAAAAGGTCCCGTCACGAAATGTCGGCGGCGTAGGCTTTGTCGTCCACCCGTCCGTTGTCCATCTCGTCGACTCATACGAGATCCTTTCCACTCCCATAGCCGTCCTCCGTATTCAACTGTCGCATCATAAGAAGATCACTATCTCATCTGCTACTCACCGACCGACGCAGCTGATGAGTACGAATTAAATACGTTTTACTATCAGTTGGAGGAAGTCATCCGCAATGATAAAGCTTATCATAAATTTGTTGTCGGAGACTTCAACGCCAGAATAGGAAAGGCCAACGAGAGCGAATACAGGATCGGAAATTTTGGATTAGGGAGAAAGAAATAAGAATGGAAACTGTTTCGCAGGACTCCTGTCAGTAGCACGTCTCTTCCATGGAAATTCGTTTTTCCAGAAGAAAGAAAGTCGCCACTGGACATGGGCGTCTCCCAACGGCATGACTCATGCTGGGATCGACCATATTCTGACAAACAGAAGATGGTGCCTACTTGACACATCGGTAGTAACGCCATTCTGTACTGGTTCCGATCGCCGCCTTCTTCGCGCAAAGATTCGATTCATACGCAAGCTGGAAAAGAACTCTCTTCATCGATCACGAAGGAAAAACTCTAGCTGTATACGACGAGAACATTCTGAACGAAGTCTTATCCAAACGTGACTGGCAGATTAAAGAAGAAGTACGAGCTCCTTGTTGAAGGACTGAAAAAGCTGTGTCGAATTCGCCTCAGTTGCTCAAGCAAGAAGATCGGATCGCATCTCCGTCACTACTAAGGAGTTCCTCGAAAAGAGAAGGAAACTGAAGCTTGATCCTACTACAAAATGTTTGACATGGCTAGTAATAAATGCCAGCTGCATAATAGCTTTGCAGGAAGATCTACAACGGTGCAAGCAGAAGAAACTACTGGAAGCAGCAGAAAAAAGAAGCAGTCTGAAAAAAAATGCCGTCGGGACTTGTGTGATTATAATGTTCCGCAGTCAACCCTGATGAACGAAGATGGGCTCGTCAAAAGTTCCCGCCATGATATGAAATTAATAGCGGAAACGTTCTACACCAACCTTTTCCGTTCCACAGTCCCCGTCCCGGACCCTAGTACCCCCCGCTGGAGAAAAAACCACCTGGAAATCTTCCGCCGGAGGTTCGAGTTGCGATAGAAAGCATGAAAAAGTGGCACAGCTCCAGGACCAGAAAATGTCACCGCCGATTTCCTTAGAGCTGGAGGCCACAATTTACATGTGCTTCTCGCAAATCATATGACTGCCTACCTTCAAAAGGAAAAAATCCCAGACCAGTGGAGGACGTCGCCTACGGTCATCCTCCCCAGGAAAGGAGACCGAAGGGATCTTCGTAACTATCGTCTCATATGCTTGTTGAGTGTACTCTGCATGCTCTTCACGAAGATTATCCTCTTGCGCATACCAAGGACATTGGATGAGGCGCAGCCAGTCGAACAAGCAGGATTTCGGGAAGGATTCTGCTGTATGGACCACATCCAAACCGTGTCCAAGGTCATCGAAGTTTGTCGGGAATACCACCTGCCTCTTGTCCTAACCTTTGTCGACCATGAAAAAAGCGTTTGACAGTGTCGAAACGAATGCAATCCTAACAGTGCCGTCGACCAAGTAGTGGACCCGTCCTACAGAAGAACTCTGTGCGACTGTTATCGGAACTGCACTACGAAAATACAGCTTTTCCATCGACCTCTTACCATACCCATAGGAAAAGGGGTTCGACAGAGCGACACAATATCGCCAGTGCTGTTCAGTGCCGCACTATAGTGGATACTGAAGTCACTCGACAGGGATGAGAAAGGCATACGTATTGATGGAAAATTCCTATCAAACCTTCGCTTTGCTGACGACATTGTCATCTTCTCAAGAAGTACTAGCGAAACAGAGATGATGATCAACGAGCTCAACGAAGCGGGGGAAAAACATTGGACTTCGCATAAATCGAAAAAAAGACCCAGTTCGTGAAAAATCCATGATGCGAAGGCGGGAAAAATTGAATTGGATGGCTCTCTTATTGCAGAGACCACCTCGTACGTATACCTTAGGCGATCAATGAACATGGGAAAACAACATGAAGGAGGAAATAGATAGAAGAAGGAAAGCAGCTTGGGCCGCATTCAGGCCTCTCGAAGAAGCCACCAACCAACTGAAGGGCCCGAAAATCCGCGCTTATCTCTTCGATTCTGCGGTCCTCCCAGCGATCTGTTATGCTGCGGAGACGTGGGTTGATAGTTCAATTACGTCAAGAATGCTTCGCACTACTCACAGAGCGCTTGAGCGATGTCTTCTGAAATATAACCGGCACTCTCAATATCTAGCCGGGAATGCTAAGCTCTGACCTTCGAAATCTGTCACATCTTCGAGAACTAGGAGAATATACATCGATAGCGAAACATAGATGTGCCGGTCACATAATGAGAAGAACGGACGACAGATGGACGAAAAGAACAGTAGAGTCGACTCCAAGAGAATGCAAACGTCCCCCAGGACGACCACCCTACACGTTGGGCGGACGTGTTCGTAAACAAAGTTAATCAGCTGTACCCGCAGCCGCAGTTGTTTTACAGATCACGGTACGAGATTCGCAAGCGCTACCATGCTCGAACAAGACCACCATCATGGACTACGATTGCGAGAGAAAGGAACGAATGGCGTATGTGCTGGGGTCCGCACAGCTCGTGAAGACGGACCGTCCAAGTGTCCAAGTAATAAGTAAGTTTTGTCTGTTTCTGCATCTTCGTCTTCTTCATACCTGTTTTTGTTCTCTAAGAGGCCAGTCGCACGATTTTCAAATGCGGTGTATTTGTCAACTAACTATGGATATCTCCTAACTGAAAGCACTGCATAAATAGACAGTAGTTTTTGAGATGGACATGTATTTTCTCAATTAATAGCTTAACATGAGGTTGACAGGAAAAGAAGCCTTATTCAACTAACATTTCGGCGCCCTCACCTTCCTCAGAGCCGAGTTGATCCGAGTCGATGGTTCACAATTCTTCTTTCTTCCCATGTGAATCTTCGTCACCGCATGGAGTCGAATCCACTGAAGCACTGTTCGACAGATGTAAGCTGACGCGGCAGTGCCCTTTTATACAGGGACGGTTGGTGATACTGAGTATCCATTGATTATCGTTTGTTTCAAAATTAAAGAAGCTGTTTTTGTTATGACATTTCGTCGCAACAGAACAACTTGTTTAATTTTCCCGACGTTAACTGTAAGTCGCTTTTCTCTACTAGCACATAAAGTTCGGTGCTAATTTTCCACTACTGGAGTGTTTGATGAGATGAGAACTACACAGCTTTATACTAGAGATTCTGCTCTATTGATTTAAGCTATACATAATCCTTGCAAAGCACTATTTAAATTCTAAATATTTTCAGAACGAAAATTTTTAAGAGGTTAAAGAGGCTAAGCCTAGATTTTTGAAAATTCACGTGAAAACTCTGTAGCTGGAAGCACCAACAAAACTCCGGCGAACACCATTGTACGTTGTTGAACGAAATTTCCGCCTGTTCAATTGCATTAGTATTCGAAATATGAGACTTGTTGGGGAGAAAAGCAAAGAGGAAAGTAAGTTCAGTGCACTCCAGTGAACTAGAAGTTTATTCTGGTAGGATGAGAAAGGTTATACTGACTGACAAACATCTGTAGGTCTTATAGACCCTGTTGTACCTAATAATACTTAGTATGAGCTGAGATATGTCGCTTTAAATTTGGAAGCTGCGTTTGTATTCGCATCAGAGGAGCAGAACCTAGTGTAGGTTTTAGTATACACACAATTAAAAAATTGCTAATGCTCCTAGACTGTAAAGGTTGTTTCAAAGAACTCTTGTGATGCAAGCATTAAGCGTCTCGAAATTTACGCACTGTCATAACTACAGTCTAATACAGAACCTAGAAAACGGATTCGGGCACGTGTGCCGCAGTGGTTGGAACCGCCACTGCGACACACACGTGGAATTGATCCACGCGCCCACGGCCCACCAAGTCTTCCATCGCTCTGGGGTCGGCAAATTGGTACCAGACTTGTCTGCTAGGATGGCAGCACAGGCTCGATACATCGGCAGGGGCACCGCGAGTTATTGTAAAGGCCAGATATGCATCCACTCACCTCCAAACGATGTTTAATGAAGTCGAATGCATGGCGCATTCCTCAGAGATTGATCAACGCCTAGAGCTTCATCCTTTATTTTTTGTGCAAAAGTGACACGTGTAACCCATTAGTTAGAGATTCCTTCGAAAGACAAGTGGTCGTTGGTTCGATACCACGCCCCGAACTCATTACACTTTCCAAGTCTTTACAAGACCATTGCGTTAGTTAATGTAGGGAAGCAGATTCAGAGTCAGGGGAGAGTTATACAACAGTGTTATTTCAGTAACTCCCACGACCGACTTTCTACTAACCTCGACATTGATTTAATATTTCTTTCTACTTCTGTTTAGCAAACACGAGGTGTTATTGTATTTCTTTATTTACACTTATTCATATTCTCATCATTTATTCTTCATTTATTTGTATAAAAGAACATTGGAAGACTCATAGAAACTGTGAGTGTGCAAAGACTCTGTGTTCAGTGTGATTCAAATTTTGGCATTTTCTCTGTTTGGTTATGGAGGTGTTTGGCCGTATAGATTGCAGTCAACTTGACCTTTCCAGGCTCTGAGGAAGGCGGAATCTGCCGAAACGTCAGCCTGTACGTAAATAGAGAAATAAAATAACACCTCATGTTTGCTAAACAGAAGTATAAAGAATGTTATTTAAATTTTAACTTATTATTTACTGCCAACTCCTTTTAATGGCAGGGGTATGATGCGAAGTATAACTTCAATGATGCTGAGATGTTTGCAGAATTCTGGGCCGCAGGCGTCTGCGGTGTGGAACGAATGCGCTATTACCCTTCCCTGGGGATAACGCGTTCACCACCACACCATGCGGGTCCTTTGTTTCGCCTGTCTCTCAGCTAGTTCTATGGATCTCTGCCGTCAGCAATCACCCGTTGAAGGGATTGATCTGGGGAGCCCAAATCGGCATTGAACCTGAGAGACAGGCGAAACGAAGGACCCGCATGGTGTGTTAGTGAATACTTTAACGCCGGAAAGAGTAATAGCGCGTTCGTTCCCCACCGCAGACACCTGTGGTCTGGAGTTTTGCAAATATCTCAGTATCATTGGATGTTACTTCACTAAATTTTATTTTTACGTGACCCCACTTCCACATTTGCTCCTCTGCAGATCTCAGCACTTCTTGCATTCCTATCGTTTTTCTCCCATCTATCACCTACGGTGGCCTTCCCAAATTTTGCGTGTGGATTCGGTTGCTACTTATGGATTATCGCCTTCTTTATGAATGTCATTGAATACTAGCCAAGTCGATTCTAGCTGGAGTTATGAGTTCACCTGGCTAGAACGTCCCACTTGGATTAGGAGAGGTGTACTGTTCCAAGAGAAGAATAGTCCCAATTCTCGACCACAGAGTGACCAGAGGTTTGGTGACCCGGCGCAAAGTCAAACCAAAACCATGCTCGTGATAATCAACATCACTGCAAGTGATATACGTGACTTCTACACTATAATACATGCTTTTATGTAGAAAAAAAACGGTTTACAAATAAATGTTTGAATCATTTATTCAAAATCAATGATAACAATCTAGGCAAACACCGTTTCAATGCGGAACAACAGAACAGGCACTGTTTAAAAAGCTATTAGTAAAAACACTACGCATACTAATTTAAATTTTATCTATTTTCTATTCTCTCCTCATGTCAGAGTGTAATATGTATTACAGCCACAGCCATGCTGGTATACAAACCAAACTCCCAACCTCAGTGAGACTTCGAACACACGAGTACCCTCATCGATGGCTCACGTGCAATCGAACACACAAACCGAGGACCTTGTTTTGGCTACCTCTCACCCATATTTTGGCTCTATCGCATCACACAAAAAAGGATGGGCAGTAAACAAAAGTTGAAACATTGTGATTTCGATTGCAGCTACAGCTTTACTGGGTTCACCGTCGATCTCCACTCCTTAGATCATTTCTGTCGACGAGTGGATGTTGGTAGGACCGATAGAGTGAAAACATGGACAAAAGAAAACAAACCTCGATTGGTGTGGTCATTAGCACGAGAACCCCCAGTCGAGTAACGAAGCGTTCGAAGCCGAGCTGTGGGTTCCGACTTTTCCTCATATTTCAGCATCCTCTTAGATGTACTACACATACTTTTGAACTGGTGTAAAAGGACATTTTACGAAGTCCAATGGATTTTTCAGCATTTCAGTATCGTCTAAACCATCTTCAAGAGGAAACGAGTAAAGTAAATCAATTGAACCATCCGATTAATCGGTCTTTCGCATCATAGATTTTTCAAACGTAGTTTTTCAGAGTTTTTCACAATATATTCTTGAATAAAATGTTCAATATTTAAAACCTAACCCCAAATATACTAGCTCACGTCCAAAATTTTTTTCTTGCGACACGCCCCAACCTCTCCCGCGACCACAAAAAAAGGCTTTCCGGATAGTTCTAAATGAACAGCTTCCGTCAAACAAGAACGTAGAGATTAAGTGTAGAATAAATCAACACATAAAAAATGAAAAAAGTTAAAGAAAAAGTATCGAAGAGTTTGACAGAAACTGTTTTGGAAGGATTTTCAACATAGCAACCATAGATGTAGCTGTGACCAACTTGAGCATTTTTTCGAAGGAGAAGTCGCGGATTCGTATTGGACTTCCCTAAGGTCTAGAAAGCATAAATGATCTTTTACAGACACCATCGATAAATTTACTATAAAGGATAGATAGACAGTTCCCCAAGCACCGAGTTGCTTAAAGAACTATCTATCCATCCCCCATAGTAAATTCATCGATGGTGTCTGTAAAAGATCATTTATGCTTCGAGTTCTTTAAGCACCGAGAGCCCGGGTCAAACGAAAAGTACTGTATCGGTATCTTCAGCTTCTTTCACGACCAACTGGTGCCTGGTTCCTTGTAGTGATTGATTTAATCTTCGAAAATTGCGATAAGTACGACTGATAAGAGGCGGTCCCGGTGTCGGATCGAAATAGCAAAACGCCACTGAAAAAAAAGAAATTCGTTTATAAATACACTGTAGGTTGAAAAATATTTGCGAAAATTCACCGTTTTTTGTGAAAAAAAGTAGAAGTCTGTAAAAATTAGCAAATTGCTGATACAACACTCACGTGCAAAAAGCGTCGTGTTGTGCTTTACAGACATATTTTATCAACATATAAAAATTGACACAACCAAGGAATGTGTAGGAAACTCTATATACATATATACTATATATGATCATATTTATAATTATATATAATAGAACAACATATATGCAATAGGGTACTTGTGGAGCAGTGGTCGGAGCCGCCCTGCAACACACACGCGGAATCGATCCAGGTGCCCATGGCCCACCAATCCTTCCATCTTTCCGGGGTCTGCAGATTGGTACCAGACTTGTCTGGGTGGATACTAGCACTGGCTGGATATATCGGCAGGCCACGGCGAGTCATTGTAAAGATCAGATATGCATTCAATCATCTCCAAACGATGCTTAATGAAGTAGAATGCATGGCGCATTCCTCAGGGGATCAAGGTCGAGAGCTTTATGCTTTTTATCCTTTATAATACAACTACTGCAGCCTCAGCTTAATGGTCGTATGCCGATTTGTGATCACCAGATAATTCCCGTTGGCGGGTGATTGCTGATGGCACAGTTAGGGTAAAAAATTGGCTGGCAAGAAGGCAAATCGAGAGGCTCATTGGTTCACTGGTAAAACATAAACCCAAGAAAAGTAAACATGGGTTCAAATCTGGTCTGGGGCGTAGCTTTCGCGAATACATCGGCATTTTGTCGCTGTACTTCTTAAAATACTCAGTCGTAATAAATAACAGGCAACATATAAAAAGTTAGGCATTCTAAAACTTAATCTGAGAAGCAGCAGGCCACTCAAAAAGAAGATAAAGTGATTGAAGACATGAAATTGTTTTTAAGATATGTGCCTATTCAGATTGGTGTCATCAATATCAGATTGGTGAAAATTTGGAAATAAAAGAAAACTATCGAAGTACTAGGTTAGAACAACGTCTTTATTGATTTCAACTGAATTTTAGTTCCTGATTTCATAGATATGCCTAAAAACTTTCGTTACCTATTTAGCAAGGATACTATGCCACTTCAGGAGGCGGATAGCACAGTGGTAGCCATGTCCGTCATCACTAGCATAGTGTTAGTTCGATTCCGCTCCTGGCCAACGAAGCCTTTCATCCCTCCGGGATCGGTAAATTGGTACCAGACTTTCCGGGAAAGAATCATCTCTGCGATCCTAGTGGAAACGCTTCAGCACGGCTATCTCAGGACTCCAGGGAGAATTGCTCGACTAGCATTCTACGACATTCGAGATGAAATGAAAATCCTCAAGCAGCAACCGAAACCACGCGTAAAAAGTTGGAAGATCTTCGTGGACAATGAATGCGAGGAAACGAATCGAAATGTGAGAAGTGCTGGGATCTGCACAGTAGACGTGAAAATGGATCATATAAAGGAACCTTTTTTTTCAAAAAAAAGTGTGCCACTTCGACGCATTTTTTGGCATTTCGTCGGAAGAGGAGTAGCGAGCATGTTTTTAAATTTGTCACAGTCGTTGAGCACATTTTCGTACACAGGATGCTTCACCATTACAACCAAGTTATGGCCTGAAGACGCTATATGTAAAGGGCACGGTGGATACGTCCAAAATAGCGCCACCTCTGGTTCGGCTCTATCATCTTCCGGAAGACCAAGTCTTTCAAGTATTAGAAGGCAAAAAAAAAGTGTTAAGTTGCAGTCGCGTGCATCGGTTTCTTTGACTGAGCTGCCAGGTATGCGTTCGCTACGCACGAGGTTGCATGGTATCGTTATCGTTGTCACCGAATGTGGAACCTGCAATGAGAGATCATTCTGTGGAATGTCATGGAATTGAGGTGCAGCTGAAGGTGATACGAGCTACGCCTATCTCCACATCTACGCGTCATGGCATAGCTCTACAAAGTTATACATAATGTTTTCGTCAAACATTTCCGGTTATCCAGATTGATTCATATTTTCGGCGGAGTTGCACATTAGCTTGTGCTGCACATCCCAAATGCAATATCCTCTGCTGGAATTCCTCGGCCCATTTAGTCAAGATTGAGCACGACGGCTAATGGAGTTTGTTGGCCATCCATTCTGAATAACGGTTGCTTTCGTTGTTTCGCTCGTGCACTTTTATGTTATTGCTGGAGAATATTCCAACAATTCGTATTCCAACATGGTATGCGTGAAAAAGAGAAGGATTCTCAACAGAAATCGTCAAAGGCAAATGCTCATGTTATAACAATAGTAAAAAAAATTCAAAATTTCGATGAAATAAATGAAAGCGAGGAAACTCATATCTAAGCTTGGCTTCAGACAATTGTAAACTAATAGAAACTTGTGTTGCGGCTAGCTCGGTGATTGAGTTGTTGCGTAATACAGGTGAGGTCTCTGGCTCGATTCTCTAACAAGATGGTCAAGACTGCCATTTCATTGGTGCCGGGATCGACAAATTGTTACTTAACTTTCGTAGGACCAGTTTCGTCTCATCCACAAGGGCTGGTAACTGCCTTTTCGGTGAAGACCTAGGAATGCTGCAATAGCGCCATATCAGGATTCCATTCAGACTAAACATGACCTGCATTCAACGACATTTATGGAAAAAAACAAATCGCTCAAGTGACAGTCCAACCTAGACGAAAATTTGGAAACGTTCGTTGATGAAAGCAATCAGATAACGACCCTCATGAAAGAAGAGCTGAGATCCTCGCAATAGGAGATATTAGAACTAGAACGAACGATTAAAAAAAAAGGAAAATAGAACTCACAACCATAAATACGTTTATATCTTGTAAGGCTTATATTATGTACTTGCTCTAAAATAGAAGAAAACCGAAAAACGCTCACTTATAACAACGATGACGTTGAGGATAAATGCGGCAAGAACGAAAAACAGCGCCGAATCAAGCGGTGACGATGATTGCACGAAGTAACCTGATTCCGAACTCATCGTACCGAAGTCACGACAATGATCCCCTTCCAAGAAATGAATGTTGATCGAAAGTTCTAAGAACAAGCGATATATCAAAAAATAGCAACAAGTGAAATGATAAGTGGTAAATAGCAGAATGAAGAAACAAGCAAGAAAGGTGAAGAATGAGATTACAAGGATTTATATTAGAATACACTTGCAAACTAACTCTTGAAAATGGGCAAAAGAAGTGGAAGTAGAGAAAAGCGGGAGTAGTGGATGAAATACTAATCGGAAGCACTTAAAAGACGATTCCGAAAAATAAAAAGAAGGCGATAGCAAATGTCACTACTTCAGCCTCATTAGTCGGTACGTGCAAGACCGAAATGTCGAGCTTTTGGTTCTGTGAAGTAGTTACAGATGACGAGCTGAATCTGGAGTCTTTTTGAGTCTTACAACTCCATGCAGGTGTTTCAAACGTTTATAATTCGTTGAATTCAAAATATTCACAGCGGTTTTCCGATGACTTCAATGTGATAATTTTATCAAATTATCGATAACCATTAAGCAGTAATTTGACGATAGACACTGGTTTAGAATAAGAAGACTACCTTCAAATGTTTAAGAGGTCAAATAGCTGCAAATGCGTGGCGGTTTTGACAGAGGTGACAAACAACTGCAAGGTTCTCAAATGGGTGGTTTTAACAGCAGATCTATGTTGTGATGTGGGCGGTCCTTCCGGCGCCACACGTGCAGATATTGGAAAAAGATATATGGTCATTCTAGGGCTTTCACGCTTCCAAATAATTTTTGCACATGATCTCTAGAGTTTAATGGGTGAATTGCAGTAGTTTGGGGTGTACTGCAGTACGCACATAGTCCGTGGTTCGATCCCGCGCCCCGACTGAAGAGGATTTCTTAGCGCACCTTTAAGGAAGCTATTAACGGTGAATATTTCGTCCCTTATCTTTTAGTAGATAAAAAGAAGGGCCGCGAAAAGCTTGAAATCTCGCGCAACTTGGACAATTACGTCTTTCACCTTATGAAGTGGCTATCAAAAGAAAATGACACAGCACCTATGTTGGAACAACTCTCCCTATTCCACTGATGCCGATGCCCAATTTTTGCGGCTCACATTTAGTCGTCGCCTAGTTTTCGGCTGTTTTCTCGCGGTGAGTGATACTTGATTCATTGCGACCAAGGTGGCCTTCTGGCACCTATTGCAGATAGCCTCAACCTTTTTGTTTCGGACTTTTCGCCTTACAATTCAGTTTTCCTGTGCTTCCCCATTGGTGATCTCTACGTTTTTTTCACAGCCTATTTTACTTCGATATCCTTCTATGTACCCTCCCTTGCTTTTGGAACATATTCAACCTCCACATACATTTGGAAAGAAAGACTCGACCACCATCCAATCAGAGTGCTGTCCATCTATGGTAAAATTTTTCACGACATGGAAAATATAGTTCGCTGTTTTTCTTCATAGCTTTTGTATTTGCTGAGTCATTACAAAGAGCGAGTGGTAAGGCTCTGGGCGTTGATCAATCTCTAAGGGACACGCCATACATTCATTATTCACTAAGCGTAATTAGAGGAGACTGCATGCGCATCTCTCCTGAACAACGAATCGGGGTGACCTACCGATCTATCAAGTCAGTGCTGCTATCCTTCCATACAATCCTGACACCAATTTTCCCAGCCCACAGGAATGCTTGCTGAGCTCGGGGGCATTAGGTCGAATCAACGACTTTGTGTGCATTCCAGGGTAGCACCTCTAGCAACTGTGCTCGTACCTTCCACTAGTAACAACCAATTAATGCTTAAAATTTGGAATATATAGTCTTGATGAACAAATTAAATGCCAAGTTGATAAACTCGTACCAAAGAAATCGTCTAACAACTGCATGATATATAACACGCATCGCCCAGCTTTCCCGCAAAAAACGTGGGTCATACATTAGTCATCTAGTGAGGAATATGTTAAATTAATGTGTTATCTTTTTTTAAAACATGTGGTTTAAATTGTTGAGCCTATTCAAGGTTGATAAATAAACTTTGTTCGGATAACGTTACGACGCCTTCGGTTTCATCACAGCCAGTGATCCTAGTCGATGTGCACAGTCCTTGGTACTCTTGACGTGCGATGTATAAGCTCAGCAATTTAAACACATGTTTATTAGTCATACCGAGGTTAAAAAAAGTTGGTTTTTGAAACATTATTAAGCTCTGTGCTACCTGATAATGATAGCGAGCTCTGCAGGATGGACTGTCTGAAAAAAAAGAAGTTCTTATCACCGGACAATCACAGCAGCAACAATCATTCTGTGTAAAATAGAATCGCTAGATGAGATTGCCTCATTTGAGCAGTGGTCCACTGAAGAAGATCCTAGTCGATACGACGACGAAGACGCTGCATCAAGAGTATGAGGAACTGTAGACACCAATACGGATCATCTGCTCTGAGGATGAAGAAGACGATGAAACGTTAGCCGAATAAAGTTTATTTATCAACCTCGTATAAGCTCAGCAATTGTACACATGCTATTTTTTGGACGTTCTTATAGAACAAATTCCTTAAGAAACGTATCCAAAGTGCGATATCGTAACGATGACGTAGAGGCAAGAAGACTTCGATAATATGGAAATCCTGAATAAATCCATGATGGAGTCTTCGTCGTGGCGAATTTGTAGAGATAAAATGAGTTTTCTAATTTTTGGTTGAAGGATGTCAATCTAGTTTGTCGCGTGACTGCATGGAGCATTTCCAAGAGGTGAACAGATAATTGAACTAAGGTTAAAGGGAACCACATATCCGTTCTGAGATAGAGGTAAATTCAAAAAATTGTCTCCTTGTCTCTTCTGCCCTTTTACCGTCTCCACACTGACGACGAGACGATTTTCACTTGCATTCGCATCTGAATGTGCTTGCATTTATGTAGATTGTATTCCGCCTTATGATCGGGCGAAAACTAAGTAAACAACATGTTCAAGAGATTAGATATCTGTTTCTGAAGTAAAGAAGTTTCATGTATAGAGCGATACACTTTAATATACATAGGAATCGATGGTGGGTTCTTCGACGGGAAAAAACCACCCGTTTGTTATGATAGATCCATACAAACTACTGGCTATGTCAAGTTCCTGAATCAGTGCCCAACAAGGCATGATATATGGCCGAAAATACTAGAAAATTAAAGATCCAATACCAAAATTGCGGTTATTTTCATTTTTCTCAACCGACTGCAATTCACTGGATAGCAGTGACTTCATTGGAATCCGCTCGAGTGACTCTACCACTAGCTCAGCGTTCCAAAGAAAGAGGGAAATGTAGTTTCCAGTGAGTAGCAGTTACAAAGACTTATAGTATGAGTAGCAGTTGCAAAGATATATAGTAAAGTGCTTTGTAATTTATTAGCAATATTTTGAAATAAAATGAGGGATAAAGGGCGAAATTTCTCTTATTGATCAACACAATTTAGGTATCGCCATGCATTCGATTCCAATCGTGGCATCGTATAGATGATTTAATACGTATCTAGCCTATACAATGACTTGAGAAGATTCACCAATTCCGTGCTTTTTTCCTCTTTTCAAACATGAGAGCATTTCCCAACCTAGCGCAAGGACCTGGTCTGGTTTGTCTGTGACGAGAGATTGAAACAACAATCATCCGCATTGTGTGGAAAATCTAGCAGCTGCACCATACTTTCGTACTGCTAAAAGTAGAAAGTCACACCTTTCAAAATTTTACATGGACACCACCCTACACCACGAAAGATTGCTTGGGTCAAGTCTTCAAGCCTAAGTCGACCTTGAACTTAGAATCAACCATATGGAAACTCAGCAAACAGTAAACAAAATTTATTAAGCATCAATGTCTTAAAAGAATTCCATCCCCAAAGTGGAAAATCACTCTTCAATACTTCTATGGTGACATCTTGGGAAATCCTTATTTCGGTCATCTTGGGAACCTTTCAAGGAAAAAACTACTCAATTAGTACGCCAACACATTTCTTTAAAACCCTCCTCATGCATGAAGTTAGGCCAGGTAAATAATCGCAAGATGAAAAAACTCACAAATCAAGTTTTACTAAAAACGAATTCTAAGATGGTCGGAAATCGGAAGAAGATGAGTATCGACAATATCAGAGCCTCGTATCAGCTCGCCAATAAAGTAGACCCTAGTGATCAATGTCGAGTTTTTAAAGAACTGGATTCAAAAGAAAAAATTATTGATCGAATTCCAGAAACTTAGAGGAAGTGTCAAGCAAGAAAAGCAGTCCACTAGATAATTTCAGCGAGAAAAAACAATGAGTGCAGAGACGAAGTTCTGAAAACGTTCATATTTTCATAGGTTAACGACAATATTACTTGGAGTAAACCAAATAAAAATTAGCGTTAGCATGGCTCGTAGGTGAATCACACGTGGTCCAAAATTTTAAACAAACATATCGTCGGTTGCTACAATCTTATCGATTGGGAGGAAAACAACTACAGTTTGGAAGTTTTTCCCAACAAGGTAAACGTATGAATGGGGATCGCGCAGTGGTGGTAATCCATTCAATAACACGCGCATCGCCCTGCGTCGACCCCACAAGGCCACTCAAGTCTCCCATCCATTCTGTTTATCAAATTGGTAGAAACTGGTACACTAAACTAACCATGGAAGCTCTCTCGAATTCATAAAACTTGGTGACCGCAGTGCCGAACATATGGGAACACCGTATCATGGCCGTTCCATGGGTTCAAAAAAGATAGTACTATATTTGACTAACATTCAACGACACTCACAAGAAAAAATCCCTGCCAGTGAGGTGGTGGAGTAGTTGGCGCAATTCATCAGGAAACAAGATACTGGTTCAACCCCGATTCATATGGCGGGCCTTAACTTGTCCATTCACCTCGATCTACATTCTATGGCATTAAAAAAAAGACGAAATCGTCAGGCAGCAGCCGAAGCAACACGCGAAATGTTTTAACACCTTTACGACGATGAAGACAGGAAAACTAATGGAGCACAAGAACTGCTCGGATCCACACGTTAGACGTGGTCACCGGTGATGTAAAATAAAATGAAATAAAACAAAAAAACACGAGATAACTTTTTTGAGGAAGGTCTGCTAACTCTAGTAATTTCTATCCCATTAACTGAACTTTACTACGCATTGAGATATGTTAGTGCAAAAACTGTGAGCTGCAACTATTTGTCTACCATGTGCATTGAAATCAATACATGTGTTTATTGTTGGTGACATAAAAACAAGCATATGATATATAATTTTAACCTTTTTTTACTTACTGCCTACTCTTTTTTGATGGCAGGAACGCGTTACTCCACGGAAAGGACAATAGCGCGTTCGCTCCCCACCATAGGCATCTGCGGTCCAGAGTTTTGCAAATATCTCAGCTTCGTTGAAGTTATATTTAGCACATGTATAGTTAAGCGATAAGGTAGAAGTTTTTTCGGGACCAGCTCATGCATTCAAGTTCCGAAGTAATACATCACTTTCGCTAGAGAAAAATTGTCGGAAGTTGTTGAAAAGAATCGTGCATTCGGATTAAAGTGGGAAGAATAGTGATTTAAAGGATATCGAAAGCAAATCCAGTTCACCAAACGATGCCAAAAAACGTTGAGATATTGTTCTCTACTCCCATGGTCTTTGGTGGTCACCTGAGGCCGTGATTCCAAATGAAAATGTGGAAGTTTTCAGTTTGGGTTATCTGGAAATGAAGCTTATGCTCTACACATCACATTACTGAATCCAATACGAAACATGCCATCACCGTAAGTTAGTGTGTTACTGAAAGAAGGAATGTAGACCATATTGTGAAGTACTTCGAAGGGTAGCGGGAAGCGAAGTGGGTATTTGCAGCTCAGCCATGGTGGCGGGTTCAACCCTGCTGCCAGTCAACCAGATCTCTCACCCCTGCGAGGTTTGCAAATTATTACCAGATTTGTGAAGAAAAAATTTCCTTTCAATCACCAGTCTGGCGATACGTTGTGGGAAGGCTATTTCAGGATTACAAGAAAGATGAACGCAACGACCCTTAAACGAAGTTAAAGGAGAAAACGAAGTCCTTAAGTAGTGGTCGGCCAAAGCCATACGGAAATAAGAAAACCTTCCTGAATGACTTCTTAATTAGATGCAACAGCATGATTGAAAGAAGGTTAGGAACCGCACAATGTGTAATTTGTGTCATTTGAAAAGAACTGCTGTTTCCCATCAAAAATATAAACGAGCTGCTTCAGAGTGGAGAAACGAAAAAAAGAAAAAAAAGTATAAAAGGAAAAATAGTTGCACAGTTTCGAGAATTCTGCTATTTTCAATGCTCTGTGTTTCCTGCTGTCTTCCACTCCTTATTTCACTTACTTCGCTTGTGAATTTATTATCTGCAAAAATAAGATAAGGAAAGAAAGACCGAAAAACGCCGATGGCACTGAAGCTAATATTGTTGTAAAAAGTCGCAACAAATGTAGCAACTACTTTCAACACAGATGTGAACGCTTTGAAAGACATTGTAAAAGTTGACGACGCGGTTGAAAAAGATCTTCCAGAAAAAAACCTAATTTAGGTATCCGGAGAAGCCGTAGAAAGCGATACTGGAATGATGAATTATAAGGAAAGGAAAAGAATAACGTTGATTATCATGAACAATTGAAGAAGGGCGAAGTAGATAAAAATGTTAGTGCAGGATTAAACGGACTTTAATAGAAATCACTCACCCCTCCCAGACCTTTTTAATGCATTGCCATCTCATAAGAAAGATGAAATAGATGGTGTAAGCAGTGACATACACAGGAATGATAATCACTTCAACATCATGACTAAGAACTAAAACGACAGTTCTATTACAAAAACCTAGCAGAGAGTGAACCTTAACCATAATCAGCTCCACTGGCAATGCGTACCTTAATTTTCAGTTGGGGACTTCATACTAAGAGTGCAGTGCTTTTTTATGTTTCTCGAGCGAACTGAGGTCATTGTGTAGTTTTGCACGAAGACCCACATCATAAGAATGAGCACTTTTGGACAACCCTTACGAATCGTTGAATAGAAGGCGAAGTCGTCGAGGTCACCATAAATGTGACATCGTCGTATAATCTTGTCAATGGAGCAAGACTGCTTTGAAGGCTACAGAAAATCCTTTTTGTAAGCCAAATATGCATTTTATGAATCACATCTGCAGCGCTACAAATGATGTTGTGGGCGTAACCCATTCCCGAAGGCCTAACGACGACCTCCTTTTTTAAACTTTATATGTGTGGGGAAAGGAATTAGCGCAGTGATTAGTCATACAGTTTAACAGGAAGCAAAATGCTGCTTTAACCCCTCTCAAATGTTTTCCATCAATCCACCTAAGAACGCCTTAGTCAGGCTATCTCCTAGATTGCAAGCAGAGTGAACTCGACCAGCATTCCCCCTATATTCATTAAGAAGGCGAAATCCTCTAGCAGCAGCCGAAACCAGAAGAAATGCTCGTAGACCTTTGCCGACGATGAAATGCGAGGAAAAGACTCGAATAGAAGAACTACTAGGATCCGCGCAATAGCGGTGACATAAATGAAAAAAATATGCAGCATATGTCAAGTATGTTTAATTGAGGATTTCTCAAGAAATGCAAAAACGCTATGGCTTCCATTCCACAACCTGTAAGAAAATGAGAAATGAGGGATTTAGCGTTGACTAATCCCCCTATGGATGCGCCATACTTCCAACTCTATTCGTTGCATCGTGACTGGAGGCATATTTGGCCTCGTAAGGGGCCCGTCGATACATAAAACCAGCGTTTTTATCCTGCTACGGAAGTCGGTCACTAATCTGACTGTCTTGCAGGGGAGGAAGGGATAGTAAGAGCAAACTAGGGAAAATTAGATGCATTTTAAATATGCACAGAAATTAGTCGTGCAAAAAATGAAGAGCTGCTAAGTCGTTTTGAAAAAACCCGCTTCGACAAGTAATGGATCGAACCATCTACGAATTGAAAAGCATATATAATATTAAGTGACCAGATGCAAAAACAGTAACCGTTTTCACTTTACTTCAACAGATAACGCCTGAAATGTATTAAATGCTATCGTGTAGGCAAATTTGACGAGAGGCATCACATCCAGTGCATCTTTTTGGAAGATTTCTTTAGTCAAACAAAAAATTTTTTTTCCATGCTCGTCATCACATCCACTGTGCGGATCTGAGCACTTCCTGCATTCATCGCCCCCAATGGTCCTCGAACAGTTCACGCGTTGTTTTGGCTCTGCTTGAAGATCTCTTTTTTATGAAGGCCGTAGAACGAGTCGAGTCAAACCTCTTTGCAATCCTGAAATACAAGCGGATTACCGCGTTCCAACGTTGATAGGAGGAGAGCGTTGGACAAGGGGAGAACTATAGACTTTGCTTCCTGGTCTACGGCACCACTAATCGCTGCGCTACTCCCTCCCCCATCCCTAGCGGATATTTCAGGGATATCTTGTTTCATTGGTAAGCTAAGATGAGATTGTTTCCAATATTTATTCGGCTAACGTTTCGAATGTCTTCGTTTTCGTCAGAGCCGATAATCGGTAGCGATGTCCACAGTTGTTCGTCTATGTGATGTCTTCGTCGTCGTATCAAGCTCGATCTTCTTAAGTGGGAGCACTTAGATACCATATTGAGAAGACGAACGACAACCTCTTATTAGCTTGTCAGTGAAACAGGGTATATCGATCATTTCTATCCACGTTAAATGAAAGTAGGTTTACACTGATATTCCAGGGGTTTTTTTACCGCACACAGTTGACAGCTTGTCCATCACGCACGGTATTTCACTAGAGGCCCGTGATGCCCGCAAAAAGCTGCTTTTTTGCACATAGTAATTGCAAGCAACATTTTTAGGACAATCATAATGTTGCTGAGATATTTGCAAAACACCGGACAGCATGTGTCTGCGGTGGGGGAACGAACGCGACATTACCCCTTTCCGGGGGCTAATGCGTTCACCACCACACCATGCCCGTCTTTCCTTTCGCCTGTCTCTCACCTAGTTCTATCAACTTTTTTTATTTACGTTTGTTTAGGACAGGTTCAATAATCGGTAATTTTGTTGGTAATTGCCTTTTATTCCATGCCAATTGCTATGATGAATCAATATTTTCGTATAGAACGAAGAATACCAAAATATGAACAGTATAAGTCTTACAATTGTTCCAAATGCTGGAAGCAAAGCGGTGTTTTAACTTCTTAAATGCTTAACTGGTTAAAAACTTATCTTCAGTTCTCGAAAAACCAGCTTAATCGTGAGTCTGTTAAGTATTGTGAACTATCCAACTTCTAATTCTCTAATCAGACCAGTTAGTAGCCATTTCAGGTTACCCTGCTTTTCATGTATATGTACATGTATTTGTATACGTACATGTATATATATATATATATATATACGTGTATGTATATGTGTATGCATGTGTATATATGTATATGTATATGTACATGCACATGTATATGTATATATAAATATATGATATGAATCAGCAAGGATCATAGCGATATGAAAAATGTTCTAAAGGTGGAGGTGGCACTAGCAGTGTAGTTCATTCAATGAAGTATATTTCCTTCCATAGTAGGCTCTTACATTTCTCTTTAAGAGATGTAGAGAAAACAACCAAGAAAATAGATGGGTGCAATGAAAATATTTCACTGAAGGACAAATAAGCAATCGATTAAAAAAGGAAAGGAGGAGAAAACGAAAGACTGTACTTGTTTGAGTGTGGAAGGTGTGGAAGGGTGGAAGGGTATAGTAAGGCGGAACCATTCACGCATGACGACGACTATGGCAAGATCGATTGTGCTGTTAACATGTTGTTCCACACCCCTCAGATGAGGAAGTACTCCAGAATTGTAGTACGACAATTATTATATTCTATAAAGCTGGAACAAACAATCCGTATGTGGCGAAAAAACCACCATCATTGGAAAGGTTAAATCTAAGCCGTTAGAATTTTGAGAACAATGGAAACGTGAATGCCTTAAAAGCCAGTTTTGCTTAATCAATAAAAGGGTTAATAGTCTGACGCATCTCATTCCTAAGGTCGCGTGTGGCGCAGTGGTTGGAGGCGCCACTGCGATACACACGTGGAATCGATCCCAAGCGCCCATGGCCTACCAAGCCTTCCATATCTCCGGGGTTGGCAAATTGGTACCAGATTTCTCTCGGAGAATAGCAACACTGGCTCGATACATCGGTAGGCCACCGCGAGTCATTGTAAAGGCCAGATACGCATTCAGTCACCTCCAAAGATTTTAATGAAGTCGAATGCATGACGCATTCCTCAGGGATTGATCAACGCCAAGAACTTTATCCTTTTATCCTTTATCTCATTCCCTGCGGGCTGCGCCGTGCATTGGGTTCCATTCGTAGCATTGTGAGGGATCTATATAATGACTTGCAAAAGGTTGTCGATGTATCGATTCAGTCTTTTTGTCCTTACCGAAAAATCTAGCACCAGCTTCCGAAAGGATCCGAGAATTGCTGAGCCAAAACCGTGGAATCCAACCAACAACAACGTTCGTTTCACATCTTTAACCACTGCACTATGCAGGCCCATTTGTTATTACAAACAATAAATATATGAAGTAGAACCACCTTTCAAAGCATCTCATCATCCGAAAGTTGAACCAAGGCTCAAATCTGATTGCTTAGGAATCATTTCACAATTCAAAGCGCTCCATTGTAAATTTGGGCAGAATCTCCTATCGATCATTGAATAACCAACATCAAAGCGATGTCGCGTGTTTTTTTAATAGAAAGGGAAAAAATGAGGAGGCGATGATGGTGGTTTTTTTTTGGAGCAAGCCTTAAGGGAAAAAGGGGAAACCTGAAGCATATTCTTGACGTCTTCATTTGCATCACGCATCCCTATCAAAGGTACATAATGATTAGTAGGGCAAGTATAAGGAAAGATAAAGGAAAGAACAGGTCTTTCTTTATCCCTCCTTCTCTGCACCGAATTCATCACATAAAAAACGACTAATACCAGCACGCAGTTATCGCCATATTGTTTTTTCAGTTCCGTTTTCCATAATTTCTTAAATCTAATGAAGTTTGCCCCGAAATGCTTCAACGAGTCGGTTTAAAACAGCGGCTTAAACACATTACGTTCGAATTGTTTGTAATATGAAGAATTTCAGCGTGAAATAGATGACCTGTACTGTACCACATACAAGCTCTCTTAACCCTCCTGTTTTTAAAAACATAGAGCTATCCATAGCAAATTTTTTACTCTTTCGAGAGCTTTTCCGACATAGATCGTATGTATGGCAGAGCTCATGAAAATTGTTTTCTGCATTTAATATTCTATAAGAAACCCTTTTTTCGGCAGAACTCATTTTAGCGAGAGCATTGCCTTTGAGGAATGAATGTAGCAAGTGCTGCGGCAGGTGAGGAGGCGCAGAAATAATTTTGCTTGAATAGTGGTTTCCGACGTTCAGGGAAAGCTTTTCGCTGTAATGAGATGATAAGAACGTCGAATGTACTCCATCAGAGATGATCAATCTTCAAGAGGTATAGCGACTTAGTGGGAATAATTGTTTCGAAAGACAAAGTGTTCTGTCGCCTCAATGGGATAAAACAGTTTGGCTTCAGAAACAGGTATCAAGTTTTACTAGCATTTTACTTGACATCTGTCTTTACACTCTGCAGTTTGCCGTTTGCAATTTACGGATTGCCCGTCCTCATTGGTTGTGCGAGCTCCAGCATAATCTCCGTTTTTCCCGAGCTCTACTGATTTGACCACTGTGGTTTTTCGGACTTCTCAGATCACCCTAGCGAAAGGCTGCCTCAGGTCGTTACTTGCCACCATGCGACTAGTTTGATGCCAGGGTGGATCTTGGTATTGGTTCACTCTTAATTGGCCTTCCTAATAGACCCCCTGCTGTACAACGCAGTCCGACACCCAGGAGCACCTCCTAGCGACGATAAGGCGGGAAACCGTTGGGAAACCCGTCAACGTAATAATAATGATAGTGGTAGTAATAGCAATAATAATAGCAATAGTGATAATGATAATTATAGTGATAATGACAATGATAATGGAACACAGTTGCTTGATCTCAAGTGGGATGACGATGATATTTGCATGAAAGTTCTTTGCTAGCTAAGCGCAAACATTCTGAACAATAACCTTTCCCACAGTGGTTGTATTAGACGCTAACCTGTTAAGCATGTGGTTGGTGCGTCATGCCACCACAGGGCTTTGCCATTTCTGGTAACATCTTATTCCCTTTGGCCCACCAGTGCTGCTTTCTTCAAAGAAATAAGAATTCAACATTGTTAAAGCTCCCCCATTCCCCAGAACGATCTTCCTCATCTTGATACTAATCAACAAGGACAGTGGAATACAATGCCAGGATTCGCACCCCAGTAATCCTTCAACGGTGGTAGTCTGGCAATGCCCACCTTAAATAAGATTCCAAGGAATGTTCTGATCTCGCCAACATTCGCTGTTTATCAGAGTGCATTATTCTGTAGAGCATATCTAGTCGTCTTGTTCATGACCAACTTCCAAATATTTGCAGTGAATAGTTGATGGCATCGGTTCTTGCTCGGTTCCGTGCACTGATCTAATAATAATTTATCTACAGAAGTCTAACAATCATGTAAGGGAAATAGGCTGTGAGCCATTACATCACACGAACACTCCTCACAGACATCTTCAAGGCTTTCATCCTTTTTCTTCGATTCACCTTCTTTAATGTTTTCACAAGTTTCACAGGAGTGTCCACGTTATCCTCCACACTCCAGCTTCTTACGTGTCATTCTACATGAGAAGCTGGTCAATACCAATGTTGAAATTGTTTTCAGCTGACACGACTCAAGAATATAAAACTCGATAGCTCTTGACCAGCCAAATTAATCCTAAAAATAAGCAGGAATATTCATTATAACGAAGAAAGTCGATGTGCCAAGATAAATGTGGTGAGAAAGACCGAGAGGAAACAAAAAAGAATAGATCGAGGACAGATTCACAAGAAGTTGAGTACCTCAAGTACCGCTTAGGGGTTTTGTAGAATTTTCATGGAAGTCATAAAAGATAACTTTAGTTTATGTGCTTTAAAAAACACAAAACCCTGTTCGTTCGTGGACGCCACCAAATTTCGACCTTATTGATTGGTTTCTACCTCCAATTCATACGTGACCAAAAGTTGTGAGTTTCAACAAGCACATCGCAGCTTGGAGTTAACTTTTTATTGTTATTATTATTATTACTACTTGACCCAATGCCAAATTATATGCTGTTCCTAGCAATTCTTTCACTCGATTTGTTTGTTTGCATGCATCATCCACGCTGTTCATCATACTTTATGGATGTGGGCTCAGCAATTGCTTGAGCACTTTCGCCTTTTTATGGATCTCGTTAACTGCTGGCCGTGATGATTCTCCCTGTAATTAGGGAACAGCGGTGCCAGAGAGTTCCCACATTGGTAGGAGAGCGTTAGTTTTTTCTCTGACAAGTCTTGTACCAGTTTTCTCTGACTCCGTGGAATGAGAACCTTGGTGAGATCTGAGCGGTGTCCTGTGAATACCCGAGTAGATGCCATTTGTGTAATGAATGGGATGACTACCTGCTCCAGTGGTAGTGAACATAATGAATTGAAATAAAGACTGTTGGAATCTTGAGATATTTTCCAACAAGACAACCGTTTTCGAAAGAAAAAAAATTGTTCCCACTTTTTAAATTTTGAGTGAAGCTAGAATGAAGATAACAAGCTAGAAACCTTACCACATTTAACTGGAACGATAAAGCAAAGTGCCTTCTGGATGTGTGCCATGTTATCAACTTCTTAGGTGTTTTATTTATCAAAAGTTATTACGAGTTATCGAAAATCAACAAAGTTCCTAGGGTGTGGGCATAAAAGCCAGAAAGCTCTCGGCGTTGATCAATCCCTGAGGGATGCGCCATGCATTCGACTTCACTATCACTGTCGACTTCAGTATCGTTGGAGGTGATTGAATGCATATCTGGCCTTTACAATAACTCGCGGTGGTCTAACGATGCATCGAGCCAGTGCTGCCATCCTCCCAGACAAGTCTGGCACCAATTTGCCGACCTCGGAGGGACGGAGGGTTTGGTGGGCCGTGGGCGTGGGGATCGATCCCACGTGTATGTTGCAGGACCCCTCTGACCACTGCGCCACACGCGCCCTGTGTGAGCGTATAAAGTTGAATTTTTTGTGTGATATTTTTTTATTCCTTTATTTTTTATGGTATGGAAAAAAATGAAAGTAGAGAGATGCTGAAATGCGTTCAACATAAGCTGTGAAACCCTTCTAAATGTTGACAGCAAAGTAGATTGAACGGTGAACTGTAATAAAATAAGGGAACTAGCAACATTAACAACTCCAGATCGATAAAGCTAACTCTCTTCCATCAATCAGAGTCTTTATCAACTTCATAGGTCTCCTAAAACTGAAGCCTTATCGCTTTCTGTCAAAAAAACCAGCGATGTTACTTAATTTCTGTGTTTTAATCCATAATCCATCTGGGTCTTACTTTTTCTTCAGCATGATGAAATTGGTTGTCGTTCCACGCGGCAGCCACTCAAGAGCCTTGGTTTTATGTACTAAATGATGTATGATCAATTGATGAAAGCGGAGATGAAAGCTATCGCTATTCGTCATCCAATGCTCAGAATTTATCATGAAGATCCAAACAGAAAAGCATTATAGCCGGCGAGTAACGAGATAACCCGTCAAGTTACTCTTACTCGTGACGGAGGGCCCGTTCGTGTCACTCAACGATCAATGGAAAGGAAAGCGAGATAGGTGAATGGAATTACTGTGGGTATAAATTCATTCTTTTCCCTTTTTTACTGGTGAACACCATTCTTCACTAGTTCATACGTAGTCTCACTTCCCTCTATAAACAATTCCTTGCTTCAAAGTTGTTGGCAAGGAAAGGAAACGTTACCTGTTACCTGTTACCCAAAATTTATTTCATGCATCGGCGCACTCTTAATTCACGAATTATGCTAAAAAAAATAATGCGGAACGGTTTTTTGTGTTACAAACACAACTCGCTCACCAGTGGTTTGCAGCTTAATTGTGGCGAGAGGAAGTCTTCCCAGATGTCGGGAGGTGGCAACATATTATGTTTAGAACATAGGATTCACGTCTCGTTCTCGTCAGGATAATTCGGGCTGAGGATGGATTGAAAAGTTTCGCCAAGAGGCCCTTCCAAGAAAAAACTCCATGTTAGAAACTTTCATTGTTCTCACAAGAAGATAACTGTAACACGGTAAGCCTCGTGAGAATCCTCTTAGCCGGTTTTCCAGACATTCGTGCTGAGTTGCGCACGATTCTTCCTTGAGATAGAGTCCAGTTTTTCCGACAGCATTCATTAAAAATAAATTGCCGTAAAAATATTAAGTGAAAGAGGTGTCAATGCAATTCATTATGTGATTTCACCTACGTGGGTCCCGCTCGCGACCCCAACGCGTGGGCCAGTTCCACCTGTCACACCACGGTGAGTAGCCTTTTTGATAATGTGGCGTTTATTTGAAAGTTTGGTGTTCATAAATAGTATAAATATATCTCCGAATTTAAGACTACTGTTACATAAACAATCGACCAACAACAACGACGGCAACAACAAGAACAACAACAACAACAACGACAACGAAGACCTGTACCAACCTCGCATCAGCTCAGAAAGATCAGTTTATAAGATCATATAAATAAATATGTCAACTATTTATGCCGAGGCTCATAGAAATCCAGTCTTTTGCATCTCATTATGATTTAAACTCGTCGTCACACAGCTTTTAATTTATTAACAAAAAAAGAGCGGTGCTAAAAATAACAACAGTAGTCACGCTAATAATACTAATAATCGTCTCAGTGATAACTCAAAAGAGCGAGTTTCTATAAATCTCGGCATAATTAGTTAATATATTTATTTATATGATCTTTCAAACTGAACTTTTTGAGCTGATGCGAGGTTGGTATAGGTCTTCGTTGTCGTTGTCGTTGTTGTTGTCGTTGTTGTTTGGTGTTGTTGGTCGATGATGGGGAAAAAGATCCAATGGGGAGTCCCACTCTTCACATCACGGTTGTGAGGAAGACGAAATCGCCGAAACGTCAGCCATTGACCAACAACACCAAGCAGCAACGACAAGAACAACGACAACGACAACGAAGACCGATACCAACCTCGCATCAGCTAAAGAAGATCAGTTTATAACATTCTAGTGGTAGTGGCCCAAATTGCAAGAATTACAAATGGTTAATACAAGAATTACACATACGGTGAAGAAGCTTAGTATTGACGGGTGGGAAAAAGAAGTTTTAGATGGAATACGGCTAACTAATGAACCAGCATAGCGGAAGTCGCTTTAATTGTTGTTCATCACCGCGTTCAACGGAAGGGCGACTGCATTGAAGCGACAGGAACTAAAAAATAACCTATTTGCCATCTTCCACAACATTTCCCACCCCTCTCCACTCCTCTCAAGTACAACTCAACCGTCTCTCATGCGTGCTAAATGAGGTTGCCGTTCTGTGATGAAACTCAATTGCCTAGTAGAATGTGGTTGTATTGTACTAAATGCATATCAGCTAATAAAATCCGATAACGCCATTTGTGGAAAAAAAGTGGCATAGATTGCCAGCCGAAGTCCTTTAGTTTTGCTTGAGATTCCTTAGGAGCTTGTTTATTAGCTTTCTATTTTGCAGATACGAACAAATCCACTTCGAGAAACTCATTAATCGCCAAAGAGAAACTGTACTCTGTTTGCCAAGTCTGAAAATTTTGTCTTCGAGCGCCGAACGGCATAACAAATCTTCATTCTTGGACAAATATCTGTAGTCAGCACTTTTTCCCACTGAAGTGTAAGGCACAAATATTCTCATGTCGCAGAAAGTTTTTCGCTTTCATAGTAGGATATGTTAGTAAGGATTACCAGAGCTTGCGATATAACAAAATTATTAAGTTTTCAGAACCCTTCAGGAAAACGGAATGACAGCAGTTAGAGTAATGGTATAAGAAGATGCGCTGTCTAGTGCAAGCTCAGAGGTATTTATTTAGAGGTGAACTAGTTGAAATGTTTTAAATTTTGTATTCATCTCATATCGTTGGAACTACAGGCTATGATAGATATGATAAAACCTGATCATTTCTAGCCTATTAATCAGAAATGGGATAGTGGAATGTGTAGTAATAGCGTTCAGTAATAGCCTTAGTTGACACCAAATCAGATCAACAAAGCTTCCAAGGCTGATAAATTGGCATCAAAATTGTCATGACTCAGGAAGCTCCAACCCCGCTCACTAAAGGCTGACAGCTGTCCACGATGAGGATGTAGGAACGCTTTAAGAGAGCTATTCTACGATTCTAGGGATAAATGAACTCGAGCAATCTCCAGTGAAATTTGCGGAGAACACTGTCCTGAAGTAGCAGTAAAACCCATGCGTAAACTAAAAAATATTTGTAATTAACGGATAGGAGCCGAAGAATCGAATGAAAGAAGTGCTAAGAGCAATGCATAAAGTCGAGTAATTTATTTAACAGATAAAATATCTAAAAACAAGCCAGTTCCAGTACCTAGTCCAGGGACAAATCTACGTGTTTTCGTCGTGAATTTCTTTTCCTTGAAATCCTTCAGACTAGAATCCTCTGATCGCTTTCCATTGCCAATAGGATATGATATAGCAGTAATTCTGAGCTCGAAGCATCAAAAGTTATAGCGATGTTCGTTGCATTAAAGAAAGGAAACCTCTTCGAAAAAATGTGTTCGACAATTGTTTGCGCTGAAACTAGTGAGCAGAACGATATCGTCAGCGATTATTGTAGTAAAACTCAACAAGCAGGGTTTCGTAAATATCTTCTTTCTGAGTAAATTTGACTGCTTTTATCCAGAAACAATTCCACCACTCATTTTCATCCTTCGTTTCCTCATCAAACGACAGTTGTCGGACACATAGACTGATCATCATTCGTACGACCGGATTTCTTTGAAAGCCCAACCGAAAAAAAACACCTTCCGAAAGCATTTAAGCTACTCGGGATCAAATTTATGGGCACTGCAGTTTTTCTTGCCTTCGACTTAAGTTAGTTGATCCATCTTAGGTGGTAGTCACGCCCAAGAATCTAAAAAAAACAATGCGCTTTGTTCTTAACGTAAATTACCCTTCTCCTTTGAATATAGCGCTACCATAAAAATTGATGAAGTAATTACGTAGAGGATATTTCATTATCCGACGGGAAAAAAATAACTGGACGTGGATAGAATGACGAGTTTACAACGTGTTGATCAGATGAGGAATCCAAAATGGACCTCAAGTGTTGAAGTGTACAATGGTGGAACAGAGGTAGGTGAGAAGAAGTTTAATCTTCTCAGGGAGCGTCATTCAAAGGCGCAATTGTTAAAAGTGCCTTGCTATACACATTCGTTGGTTCGATCCCCCCACCGCTGACTAAGCAAGTTCTCTATCGTTCCGAGATCAGGAAAGTGGTACCAGATTTGCTTGGAAAAAATAAGAACCCTGACTTGATATGTGCTTAACCCTTGTATATCACACCTTATAACGCTATGAAGGATGACGGCATAGGATGTAGATCTCTCTTCTTATGGATTTCTTGTTATTCCATTCCCCCTTTTGCCTCTTGCTCATCAATTTTTTCGGTAGTTGAAGTACTTGATAGTCGATTTTTCATTTTGAAACGTACATTGTAGAAAACCTTGGCCTAAGCCTCCAAAAAAATCACAAATTTCTTGCAAAATGTTAAATTTACTCATTATGCAATTTTTTTATTTTATACGACCCTTTCTTCATGTCTACTGTGTGGAGTTCAGCACTTCTCACACTCATGTCGTTTACTAGCATCCATTGTCAACGAAGATCTTCCAACTTTACCTGTGGCTTCGATTGCTGCGTGAGGATTTTCGCTCCATCTTGAGTGTCGTAAAGTGCTGGTCGAGCAATTCTTCCTGGAGTCCTGAGATGGCCGGACTGGAGCCTTCCCAAATGGATCGTAGAGAGTGATTTTTCCCAGGCAAGTCCGGTACCAATTTCCCGACCCCGGAGGGATGAGAGGCTTGGTTGGTCCGAAAGCGAAATCGAAATGGCACTATGCTCGTGACGACGGACATTACTACCGCTGTGCTGTCCGCCAGGTACTCTTAATGCAGTAGAATTTGAAATTCGAAATACTGAAGAAAAGTAAAAAACTACGTTTCTTACATTCCTTGGAGTTGAAAAAAAATTCAAAACTTTATTGCAGAATAACTTTGTAATTCTGTATTTTGTATTTGTATCTATAATTTTGAAGATTCTTTGTATCTTCTACACAAAGACAAGCCGATTCTAGAGTCATTTTCACTATAAGTTAAAAATGTCGTGTACGAATTGAAATGTGTCAAACTGATGTTAAAAAACGGCTGCAATCGTCGAACCAAATGCATTGTAGTCAATGCATTCGAGGAGGTATAGTGCTAAAGAAATAGCGTAAGTTCAAAAAGAAAAAAAATGGCTAGGGCGCCAAACGAAATAACTTGGTTTCACTCGAGCTGCTCTAAGATTTCGGTTATTCGCCTAACATTTCGTAGATGCTAGCAGAGAAATATGACTACGCCAATTCATGAATGGAGAGTGAGAAAGAAGAATAATTTGTTTCCTTTCCAGTAATCCCGTCGATATGACAAAGGTAGCCGGCATTATCAACAAGTACCTTGTCTAAGCACGTTATAAACACAGATTTTAACTTGAAGTTGGATTTCCTGTATTGTTCGTTTTCTTCATGACATACTGATAGACTATGTGCCAACCAATGAAATACTGAATATTCCATGATGCCTTGGCACCACGTAAGCAGATCATATTGGATGGCATCTGATAATCAACCATCCTGTATAAAATGCACTACCGAGTGTGGTTCTTCATTCGAACGGTGCTTCAGTGCACACGATTCTGAACTCGATAGAACGATGAAGACCCATATCGCGAGGACAACCTGTGTAGACCATCGACTCGAATTATCGTGGCTCTGAAGGGGACGTAGGCGTCGAAGCGTAGCCAAATAAAGCTTTTCACTAACCCGTATTAGTTGTTGGTGACCAGTCAGTCATGACGAGGCTTAAGCGGAAGTGGGACCAGTGTTTTGAATTGCTTTCTTTCTTATTTCAGTTTTTTGAAGTAAACCTCGGAGCTAAGGCACGTCGCATAATTCTTGAACAATACAGTTGCGTTATTTTAGACCAGGCATCAAAATCCGTGCACGTGTTGGTGATTTTGTTAATGCTTAAACCTATAGAGCAGTCAAACGCATTGAGTTTCACAACCTGATAAGTTTCTCTACGACTTCAAATGCAACACTGGTTTTTTGAACGATTTATTTAATAAAACAGTGTTCATGAAAGCAACACTGTGATAGTCGATCCGGTTGTCAGCCGAATGTCTTCTTTACGCGCCTTGCAAAATCCCAAGATCCGCTGTAATTATTGCATTCATACGACACTGTTGTAAATAGAAAGACTCACACGATATATGGTAGAATACTTTTTGTCAAATATACCTATATAGATACATTTCTTAAAAAAACCTTTCTGGCTTCTTGAAACTTAGGGGATAAAGCTCAATGCGACTGAACAAACGGACAGTAAAGTCATCAAGATGTAGACTTTCAGGAGACGCGTGCTGATCATCTGAAAGTTCGCAAAGCATGGAAGTCCTAAATCACATTGACAAGGTTTTTATGCAAGCAGAAACTGCATCCGCAGTTTTACACTAACTTAAAAGTGTTCGTGACGAAGTTGGTTTTATGTCACACTCTAGCACACCGCAGACCTACCTTCCTTAGCTGGAGATGCAAAAGAATATTTCAAGGAAAGCGGAACAATGGAGAAGAACCTTATTCGCCGCTCTTTAAATGCCAACCGTGGCGTATCATAACACTTTGTTGTCTTCTTCCACGTCCCTTATCATTTGCTTGTTAACACTTATCATACGTAACACGTGTAATTTGACGTGCAATTGACGTGTGCTAGGCTGCCGGACTGCCGGACCATGAAGGCCAGATCATATAGAATGGCAGCAGCAGTCCAGTATTAACAAGGACTACGGAGTAGGGATAATTCATTCGTGCGGTGCTCCATCCTTTGGCAATGACTCAATGAGAGAACAAAAACCCACATAAGGTGTACTAACAGCTGTGGACAATCGACGCGGACCATCGAGGCTCTGACAAAGGTGTTGAAACCAAAACGTTGTCCGAATAAATTAAGATGGAATGTAACTTCAACGAAGCTGAGATATTTGCAAAATCTCTAGACCGCAGGTGCCTATGGTGGGGAACGAACGCGCTATTGTCCTTTCCGAGGAGTAACGCGTTCACCACCACACCATGCGGGTCAATCGTTTCGCCTGTCTCTCAGCTAGTTCTATCGATATTTTTTGCCATCAGCAATCACCCGTCAACGGGATTGATCTGGGGAGCCCAAATCGGCATTGAACCCAGTTAAGCTGAGGCTATAGTTATAGCTATAGTTAAAAAAAATATCGATAGAACTAGCTGAGAGACAGGCGAAACGAAGGACCAGCATGGTGTGGTGGTGAACGCGTTACTCCCCGGAAAGGACATTATCGCGTTCGCTCCCCACCATAGGCACCTGCGGTTCAGTGTTTTGCAAATATCTCAGCTTCGTTGAAGTTATATTTCTGCAATATACCCTGCCATCAAAAAGAGTAGGCAGTAAGTAAAAAGGTTAAAATTAAGATGGAATGTGTTTGCCCGCCGGGTAGTGAAAATTTATCTTGGCTAGCCGATCGTCATAACAAATTTCCATTCGTAGACAAATATGATATGTAAGCGGCAATTATTTTAGAATTTACTTTTCAGTAAAAGATAAACTATAAACATGTTTACGCCTGAGGGATTGTATGTTTTCATGGTACGGTATGTTCACAAAGGGTACGAACGGCTGTGGTATAGCTAAACTGTAAAACTCACCAAATTCTATGGGATATCGAACTGACGTCAGCTAGTGCGATGAGATTAAAAAATACGTCTTTAAATTTTACTTATTTAACAGATTAACGACGTCAGTTAGCTTTGCTTTCCGAAGTATAGGAGGTCGCTTAATTTTTCATCTATCACGTACTTTTCATTATAAGAAACCATTTTTCGATAATTAAAGTATTTCAGAGGTTTCGAACAAGACAGAACAGGCAGACATGCAGATGAGCCTGTGCTCTATCGTTCTATGGGTGGAAGTGGTATCTACGCTATTTCTCACCATACACGCCACTGTTGTTCATCAAACAAACACAGTACTGTCTGCCTTAAGACCGACTCCAGTTCAATATTTTTATACCCACATATTCCAAACAGTAACCTTGGGTCAGGGCGGCAATTGAAATGGAACTACAGTAATGAAGTTGCCCGAAGGAAGGCTTTTTGTAAAATATCAATTGCCGAGAATGGATTTTCTGCTCTAATCCCTCCCCTGCCTGATTTGCTTCCGATTAGCTTTCGAAGGAATACACGTAAGGTGGCAAAAAAAAAGTTTTGCGGCTCGCTGACCTGAAAATATGCTATATAGTGTACATTCAATGCGTTATGAATTAGTGTTAAACCAGCGAAAGGGTTATCGTTTCCATGATCGTTGCAGATTATTGCGAACCTGCGAATATCTCTGGTGTGCTAAAGAAACGTAAATTATCAAAGTGTTAGCGATCACATCACTATATGTTATGCAGAATATACAATTGATTTAGATTTTTGCGATGCCGATACCTTCACAAAAGACGCTTTTGCAAAACCTGTTATTCAAATAGAGATGAGACTGCAACAGTTTAAACGATACGCGATTCAGTGAGTGTCAGAAGAAATCGATCCTCCGCCTCCAAATGGATATCGTATTCTTTAGGTTTAATTGTTGCATTAATGCCCCACTATGGAAATCAGCTAACATACATTTCTCCTGGTTAACTTTTTGGCTAATGCTATAATAGCAAATTGGAACCGGCCCTGTCCGCGAGGATAGGAACACAGAATGAATAAGGCGGAAGACGAAATGGAAATCACTGTTCAAGTAAAATAGGCAATCAGTCACCTCTACAATTTTACGAATGGAGTTGTAAGCATGGAAACTACCTAGAGGATCGATAAATTGGAAAGTTTATCCCTTATTGGAACTCGAAAGAGTGAGACGCTGAAACGCAATGATTTTACTGTCAGTGCTCGTGGGTCATGAAAAGATAGCGGTGCTCGTTGGACGAGTTTGCCCATTGTTATTTTGAATCAAATGAATGTTTGTGAAACTTGAAATCTCAACCTAGTTCAAACCGCGATTACCCTTTCCGCTTGTTTGCGTGTTGCCCACAGCACCATCGATCTGCCTTTCTCCCATACAGCCTTTTTTTCCGTAACGGTGCCATCATCATTCTCGTTAACGTGAATGATTTCCTCACTTTTGTTTTGTGCTGGTCAGATCATTCCTTTTAATGGGTGAAATGGGTGATTGCTGATGGCACCGTTAAGGTGAAATGCAGGGCGAGGACCGCAGTGGTGCCATGAACTCCAGGAAAGAGTAATCGCGCTTTGATCTGGCCTGGGGTCCAAATTTTTTTAAGTATTTCAGCGTCATTTTAGTTTTGATGTTTTACCAAAGCACGACACAGGGCGGTCAGCTCAAATTCAAATTCACGTCGACTTTATGTGCATTGTTGCCTTTCTCCTTCCGTTTTGAGTGGTAGTGTTTGATTACATTTCGGACAGAAGGTTCATGTTAACGTATAACGCAAGACTGAAGAGATTCAATAGATGGATATCTCTTTTTTATCCGTGTCTTTAAAAGCGATGTTTTTTCAAAAAGTGAGCAATGAAGCAAAAAAAACCCAAGTGGATTGTGGTTTTAGAAGTGGGTTCCTTCGTTGTCGCTGTTCTCTGAGGAAGAAAACAAACACTTCATCTCATGAAGAACACTGAGACTAAAACGACGCCTATAAGTCAATTGCACTACTATGTTGTCCATGAGAAAGTTTCTGCATCTGATGTTGTGAGACAACCGAGATTAATAGTTCGAAAGACCAGCTTTCAACAAACCTTAACATTAACAGTCAATTTTTTGAATCATGCGAACTATTTTTTTGAGCTGAAAAGAGGTCGTTGTCACGTATTGTTGAGATTCGATGGCTGACGACATCGCCTTTTTCGAAGCCTGGATTTATGCTCTCTAACGCTATTCTTGTAGTGTCCTAACCCTTATTTAGAGGCTTTTCTTCTTTCATTCTAAGGTACTTTGTGAATTTCAACGACAAGAATACTGAGATCTGAGCAAAACTAAGATCCCCATTTGTACTTCGAGCCCGCGGTTACTCTTACAGGTAGCTCACGTATCCATCAAATCAACAGAAGGCCTTTCTTTGTCATTTTCTCAGCCATATTTTCCCTATATCGGTGATATAAGCAATCACACACACTCTCTCTCTACAATTCGGTGAATTCTCTCTAAAAGCTCGGCGTTGATCAATCCCTGAGGGATGCGCCGTGCATTCGACTTCATTAAGTATCGTTGGAGGTGATTGAATGCATATCTGGCCTTTACAATGACTCGCAGTAGCCTATTCTATAGAATTCGCTATAGTATTAGTAAATAGTATTGGTGAAAATCTGATGTGCAGTGAATGGCAATCTATTAAAATTACTCATTGTCATAATTTTAACTTATTATTTACTGCATACCCTTTCTAATGGCATGGTATGTTGCGAAATATAACTTAAACGACGCTGAGGTATTTGCAAAACTCTGGACCGCAGGTGTCTGCGGTGGGGAACGAACGCGCTATTGTCCTTTCCTGGGAGTAACGCGTTCACCACCACACCATGAGGGTCTTTCGTTTATATCTTTTAACTACTTATTGTTTCCGTTTTCCTAGTAGGGAGATCACCCATGTGTTGTTGTGGATGATGAGTGATGTTCACCGAGTTCAAAAAATTATATTGAAAAGGACCACCAAGTCATTTGTCATAGTGAGGAACTCGTCTTTTCAAATCGTTTTTAGATTTTTGAAATTCGTCCAAACGCTTTCAAAGTTTTGCTGTTGATGTTTCTGATGCGTGCTCCACGATAGCCACAGCTCCTTCGTGTTTTTTTCGCCTCTTGTGTACCCGGAGAAGAACTAGTTAGGCTTAGGTTCCCCGCCCTAGATGTTCTTTTATGCGGATAAAAAGTGGTCTACTCGTTTCGCCAATGTATTGATCATCGAATGTCAAGAGATCAGGTATATTGCACCTGAGGTCATGTAATCCCCATCTCTGCCATCAGGATAGACCAGCTAGCTTTCAGTTCATCGTAAGGGTCATATAAGCGGTTCCAGAGTAGCATCAGCAGCTAGCGCAAAATTCCCTTTACCTACACGGGCTGGTTAGTTCGTCATAGCGAACAGAGTGGACCAATCCTCCATCGTTATAATTGATAGATTGCTACCAGACGTAGAGGATAGGGAGCACCGACCTATAAGGGCTATCACAAGTAATTGCACAGCTTGAATAGGTACTTAAATACCTTCGCGATTCTTGGAATAGAGTTGAATGCATGGCGCATTCGCAACGGATCCGGAACGGAAAGTCAAACGCTTTTTTATGAGTCATTATTACTCCATATCAGTTGGAAAAATTACCCGAATATTGATAGTTCGACTGCCTTTCTCATGCTGTTCAGCAGTCCTCAAGACGCAGCAAAGAAAAAAAGCCACGGGAAATGTGCGACGACCTTTGTGAATTAAGAGTTCAAGGGAAACGAATCGAATGCAAGAAGTACTTGGCTGAGCACAGTAGATGTAATGACAGGTCATGCAAAATAAAGTAAAAATAACGAATGGAAACTCGTTCTGACAGGCAAAATCTTAAAATCTGCCCCCTGCTTGTCGTCTTCATTTCGAGGACTCCAAAAAAGAAACAATGTTTTTTCCCTTAAGCGAAGGATGTCGAAAATCGAATGCAAACGATCGCCGATGCGATTGTGACCGTAACGGCAGTTGTCCTACTTTCTCCTCTTAGATTAGAAAATTTCCAATTCTTCATTGCAATCCATGTATTCAACAACAATCGTCGGCGATTCATAAAATAAATGCGATCACAAACGATGCATATATCTGGGCGCGCCCATCTCCGCGCTAAATGTCCATATATAAACGCTTACATGAATCAAAGGTGATGCCCCTCATCTTACGCATTTCATATCTATTTTCTTCCAGAAACTCTGCAAGGCTTGGCGAAAATCAGCTTTTAGACGCATGCATGTGTGTATTCGTGTACGTAAGTATATGTGTGTGTTTATGTATGCATCTCCGTAGATGTGCTGGCTCTGTATTTCTTTGCCTATCTGTCAGTCTGTCAATTTCTCTCTTGCCTGTCAGTGTACCTCCATGTCTCTTTGAGAGCTTGTTAATCGCCTTCCTCTGTGTCTATCTGTCTGCCTGACATGCTTCCCTGAAGGGAACATCCGTTTACATCAACTGTGATTTCCGGTAACTGTCACCAAGGTCATACTGTAGTTCCGAAGATTCCAGAGAGCGTTTCCTACTTTTTAGCAACTTTTTCAAGATCATTTTTCTCGTGTTATTCCTGTTTTATTCTCTGATAACTGTCCTCGTGCTTCCTTAGTCACAAAAAATTTTACAAGCACATTACTGTAAATATAAACAATAAATATTAGGCCCTCCCAATGGTTTACCGCCTCATTATGGCTGGGAGGTGTTCCTGTGTGTCGGATTGCGATGCACAGCGGGGGGGATTCGTCCCCCGGAAGGGTCCCAACCTGAGAGGAAGTCCGGCGTTTCCATCAAGAAGCCTAGCTAAGAGTAAACCAATCCAAATCCACCACCGTCCTGGTATCGAAGTCTCATTGTGGCAAATCTCCCTCTGATCTACATAGGCCACGACTGCCTTTCATGACGAATGGGGGAGACTTTGGCCAGGACGTCCTCGGGATTCCACGCAACCACAATTGCTTAACCAGCAAATCTCCGAAAAATGGTGATTTTGCTGGGGCGCGCACAACTAGCGAGGACGGGACGTTCAAGTATCAAGTATCAAGTAAATGTTAGGCAGTAATTTGTTAACCGAAAGTTCATCGTCGCTTTATTTCAATGAAGTAAATGATGACCAATTCTGGCAATAACTTACATTTATTCTCAGAGGTTCTAAAATCTAAGCGGTGAAGCAGGGAAACTTCTAAGAAATAAGTTTCCCATGGGAGAATTTCTGGTTTGGAAGGAAAAATCTTGATGAACGAAATCCTTAATGGGATATTAAACTGAAGCGTGCCTTGTTTTTGTAGGATCCTATTCTTTTCGACTGATTTCACCTTTTGAAGAAATGAATGGAGAATGTAGAACATCTTCATATCAAGTCCACTACCTCATCGTGGCGATCTCTTTAAAACAACGACGACATTGATTTCAGGGCTAGAAGTTTCTTCGAAAAACGTTCAACTCACAACGAAACTTCCATTCCACTTAGTACTAATATTTTATTTAGTTTGCATGTTGTGTTTTCACGAAAAGCTTAGCAGCTTGAGACATTCTATCAAGTCCTCAGATGCAATTTTTTTGTGAAAAAACCCTTTTTACAGTTTTTTTGTTGGTTTCCGTGTTTCGACGTTCAGCCTGTCCTTTTATTCCGTTTTCTTTCGTTAAAACAGTAACGAGAAAGTTACGTGCTATGGTGCAATTTTAGTTGAAAGTTGTCGCAATGACTTACGATCTCATAAAAGAATCAGACGAATCCATACGCCTGCGGCGAACCACGTTCATAGCGGTGAGCAAGATGATAGCTTACTAAATAGTAAAATATGAGACATTTTTAAAATTAATGACGTCACATGCAGTGGAAATTGCCTCGAGAACTAGGAGAATGGTGAAGGCAGTCAGAGAAAATACATCATTTCGAATTAAAACTTTGAATCACGAAGAAAAAAACAGCCATCCAGGCAAGTTTGTTTCGGCAAGAAGCTCTTCGACTATGGAACATCTGGCCTGGTTTTACCCGTGACTACTTTTCGTCCGTGATATTATCGTTCATCTATTTTTTATTGTCACTTCTTTACCCTAGTTTTAGAGCAGGATGCGCTTCATATCTGAATAGTTGAAGCCTTATTAAGGAAAGGACGATGGCTATTTTCCAATGTTTCAAATAGACACCGGTAGCCTAATGACGTTGCAAATTTTCCAGATTCTCGTTTCCACAACGGCTGTGTTGTCATCGGTCATTACATTGCCGATGGTCTACAGTTACATTCAAGTGATGCAGACACACATATCCAGTGAAGTCGACTTTTGTCGGGTTCGAGTACTATTCACTCAAGAAAAGTTGCTGACGTCATTTGCCAGATTAGCCATAGATTTAGTACAGCGCCCATTTTCTTTAATGCTAAAGCTTTTTTCTTAAAAAGAGGTATCGCCGGCGTGAAATAGGACGCCGTTAACATAAAGAAGAGAAAGCGTTCGGCGTTTATCTACTCCTTAGCGATGAACCATGTATTTGATTCTATTCGTAGTGTCATATAAACTAGCAAGTCCAGTTTTCATCTCCTGAAAAAGTTGTACCAACTTGCCGATCCCGGTAGGATAAGGTGCTCTGTTTGTCCGGAGGAGCAATCGAGCTGAGGAGCGAATGTATGTTGCATTATACCCCTAAGCACTGCGCTCTACATACTCTGCTCCACTTAAATAACAATGACAATGAAAGCAATATAACAATTTTGAAGCAACGAAATAATCGTGAATAAGAATCGTGATCATTGCAGGCGAAAACTCGCGACTTGTGGGTAGACGTGCTTGCGGCGCAAGATTTACTGCATGTCAATCGAGTCAAAGAGCAAACTCATTCTAAGGCAACGAGAATGCGAAGAGAATGGTCGTTCGGACAATGGGTGGGGAAACGAGAACACGGTGAGCTGAAGACTGGGCTACGGTCGAAGTTCAAATAAAAGTCATTTCGACGCAAAACTCGTTCCGTTCTGTGCGTAGGATGCGGACAAGTGTCACGTTGCGAAGATAAAACTCAACGTTTACTGACGCTACTTCGAATTCACAAAAAATAAAAAACAACATGAGGTTTATAATCTACACTTCGTCAAAAAAAACCGAAGAGATATGTGAAGAACCTATGTTGTCATTATAATATTACCCATGTTGTTTCTTAAGAATATGCTGAAGGTAAACAGCCAGCTATCGAATATGAAGAGGATCCCGTGTTGTCGGATAACAACGGATTGACAACTTGTAAGTGTGGAAAGTACCTTATTTATTTTAGTATTCATTTGGGGATAAATTCAAGAGATATATTGCTAGTTCTTTCTATACAATACCACTTCAAATATTGTACCTATTCAAACACTTCTTCCATTCGATTTGCTTCCACGTGAATATTGGTGTGTGTGTGTGTGTGTGTGTGTGTGTGTGTGTGTGTGTGTGTGTGTGTGTGTGTGTGTGTGTGTGTGTGTGTGTGTGTGTGTGTGTGTGTGTGTGTGTGTGTGTGTGTGTGTGTGTTTGTGTGTGTGTGTGTGTTTGTGTGTGTGTGTGTTTGTGTGTGTGTGTGTGTTTGTGTGTGTGTGTGTGTGTGTGTGTGTGTGTGTGTGTGTGTGTGTGTATGTGTGTGATTGTGTGTGTGTGTGTGTTTGTGTGTGTGTGTTTGTGTGTGTGTGTTTGTGTGTGTGTGTGTGTGTGTGTGTGTGTGTGTGTGTGTGTGTGTATGTGTGTGTGTGTGTGTGTGTGTGTGTGTGTGTGTGTGTGTGTGTGTGTGTGTGGGTGGGTGTATCTGTGTGTATTTATGGGAGCGTGTATATAAGTATGTGCGTCGTTGTTTGCCTGCTGTTTAAGGAGTTTTGATATTCTTCATGAATCGTCACTGTCACGTCAATTTTTCTCTGGAAAACAGCGATAGCCATGCTAGGAGATGCGTTCCCAGAGCAGAACTCGTCAGTTTTCGAGAATTACAGCCGACTCCGAGGTAGAGATGTGGTTGTCGCGAACCACGGCCTTTTTCTGTTGAGCAGCATTACTTTCACTGTGCTATTACCACATATTGTATCATACTATAGGGGGGCGTGTGGCACAGTGGCCGGAGGCGCCCTACAACATACTCATTAAATCGCTCTCCGCGTCCATGGCCTAGCAAACCTTCCATCCTTCCGGGGTCGGCAATTTGGGACCAGACTTGTCTGGGAGGATATCACCACTGGCTCGACACATCGGCAGGCCACCGCGAGTCATCGTAAAGGCCAAATAAGCATTCAATCACCTTCAACGATACTTAATGAAGTTGGATGCATGGCGCATCCTTCAAGGATTGATCAAAGCCGATAGTTTCATCCTTTTTTTCATATCAGGCTATCTAATACTATATAGTTTATTTCACATGGTTCAATTGAGTAATTTCGGAAATTCCATAATTTTAGAGCCACTGTTTCTATTCACAACCGTGCAAGTTTTTTTTCAAAGGAATCAAACAGCTCGTTTTCTAGGAAACATGGAGCGCTGATGTTTTCATCAGTAGATTTCTCACATTTGGTTTTCAAAACCGTATCACTCAAACTCAAACATTTACTGTTTTCGATTTCGCATTTCCAACGTGATTCAAAGCAACTTCAATGAAGCTGAGATATTTGCAAGACTCTGGACCGCAGGTGCCTATCCCGGGGAGTAACGCGTTCACCACCACACCTTGCGGGTCCTTCGTTCCACCTATCTCTCAGCTAGTTCTATCGATCTTTTGCCGTCAGCAATCACCCGTCTGCGGGCACCTGCGGTCCAGAGTTTTGCAAATATCTCAGCTTCATTGAAGTTATATTTCGCAATATACCCTGCCATTAAAAAAGAGTAAATAAAAAGGTTAAAATTGTGATTCAAAGTAGTTCATCCGCCACTGTAGTCAAACACTATAATTTAAGAAGTTAAAGAAACTTTTAGAAAGTTAGATTTATCATAAAAGTGGATTAACATCAATGAAAAAAATCCCCCATAATGCAAACTTTTCAGGTTGCACATGCCAACAGGGACCACCTGGTCCACCTGGACCACCTGGCGCTCCCGCCGAAGACGGTCGTGATGGAGAGCCTGGCCGAAACGGTGTTCCAGGTCGGAATGGTGTCGTGCTGCCGTTGCTTGAACCACTACCAGAGCTTTGCGTGATTTGCCCACGGGGGCGTCCTGGTCGACCTGGAACAATGGGTCCAAAAGGGCCACCAGGTCTGCGTGGTGAGCCGGGACTAGATGGAACTGTGAGTTTCACAGCTTTAACTAAGTGGTCATTCCTGTGATGTCTTTTGTAGTGTTACGAGCGCTCGTCGGATATAATTTATGGTGTTCATTTAGAATGGCAAAAAGGGAAAGCGAGGTTTAGCTGGTCCACAAGGCCCTGCTGGGCATCCTGGAAGGCCGGGACAAAGAGGTGCAAAAGGCAAACCTGGAACACTGACTGTTGTGTGTTGGCTGTTAATTTCTCCGTTTTATTCTTCTAAAACCTTCTTTGAACACTGTTCAGATGTGAACTTTCTTCATTATATTCCTTGTCCAACATTAATCATCCACCTATGAGTTCGGATTTAGAGCGGGTTCTGCTGCAACCTGAGGTTTCCCAGCATTCACACACAAATCTGGCACGAATTTCTTGACGCTGAAGTAATGCGACTTATCGTTTTCCTTTTCAGCAATTGCCAGGTCGTTTGGCAACACACCTTTACTTTCGTAGAAAAAACACATGCAACGCGACAGTAGCTAATGTTTCGGCAGTTTCGCCTTCTTCAGAGCCGGGAAGGATGTGCTGATATGCAATTTACTACGCCAAATATCAGTAAAACGCATAGAGGGATGAAAATCTATGTTCCAGTCACATGATCAACAGCTTTTCGAATAAAAAAACCACTGTTTTTTTCAGAATTCCAGTGTACATTTCCTAAGTAGATTTTCACCTTTCTCCATGTGTTACTGAAGCGTTTGGCCAAGTAAAGTGCATTTCAGTGTACCTTCAAACCTCTGAAGAAAGCGATGCTGCCAAAACGTCAGCTCCTGTTGTGCTGTATACGTTGTTTGTACGGAGCTAAACGTATGCTGAATAATAACGTCGCGATTGCTGAAAAAAAACGACGTAGTCATAATCCAGCACCAAGGTTAATAGAAAGTTGGTCCTAGGAACCGATGCGATTTGGTTTGCACGGTTGAGGTGGAACTTGTGAAAATGCGTCTATTGCACAATCTCTCTAACTATAATGTAGGCACCCCTGATCTTTTTTATGTACCAAAATTAACGCAGAACATTTTAAATTTTACGATGAAGAAAGGAGTTATCGCAAATTTCTTTCTTCGATAATTTTAGCTCGTAGGTCCAGCTGGGCCTAGTGGACCACCAGGTGATCGTGGAGCGGCTGGTCCAAGAGGTAGAAAGGGAAAACCTGGACAACCAGGAGCGAGAGGTCCGCCAGGAATTCCAGGAGGTTTGACTTTAGTAAAAACATGCTTTTTGAAGTTTATACAAATAGGTTTCTAAAGCTTCTTAAGGCGTGGTCTCGAACCGATAGAATTTTTCTTCACTGATACTGGAGAATTCGTGGCTGAAAGACTTAAAAAAAATCTGAGTGGTCATTTTTCGATCAAGTCGTCCTCATAAGTTGTTCTACCGTATAAATTCACTCCCACAAAGAGTATGTAGATGGTAATGAAGATTGTGATGAATGGCAGGTAATTCCGGTGATGAAAATTCACATGCAAACTAGTATAAAACATAATTTAATGAAAAACAGCAATCTCGTTATTAAACACTATTCCAACTGCAGATCGCGGTCGTCCAGGGCCTTCTGGAAAAAACTGGTCCGATTGGGATGCCGGGCCCTGCTGGGCCAAATGGACTGGACGGTTCTTGTGATCATTGTCCGCCACCACGGCTTGCACCTGGTTACTGAAAAAAACAATTTCATCAATGATCGTTGTTTTCTTTTATTGCTATAACAACAAGCTCTTCAAGCTATTATTAATTTCTTTGAACATTTTTCCAGTCATTTGCTTCTACAAGCTGTTGCTGATGAACTCACAACCGAGACCGTTTTAAAATCGGTTTTTAACTATGTTTCTATCGTTTCGCAAATGTGAGTGATTTTGCAGCATAAAGATGTCACTTAAAGTTGAATGTGATCAGATAGGAATAGTGTGTTTCACTTCAAAAGGCGAAAAATGGCTTGAGTTACCAGAAGGTCTAAGAACCCATACGCTGTTCGTCAGACTAAAGAGTAAGTAGTTTTGTTGTCTGCCCAAAAATCCCCCTGTTCACATAGCTACTTTACTCGTTAAGTAGAACAAGTTTCGGATGTTAAGTGCTGGTAAACAAGTGATAATACGTCAGAACTTGGAGGAATACAACAAAGTATTATCAAATAGCTGATAATTAAAGGATTGCAAGTGTGGTTTGCCTTTGTTTCGTCTCCTTCGGATTATCCGCATAGCTCCTCTTAATCGAAAGGTAGTGTCTGCTATCTGCTGAAAGTGTTACCTAACACGAGCTTTTTTCCATTCAAGTAAGCCACTAACTGTCCATAAGTATCTAAAATGTGGAGCTTTACTGGTCCTTCGTCTTTTTTAACCAAGTCTTCAATCTATGTAGGTTAACGACTTTCTAATTCTAAGAAGCACTCCATCTTCCTAGATCTAGACATGATAAAGTTGTCGTAATGTAAACAAGTCGTGGTTGAAAAAAAACGACTCGCACTTCATGTACCCTAGCACTTTTTTTCAAGAAGCATATTGAAAGCTGCTGTGAAAGCGGTGAAATACTAATCTGTCATGTTATAGCAATCTGGCCTCTTGTCAACAATGTCAGGCTGCAAGAACACTGCGCTGGTGATCGATAACGGTTCAGGGAGTTTGCAAAGCAGGTTTCGCTGGCGATGATGCGCCAAAAGCCGTCTTCCCGTCCATCGTCGGTCACCGACGACGTGACGGAACCACCACCTCCATAAATGAACGAGATTCATATGTCGGCACTGAGGCACAGTCGAAAAGAAGTGAGTGATATCTTTTCCAGAATAAGGATAAAGGATAAAGCTCTCGGCATTGATAAATCCCTAAGAGATGCGCCATGCATTCGACTTCATTAAGCATCGTTTTGAAGTGACTGAATGTATATCTGGCCTTTAAAATGACTCGCGATAGCCTACCGATGTATCGAGCCAGTGCTGCTATCCTCCCAGAACAACTCTGGAACCAATTTGCCGACCCCGAAGGGATGGAGGACTTGATGGGCCACCATGCGCGAGGGGATCGATTCCACGTCTGTGTTGCAGGGCGACCACTACGCCACACGCGCCTTCCCAGGACCGACCTTTTGTTAACCTCAGTATGTTCACTAACTCACTATTTTCTCGACGAGCAGAAACGGGGTTGTTACTACATCATCTGTCCATAATAACTTTTTGAACGGTTCGTTATGCGAATAAGAATCTATGTTTTATGTTTTGCCTGTAGAGGTTATAAAAGTGTTTGCATGAGTGGATTGCATGTCATTTTGACCTTACATTGTGAAACCGCCGAAACTTCATTTGTTGTGAACGAATGATGTTATAGCAATCTCATGCTTGCCTACTAAAAATGGATTAAATTAATATTAACGTTCAAAAGCGGGGGCCAGCCTGTCTTCGATTTCTCCCGGGTGAAATGTAATATTTATACCATGACTGTTGGTTTAGCAATTCACAACATTTATCCATCTCCTATGCTAGTTCGATTCCGCTTTGGGTCAACTAAACCTCTCATTTTTCTGGGGTCAGCAAATTGGTTCCGGATTTGTCTGGGGAAAAAAACCACTCTCTGAAATCCAATTGGGAACGCTCCAGCCCGGCTACCTCAGGACTCCAGGGAGAATTGCTTGATCCGCATTCATGACATTCAAGATGAAATGAAAATCGAAAATCTACAAGCAGCAACCGAAGCCACAGGTAAAGTTGGAAGATCTTCGTGGACAATGGATGTGAGGAAACGAATCGAATGTGAAAAGTGCTGGGATCCCCACAGCAGACACGAAGAAGGACAAAATAAAAAAATAAAGAGTAAAAAAAATAACCATCTCCTCTTGTACTCTGCCGATGATGAAACAATCAGCGGTATATTAAAGTAGAAAGCGAATGTTTCAAACCTGCCGCGGTTGAAACTTAATACATATGTTTTATTCACAAATAAAACAGCTTCTTTCAAACGCAGACCGTTTTGCTCTATATAAGTCTCCCAGTTATTTGGTGGAGAGCAGCCTCACAGAGTTCACACGGTTGAGGAGTGTCCCTGACTTAAGGCCTAAATCAGTGTGAGGGAATGCCACGAGGTCATGCATGATGACAGGACGCTCCTCGCTGCAGTTCGTTTCTGGATTTTTGGAAATAGTCCAGAACGCCTCAAAAGTACTACGCTCAGATGTATTGGACTTCTGTGCGAGGATAGTGACTTTTGCTTAAAATCTTTTCCGTTTTTGCCCTGTGTACACCTGATGCAGTCTTTAGTACAATTTTAAAGTTTACCGACTAGATGTTCCTTTATAAGGACACCGATTGGTCTACACGTTTTGCCAATCTATTCGCTCCCTCACTCGCTCAAGAGACCGTGCTAGAAATCATGAAATCCCCCATCTCTACTGTTAGGACAAATTGTGCAGTTTTGCTTTATGCACAAAAGGTCATATAAGCGGTTCCCGACGTAGCTCACGTTTCAGTGTTCGAGGGAATTTCAATCACTGCTAGCGAATGCTCTACAGTCGTGTTGCTTCTTTGAAGAATTCCACAAACGTGTCAATAGTCCATTGAAGTAACTGTATCCATGTGAACGCACGTAATACTCTAAGTAAAAAACGAAAATCCATAAAAATGAACGGGAAAAACAGTGACATCGAGTGTGCAATAAAGCGTTCATGATCGCTAAGAAGTTACACTACACACTTTGGTCTACTCAATTAAAATAAAACCGTGTTTAATCAAATACGCAGTTAATGTCAAAACTGTCTATCTTTACAATGACGTTCTTTATCGGAAAAATCCCTGAAAGTTCTTCTGCCTTACTCCGAACTTTAAAGCTCACTGGTGAGACAAAGAGATACATGACTATCACGTTTGATCCATTGTTTCTTATGAAGTTTGGGTTTTGGGAGCAAGCATTTTTTCATTCTAACGACATTCTCTGGTTTGATTTTGTTGCGTTTTTCCAAAGTAGAGTTTTCCTTTGCAGCCGTTCTTACACTCGAGCACCCCATCCAACGCGGCATCGTGAAGAACTGGGAAGATATGGAGAAGGTGTGGCAGCACGTGTTTGCGAATGAGTTGCGCGTCTCTGCCAGCCAACATCCGGTGCTGCTCACTGAACAGCCACTGAATCCGAAGGCGAACCGCGAACGGATGACGGAACTGATGTTTGAGACGTTCCACACACCGGCTATGTACGCTGCGGTCCAAGCTGTGCTCTCGTTGTTCGCATCTGGGAGAACGACAGGCATTGTGGTTGATTCTGGTGATGGAGTCACTCATGCTGTGCCCATTTATGAGGTGAAGAAAAGAAATGTCGTAGACCCATTTAAACTTGACAAGAATGCGATCTGGAATATAAGAATTCTGTTTGCGAATTCTGCATGTTAGATTCATTACTGTAGGAAAGATGATATTTTAGAGAGATGTTTTTCACAGATGTCACTATTACAACGCAGACCGATCTGCTAGCAAAATTTGATAAGGTATTCATGTTCTGCTGAAGAGTTATGCGTTTCACTTGGACTATTCTGCGCTTAGCCTCGCTGCACAGGGGCTTAATTCTGCTCCACCGTTCTTAACATAAAAATCCCAATTGCCTGGTAACACGGGCTATAGCGTTCACAACGGCTTCACTTTGCCCCTCGTGCTTTTGTACCACGCACATTCGGAACAACAGATAACATTGAGATCGAGTTGACTTTCTAAGTAAAGATAAAGCTCTCGATGTTGATCAATCCCTGAGAGATGCGCCATGCATTCAATTTCATTGAGCATCGTAAAAGCAAATGAATGGCCTAGACGGTCATGCGGTGGTGGCGTAGCGATCTCTTAACTTAGTAATGCTGTCCTCCCAGGCAAATCTGCTGCAATTTCTAACGACGTAAAGATGGACGATTTGGTGATCAGGCGGGATGGAATCGAACCAAATACGGCATGTAACTGCCAGGAAACTCTTACCACAGCTCTATCCTGGCCTCCTGAGTCATTTTAACTTAATAAATTCGCTATCTTGACGTGTAAATTACAGCAACCTGGTCATTCTGATAACAGAGGCTTTTACACATAGTATTTACTGCCTCTTCAACATAAACATGCATGAAGCTGTTATTAAAAATCGACTTCCTTTAAGCCTAGGTAATAATAATCAATAATTATCTGCATGATTAAACCAACACATCTTTGATGCTAACCTCCTGAACAAATCCTTAGTCATTAAGAAATTTGATAAACTTGTTCTCTGTCCGTATTGAAATCAACAGAAATTTTTAGGGCTATTCATTGCCCAAAGCTGTCCATCGATTGGAACTTGCTGGGCGAGATCTGACTAACCACCTTGTAAGGCTCTTAACTGAACGCCGCTATTTGTTCGCCATTACAGGTGAACGTGAAATCGTGCGAGATATCAAGGCAAGTTTCCAGTCTTAACTTATTAAACTCTACAGCTTTTATATCGAGGTTCTATTCCACCTTATACCAGCATCCACTTTTTAATTTGGGAAACTTCGACATAAAAGGCGTTTTTGTGGTGAAACGAATTTCAGACCGATGTCAATTGCATAATCGAGAGAAATTAAAACTAACGGTGCGATATTGCTTATGACATAAGTAATTCTAGATGTTTCATTTCACATATGTTTCTTATTGTCTCGCTATAAAGGATAAAAAGAAGGATAAAGCTCTTGGCGTTGATCAATCCCTGAGGGATTCGCCATGCATTCGACTTCATTAAGTATCGTTGAAGGTGACTGAATGCATATCTACCCTTTACAATAACTCGCGGTGGCCTACCGATGTATCGAACGAGTGCTGCTACCGTCCCAGACAAGTCTGGCACCAATTTGCCGACCCCGGAGCGATGGAAGGCTTGGCGCCCCAGAGGCACGGCGATCGATTCCACATGTGTGTCACAGTGGCGCCTCCAACCACAGCGCCACACGCGCCCTTGTCCCGCTATAGATAACTTGATCTTTCCAATGTTCTGTGTTGTGAAAGAGAAGAGGGTGAGCAAACATCTTCGCTTACATCGTTCATATACACCAAGCTTTAATCAAGGAAGGCGAACGCTGCCAATCTTGGCATTACATGTCGATAGGTCAGCCCGAAGAGTTTCAACGACGCTCAAAGACTCCTAGCTGGCGATGCAAACATTATGAAGAAAAGTTTGAGAGCAACATTTGAATCGGTAGCCAACTAGAAGAGAAACGAAAAGAAATGGCATCTTTGGAATTTTTGCAGTGTAGAGTGGTGGATTCGAATAACTACCACTAAAACAGGTTATCTTTTTTGTAAATTAACAGCTGGCCTTGATCATCTAGCACACCCTATGTTATTAGTACGATCAACCTTTTAATTCCATTGGTATTCGTAGAAGGACTGCGTTTAGCTCAGTGGTTAGAGGCACCCTGCAGTACACATGGGATCGTTCTCCGTGCCCCAGACTCACCAAGGCCTCCATCCCAATGGGGTCAGTAAATTATTACAAGAATTCACAGTGCTAACTTTTTATTTACTGCCTACTATAATTTTTTCACAGGAAGGTATAATGCGTAATACAACCACAATAACGCTGAGATATTTGCAAAACTACGACCGCAAGTGTCTGCGGTAGGGAACGAACGAGCTATTACCCTTGCCAGTGGCTAACGCGTTCAGCATCACACCATGGGGCTCCTTCGTTTCGCTTGTCTCTCGTCTGTCTCTAATTTTGTCCATCATTGCCATCAGCAACCACCCGTCATTACAAGAATTGTCGGGAAAGATAGCAGCACTGATTCCATACATCGGTAGGCCACCGCGATTTATTGTAATGACTAGATATGCAGCATTCAATCACCCTCTTACGGTATTTAATGAAGTCGAATGGATGGAGCATCCTCAGGAATTGATAAACACCAAGAGCTTTATCCTTTATTTTTTTAACCATAAAAGTCTTCATATTCTCCAGGAACTTCTGTTTGATCTATCAGGTGAAAAAATGAAGGTTTTGGTGTCAAAAAGTCACAGAATACAACGAGTTAAGCAATAAAGTGTCATCAACCCATAACAGGGTGGAAACGTCGTCGATGAACTAATGCTGCACTTCGTTCCTTCTTAAGAATTTTCCTATTTCCTCATTTGTAACAAAATTATGTTTAGGAAAAGCTTGGTTATGTTGCTATTGACTTTGAACAAGAAATGGAAAAGTGGCGGAAATCAAAAAATAACTGATAAAATATACGAGCTCCACGATGGAGAGGAAATTACCATTGGAAGTGAGAGATTTCGTGCTCCAGAAATGCTCTTCAAGGCGGGGAAATCATTCCATTATTTACTGCCCTGGAATAGTTTAAGGAACTGAATGTGATAGAAGATTTACAGCCTAGTTTACTTGGAGTGCCGTCCTCAGGAGTGCACGAGGAATGCTACAACTCCATCATGAGCTGTGATATCGATATCCGTAAGGATCTCTTTGCGAATATTATTCTTTCTGGTGGCACAACGATGTTCCCAGGAATTACGCAGCGTTTGAAGAAGGAACTGATTTCACTTGCTCCTAGGTCAGTCGCAATCTTCCACTGTAATTGATAATATTTCGAAGGTATTGGTTTTCCTCCTACTAACCAGTTTTGACGATACGACAATAATAAAGCCTGCAAATGCAAGTTGTGTTATGAAAAGTAGTCAAATTCCAGCGTGGTAAAAAGTGAAGATTAAAGCACCTCCAGAGCGCAAATACTCTGTCTGGATTGGCGGTTCAATACTGGCTTCATTGCCGTCGTTTCAGACGATGTGGATCACCAAGGCCGAGTATGATGAGTGCGGCGCCTCAGTAGTGCATCGCAAGTGTTTCTGAATTATCTGTGATCTTGATTGTCCATACCACATAATTGTCGTGTTTAATAAATTCTATAGAATTAAACAACTCCATTCGTATCTTCTTTTTTTTGCACTTCTTAATCAAAGCACCATGCCTGGGTTCATCTTAGGCTAGTGCACCGTCATTTTCCAGATGGATTTCCGCAGTGCGGCTAGTCCAAACTCTTCGGAATTTTTCGCTTCTTTGAAATACCATGACCTGCTATTGAAGCTTGTTTAGAATGCACTTTCGTGCTGTTTTGGGCAAACAGCTTAGTCGGCATTTATCAAAGACTAAAGTCAAATAGCGAACTAATAATCAACTATGCCGTCCTTCACTTAACCCTTGCCGTGAATAATCAACATATCTGCTTAGATTGTTCAGCTGACACGAGGTTATTATAAAACCTTCTTTCTCTTAACTTTTCGATTTCTGCGTTTTCATCAGAGCCGATGATCGGAGTAAATGGTGCACAGTCTCTGAGGAAGGCGAAGGCGTCGAAACGTTAGACGAATAAAATGTTTATAACAATCTTGTGTAACCTTACAACTTGAACAAATGTACTAAAGTCAAATTCAAATTTTTCAGAGGACTCCGAAACTCTAGTGTCTACATATTCCTCCATGATTTTCATTAAATAAAACTTGCCAAGGCAATGGATCCGTGACCCTGCTAGAACTTAGGGATCTTTCTTAATGTCACATTCGACTACCTCCATACGTATATTTCAAATCACTGTGTGCATTATAAACACTTATTCTTAAATGTTCGTGTTAAAAGTCTTAGTATTAGGGACAACCAACTAAAAGTCGTCTCATTTCACTCCTACACAATGCATGCAGCAAGTAATTTGACCAATATGACAATCATAAGTGAAAGTGGGATGCACATTACATTATGTCAAATGTATAACATTTATAATGTTTGGACTTAGAAGTGAATCATTCGGTTGGCTGGGCAATCGAATCACTCTGACAAGAAGAGACTCTGGCCTCAAGTAAAGAAGCCCTACGTGGCTGAGGAATGTGCCTTGCTCAGGTTAAGATACTATACCTGAAGAATGGGGCTAGGTCGCATCTGATAACAAGATACTTCTTCCTGTAGTTAATTCTTGGATCTTCGGAGTTTCTCCAGAACGCTCCAGGAGTTTTACGCCATAGGGTTTATATTCCTGTGTGAGAATGGTGACGTTTTTTTCCAAAAATCTTCTTAGTTACGCCTCTGTGTCTCATGTGTCGCTAGTGGAGTGGAGTGCTATGTTTGCCTGTAGGTTTCCCATCTAGGTGCACAATGGTCTGCCTATTTCGCCACTTTCTGCAGTACCGTTTGCAGCACGGTGCGCCGGTCAAATAAGTACGCGTTCATAAAAAAGGTGAAATATTAGTATATCCGCGAGTCTCCACAAACTGCATAGCAATTTATAGCGTTGACGCGAATATCTCGAGCTAATAAGGTTTGGAAATAAGAAAGAACAAGTGAGGAAAGCTTTTATTCAGCCTTTTCTCTCTCAAAAGGCACGTGTGGCGCAGTGGTTGGAGGCGCCACTGCACGCGTGGAATCGATCCCCGCGCCCACGGCCCACCAAGCCTTCCATCCCTCCGGGGTTGGTAAATTGGTACCAAACTTGCTTAAGAGGGTAGCAGAATTAGCTCGACACAGCGGTAGGCCACCGCGAGTCATTGTAAAGTAGGCATTCAGTCACTTCTAACGATGCTTAATGAAGTTGAATGCACGGTGCATCCCTCAGGGATCGATCAACGCCGAGAGCTTTATCCTCTACCCTTTATCCTTTCACTATCACATGCTTCTAGCCAAGCTCACCATCTTCAGCAGTGTCTAGCGATCACTGTTTCGCGACGTCGATAGCAACAGAATCAACGTTTCTACATTAATTGATACTACAAAAATAAATTATTCTAGGAAATTCCGCGTCTCAATAACATTGTTTACATATTACTGTTTTATTAGCATCATTTCGCTCTTTAGATCCTCTGCCCCTTTACTGAAGGTCCACTACTTTCGCTCCAGTTTTCAAAGTGCTTCCGCGGTCTGAACAAGGCAAACAAAGTTTTTTGAGTTTATGGTTTGAAATTTTCGCTCTTAAGACGACCACATAGTATGTTTACATATCAAAAATACAAAAAAATAAATCTAACGGTAAATTTAAACAGCAATGTTGTTATACGCTGGAAAAAAAACAAAGCGCTACTTTTTTCGACTTCGCTTGTGAGTGACACTACCTTCTGCACTTTCTCTGCAGCTCTTTTCCAGAGATGCCTTATAGGCCGATTATACTTCTATCAGAGATTTCAGTCGAATTATATGCGCATCGTCCTAAATAGCTAGTTTAAAGCAAGAAATCAACAACAGCTAGATAATAAAATATTTTTTGACCTCTTAGTAGCTATGGTCGCTGGATCTTTTCGGCAACACAAGCACGAGCTTCTGCTCTCACTAACGCGCAATCTACTTGTTTGAGTGCACCAAAGCACGCAACGGTTAAGACTTCAAAAGAAACATGTAGTTTAGAATACTAAATAAAATAAGGCAATCTTTTAAACTCACTTTCCCTCCTCAATATCTCATTCTCTCGGCCAAGTACAATATAATATAATTTTTCAACTTTAGGTTGCGCTTGATGAACAGTACAGTTCACGGAACACGTAGTTAATGTGTGTGCAAAACGATACTGATACTGATAATACTAATACTGGTATTTAACACGCAATTAACTAAGTCAAACGCTTTAATAGCAAAAACAGAAAATGAAGATCTGCACGATAATTGCAAGATCTACGGCTTCACGGAAAAACTCACCGCTATTTTCACCTGTATTCCACCGAGGAGGAAGAATAGCCGCTCAGAGTCGCATATGGTTGACGACTGCACTTCCCCCACATCAACGAACAATACAAAGGTACGGGGCGAAATCACGCGTGATCTCGGAGCATTCCTCCCTCCTACTCATTGCGGCATTTATGGCATTTATCTAAAAAGCCTCGAAGAGTTTGCGCGTTGGAGTTTTAGGATCCCGTGCGAGAATAGCGACTTTTATATCAAGATCGCCTCCGCTGTGCTTTTGTATCCTATGCGTTCCTAGTGGCATGCTTTGTTTTGCTTTTCGTTTGCCATCTAGGTGTTCTTTTTATGCGAATACATAAAGGTCTGCCCGTTTCGCCAATATATTCATCTCCGCAATTATTGCAAGAGATCAGGTATATCGTACCCGAGCTCATGCATTCACCGTCCCTGCCATAAGGGCAAATTACGCAATTTTATGTTTCACATAGGCGGTCGTATAGGCGGTTACGAACCAGCTGGCGACGAAGAGTATTCGGTGGTATTTCAATTATCGCTACCGATTCCTCTAGCTCTTACACTTATTTATTCGATAATGAAGGGCAGGATAAACGCGATTTTGTTTCGGCGAAACCCTTCGTTTTTGGGGGCATCGCTCTTCTTCCAAACATACCTCGTGAGGTTACAATTTCGTAGCCTTTGGAGATGACCATTTGCCGAGTCAAGTCGCGCTATTCTTCCTTTAGTTCCCTACTTGTGCACACAGAGGTGACTGTTCGAAACATGTTTCTCACAATTGCCCTCTTTGTATGTGAAGGGTGGGAAAAAAGGGAATTAACCAAAAATGTTTTTGTTACTCGGTTTTCGTCACCACTTGACATATAACAGTTATTTGATAAGTTAATTTGAACGTTTAGAAACAAGAGCCAGTCGTCTTTCGGTTTCTCCCGGTTGAAAGTGATGCACTCTGACTGCTGGATCAATAATTCAAAGCATTTGTCCATCTCCTTCTGTGTAGAGAAGACGATAAAACAATCGTCTATATATCTGCAGTCGAGTAGCGGCCGGAGACCGAGAAACGAGGGCATCCACTCTAGACATAAACGCAATGCAAGGGCTTGGTGCCAGTCGCTGCCCCATTGCCCGCCCTGTTATTTGCGCGTAGTATTTCCCAGAACATGTGAAAATCAAGCTGTTTAGGTACTCTTTTAAGGGAGCCATGAACTGCTGATTGGAAAAGCCATGGATGTTTATTCTTCCTTCATGTTCAACAAGAAGTTCGTGGATGGCTTGCATTGCGGAGTCATTCGATACGTTGGTGTAGAGCGCGGTAAAGTCGAAGGACTCCATCATGTACGCGTTATTAGGAGACGCGTTACGTAGACGTTCTAGGAACATCTGGGTGCTCATAGGTGGGTTGGGATGTGGTTAAGCAACTGGATAAGTATTAGGCTTAAAAACCAGGTTATTCTATCCGTTGGCCCGTCTACACAGCTGATGATCGGTCCAACCTTAAATGCTGATGGATTGGATGACCTTAAAATCAACAAACCAACATGTCCCATCTTATACCTACTCATTAGAACGCATAAGTTGGTATGACCTGATGATATATATATATATATAAATATATATATATATATATATATATTGCACTGTTCCATTCATTTCTTCACGATTGGTTTATTTTTCTGGGTATCGAACTAAGGTATAGAGCTTGCCTTTTTATGATGAGAAAGGATTCGATTTTTTTCAATTCCCAAACAGTAAACTTCCAGTTAGATGGAGATTGTGACAAGCCCTACACAATTCGTACTTAAGGAGATAATCAGTTTAAAGTTAGACACCACCTGCATTACTTTCGAAAAATTCTGAAGCTTTAAATTTAAAGGCGGTTCGCCAACTTCTTTCCAACTTACTAATGGAATAGGGGTATCAAAGGTAAGGGATATGAACTTTAGAGTTTAAAGCACAGTGGTGCTTTGCTGCAGCACAGAATCCAACACCATCTTTCGCCACAATTCACCCTTTTTCTCCAGTGTACCTCACCTTTTAAAAATCTCTAGGATTTTCTTGAATCATTTGAATGAAACTAATCTAACGCTATTCACGTCCTCCCTTAGTGGCAAAAAAACACATAAAAGCTTCTGAAGGCATCCTCCATCCTAAGCCTATTCTCGATTCTTAGACAAGAAGAGTTCAAGAGACAAACACCACTTCCACTTTTATACCCATCAAGACAATTTCTTCTTTGCTTCAAGAGCAACAGTCATTTTGGGCTGAGGAGCACCCGGCTTTACTAATATTTCTCCGACCTCTTTTTTTGGATTTCAGCTGAAATACATTCCTGCGATGGAATGAAGAACGCAAGACAAACTGAATTAAAATAATCAACAGTGGCACTCTCAGCTTCTTTTATATCAGTTACATTTCCAAATATTCCCTTTTGCTTCGATCACGGAGAACTATCAGCCATACATCTTTCTCTGGAATATACAAAAAACAGCTCTTATATACAAAAACAAGCAAAATTATTTGTTGAGGTGCAAAGAACAATGAAATTCCGATACACCACCACTTTTTTTCAAGCAATAAAATATTTCTAGCATATAGTTCCGTTAAGTGGCGCCTGGAGCGCAGTCGTCGGAGACGCTCAGCAATAAACATGGGATCGATCTTCCTCTTCGCAAGGCCACCAAGCCCTCCATCCCTCCGGGCTCAGCAAATTGATACCAGACATGCTTGCGAGGATAGCAGCACTAGCTTGATGCATCGCTAGGCCACCCTGAGTCACTGTAAAGGCCAGATATGCATTCAATCATCTTTAGCGATGCTTAATGAAGTCGAATGCATGGCGCATTTCTCAGGGATTGATCAACGCCGAGAGCCCTTTTGCACCCCCTGCCCTTTTGCAAATGCAGTCAAACAGAGACGACGTTGTCCGCTGAATCAGCATGATGACACAATGTGTAACATATGAAGCTTAAAATATTATGTCGATTTGAATTGCGGGGGGGCCATAACAGACTCCGTCTATTAACCAGCACGAGGACAGGATGGAGATCTCCATGGGAAAGTGCGAGCGAAGAATGGTACTCACCATTCTGGAACAGAACATCTCAGTTTGATCAGTCATTTGATCTGCCCGTTTCTATCTACTTATAACTTTTGATCTATCCTTAATTTTCAACCTGTTTATTCAACTTTCGACCTACCTACAACTTTGATCTAAATGTACTGTTGAGCTATTTATGATTTTTGATCTGCCCGTCATCCCTGACCTAGTTATTTAATTTTTGATTTGCCTGTAATTTGGATCTAAAGTATTGCTGACTTGAATGTAATTCTTGATCTATCCACTTTTGATCTATTTATGATTTTTTGACCTGCTCGTTTTGAACTGCTTGTGATTCATGATCCACCCGCTTTTGATCTGCTTGCAACGGTTAATCTACCCTTAGCTTTTGTCTCATCTGTTCATTTTTTGACCCTACCTATAATTTTGATCCAAACGCGCTGTTGACCTACTTTTGACTTTTGATCCTCCCGCTTTTGATCTACTTATAACTTTCGTTCTACCTTTAGTTTTTGCCCTATTTGTTCAAATTTTTATCCCACCTACGATTTTTGATCTAGACGTACAGTTGACCTACTTGTGATTTTTGATCTATCCACTTATGATCTGCTTATTATTCTTGATCCGCCCATAGTCCTTGACATTAATTTGTTGTTATTATTTGTTGGCAACGACCATTGCTGTTCCCTTTATATCTAAAGTGGGAGCACCAGTAATCGATCTCAGGTCGTTACTCCTCTACTACAGGGATATAGATGAATGTTTTGTCACCTGCTCCACACAAGAATGGATGGACAAATACTTTGAGTTATTGAACGATCAGTTAGAGTACATGAAGTTTGCTAATGAGAAACCGAAAGAGAACTGGCTTCCGTTCAAATTTTTTTGAAACGTTCAAATTAACTCACCCGAAAACGGTTACGTCACAAAATGGTATCGAAAGCCAAGTAATAAGAATATAGTGGTTCATTACCTCCCTTCTCATCGCTCGCACAACAAAAGAGCGTTTAAAAGTAATGTGTTTCGAACTCCCACCAGCGTGTGCACAGGTAGAGAGCAGAAGGAAGAATGCTCGACATTGGGGGGCCAAATAGCCATTTCAAATGGCTACAAAACTGTAGCAAAGGCATAGAGGAAAACCCACACCCCAGAACGATATTTCAAAATGATATTTTGACCCGAGGGTGTGCCTCGCTCGCGAGACCACGTGAACAATGCCAATCGCACTCGTAACATCACGGTGAGTAGCCTTTCTGTTCAATATGGCGTCTATTTAAAAGTTTGATCCTCATTAATACTTTAGCTTTCTTCCACCAAATAAATAAAGTGTTCTAATATAAAATACGTTCAGACTCTGAGGAAGGAGAAATCGCCGAGACATTAGCCATCGACCAATAACAACGACAACGACAACGAAGACCTATGTCAACCTCGCATCAGCTACAGAATATCAGTTTATAAGATCATATAAATAAATATAACAACTAGTCGTAGTCTTTCATTTTTTTCATTCGACGCAAAAACTTATGACGATGCAACATTTAGTATTTTTCATTGATAAGCCAACATAAGTAGGACAAAAAAGATTTCGTCTATCGTTTCGGCGTCTTTATCTTTTTCGGAGCCGACTGAAACAAGTCGATTGTCCACATTCGTTTATTCTTCCGGTGTGGGTCTTCTTGAACGCGGAGAAGAGCACAGTGGAGCAACGTCCGAAGCCTCTCTTGGCAGAGCTCCCTTATACAGAGCGGTTGTTGATGCTGATTGTCCGTTGATGATCGTCTTTTTTTTCTTCGGACAGTCATTGTTGCAGAAGCCGATACCATTACCTGTTACTAGAGAGCGTAACAATATTTCGAAACTGGCTTCCCGTTTAACCCTTGTATGGCTAACTAATATGTACAGTTTTCCTCGTTTTTTATTCTGACAACGTCCTGGTGGCTTGTCATTGAAAAAACTACGTGGTGATTAATCATGCTGAAATTAAAGGAGAGCGGATGTGTGTAATATTTAAACGAGACACTGAGTGTGTGTAGTACATCGCTCGACGATGCCCTGCAATACACATGTGGTCCTTAATTCGACCCCGCTGCGTTGGAATGATCAACGCCGAACGCTTATTTCTTCACCTTTTAGCGAGTACCTTTAGTAAAATACGGTGTAACAACAGCAAAATGCGAACGGTGTTCATTCCACTTAATTCCTGCTGGAAACATTCTTGCAGATATAATTTCTATTAATCTTCCTACTCAAATCATTACTGTATGAAGGCAGTAGCGCCGAGACCTTTCCGGCAGTATACATTTGACAAAAAAAAACCATCTAGTGAGCCCATAAGTACAATGAAGTAGTAAATGTTTCAACGACGAGATCTATTATGAGATAGGCAGAATATTTTACAAGAAGAAAAGATTTTGTCAAAAACTTCGTCCACAATGAACACCTTTTTCTCTCCTTATTGACAGCTTGTACTAACGTCAAAGGCTGTTGTGACCTGCAAAAAAATATGTACCATTATATGAGACGGGTTACGAAAATTAGGCGTAGAGCGAAGCTGCTATATAAATGAAAGGTCGATCACTGTTGGCAAATTAAGTTTACGAATAGAGGGAACTGTGACTTTTCCGTCGTTCAGTGCGTGTTGGTAATCTTTGTAATTAATTTATCCATTTCAATTTTTAAAATTCAAACCATCAGTTTTCTTAATGTACCACTACTGAAGCAAACTCGTGTTAGCGTATCGATGAAACAAAGTACATTGATTATTTATATTGAGGTTAAAGGAAAGTCGGCTTAGAGTAAAATTGATATGCTGCGTGCTAGTTAGTAATGATTCCGACATCTGCAGGATTGATTATCAAGAAAAAGCAAGTTATTATCACCGGACAATCATGACTATCAGCAACAACAATCCTGTACATAAAAGCATCTCCAGATGAGTATGCCTCATTCGAGAGATGCTCCGCTAAAGAAGATCTAGCTCGATACGACGACGAAAACATCACATCGAAAAAAAAGAACGACTGTGAACATCAACTCGAGTCATCGACTCTGAGGAAGACGAAAACGTCGAAACGTTGGTTGAATAAGTATTGATAACAACTTCGCGTTGGCTTTACCAATGAAACAAGGTAGTAGTGAAACACTTCTAACCTCTTCAGTGTTTATTTGCTGTTGCTGTTACCGACGTCATCACGGTCGTCGAACTGAATAACCCACGCTTCAACGCCAATTACCCTGCTGACGCTGTAACAGCGTCTTTCACAAGTTCATTTTATGATGTATGGATTTCGCAATAACCACTTTCTAGTCGACCTCTCATAATTTAAGTACTCATTGGTTCTCCTACGCATTGGCCAATGGATTGATGTCCAACAATTTTTTTTGGCCGAGCAGTCTTTCACATCTACGCTGCAGACCCTAGCACATCTCGCATTCGATTTGTTCCCTCACATCCAGCATCCTCAAAGGTCTTACAAAAGTTTACGTGTGAGGTCGCTTGCTGCTTGAGGATTTTCGTTCCATCATGAATGTCGTTGAATGCTGGTCGAGCCGATTCCTCTCAAGGTCTGAGATAGCCGGGCTAGAGCTTTCCCGTATAGATTGCGGAGAATGTATTTTTTCCCCCGACAAATGTGGTATGAAGTTTCCGACCCGGAGAATGTCAAGTTTGATGGAGCTGAGGAGAGGTCGAACCAGCACCGTGTTCCTGATGATCGGCATTCCTAACACTGTGCTACCGGCCTCTTATAATGAACACTGAGTTGCTGTTATACATAAATAACTAGCATTCATAAACATTCGGCCAAGTTTGACACAATTTTCAATCGCCTGGCTATTGTTGCGATATGATATTGCGAGATTTCTTCTCCAAACTTGCCACGTTTCAGTGCCCCCTTAACAGCATCCTCGGTCTTCCCAGTAGGTTACCACATCGAATAGACGATCTTTATGGATCCGAGTTAAAATCCTTATTATTTCTCACAAGAAAATGAGCCATAACCGCTCTGATTTAATCGCTACGTTGACAGGTTGCACAGGTAATCAAGTTAGACTTATCCTATGCTTATTAAAGGGGCGCGTGTAGCCCAGTGGCTAGAGTTGCCCTGGAACACACATGGGATCAGTCTTGCTCCCCAAGCCCACAAAACCCTCCATCCCTCCGGGACGGTAAACTAGTGCTAAACATGGCTGGAGAGATAACAGCACTGACCCGATACATCGGCAGGCAATCGCGATTTATTGTATAAGCCAGATTTTCATTCAATCACATTTAGCGATGGTTAGTCAAGTCGAACGCATGGCGTATCCCTTAAGGATTGATCAACGCCGGGAGCTTTATCCTTTATCCTTTGTACTTATAAATATATCAGTAATGAGAATATGGCCATGGTAATGATTTACTTTGTAAATTTTTTTCTTTACTACCACGAAATAGTCAATGTGAAGTCTCTGAGATTCTGTTATTCCACTGTTTGCTGTCCACATTCACGAAGTTGTCAGGCCATTGGTCTGATAATGCAAATTTTTAAGTCTTGATCAAAATTCGAACTTATTGTTCAGTGCCGATCAAATTTTGAAACTTCACATAAGAAAACCGATTTCTTTTTTTAGTTTGCCCTCAACTGACAATATGCGGTTTCAAAACGCATTTCAGAACAAGTGTCACTAAGCAATGAGACGAATGAATGACTAAGCCGGCAGCAACATCTGGCTTTGTTCAATCGACTGACAAACGTTAAGCAAACCACCTAAGAGCCTTTTTTTTTACTTCTTTCTCATTTTTCCTGTAAACTTTTACTGAAAAGTGCACGTTGTAAAATAGCTAGCTACCATCAACACCGGAAAAATTCCTCGTTTTTGTCACAAGATATCGTCTAATAGAAGACGACTAATCTTTATCACATGTGCTTTCTTCAAGATTGAATAGTTCGAACGGACACTAGAAAGGCCTCATTTCATGACTGCCATGCACTAGGTATGCTCGATTTGCTCTAAGGTTTCCAGGAAGGGAAAATCGACACTTTTCTTACAGGCCTCTTTAATTTCATTTTTTCTTGAGAAATGGAACCCACAAGTAGGCTGGATTGTGCTGTATTGGTGTGAGAGTACAGACGCAACCACGAGTAGTTTGGGCTCTTCTGAAATAGAAATTGCGTTTGATGATAATAACTGGACATTTAAAAGACCGGTCCTCACGAAAATCTCCGGCATGTTTTCAGTTCAATTAGCGTGGTGCTGATTTGTAAGACTCTCCCAAAAATCTTAACTAATCGTCATAAGTCGCAGGCACATGTACATTGGTTCTTAACATCGATTTACGGCAGCCAGATTTTCGAACGGAAATATTTGATTTGTCCACAGTATGTGTATGGCTGGAGCAAAGGAAGGCGTAGTTGCTCTACATTGAATTTCAGTGGGCAGAAATACTTCGCAGCCACAAATGCATGGTAAATCGATGAATGGCTTTCCCATTACACCAAAAATCAGCATTGATCACTGCTCATTCCATGCCATTTTTCTCCCTACTTCAGCTTTAGCGTCTTCGGCTGATCAAGCCCTTAGGGATGCTCCAAGAATTCGATTCCGTTAAGCACTCGAGTGAGGTATTTGAATGCATGCGCCTAAATAATGACTCATCGGAAGCTACCAACTTATCAAGCTAACTGGCAAATTCCAGGATCGTCATCTTATTAACCCCATTGGAATGAGATTTATGTATTAAGTTTTACCTGCTATGCATGTCAATCTGACCTTTCCATACTCTGGAGAAGACGAAATTCGCCGAAAATATAGCTACTGTACACGAAAGAGTGTACTATAAACCACGTTTCTGTTCACCAAGAAAACAGAAAATCATCTACTCACTCTTTCTTATCGCAGAGAAGTTTATACCAATTTAGTAGCATAGCCAGCTTAATCAACCCTGGAACTTGGTCGAACCAACGACGAAGTATATCGCACGGCTTTTTCTAACTATGGCGCTACACCCACTCCTACTCTGATTCCATTACTTCTTATGCTCATAGTGGAACCCTAATTGAATGAAAAATCGTTGCAAATAACCACAAAGTTTCATAACCAGGTAAAAGATGCGACTGAAAAAAGAGATTATTAGAATCAGTTATTTAATAAACTACGCTAGCTTCCAGCACCCACATGTGCCCTCGTCCATAAACGTGGTGGAGTTTTTATGTGGGTGCAGCTGCGATATAAGGGCGAACTGTTCTCAGGTCACCACTGGCAAGTGCCATCTGTTGTTGATTGGACAGGCAGCTTTCGCTCTTTGCGACTGCATTCTTCCAAGACGACTACTACCCAGTGGCAGCAGCGATACCTGCGATTAGTCGCCCATCATTTTAAGACAATATAACATTCTGAATCCACAAATTCACTTGGAAAGTACGTGGATCAACATGAGCAATTTAGTGGCTTTTTCAACGAAGACTATAGACGTGGTTACTTAAATGACCGTTTTTGCATAAAAAATAACCACTTTCCCAATTCTCTAATTGTTTAACGCCTCTTTGGAGCTCCGTAAGGGTCAAACTGCAAGGTCCCAAGATCCAACTATCTCAGGCCTTCAAAAAATAGAAGTTTAGTCTAACCAGTAAGATATCAGCTTGAGCGAAACTGTACATCATATTTTAAACGATTGTAAATGACGTAAAGAGAAATCAGGTGAACTAGTTGTGTATCTTCCAATGTGGTAGGCTCGAAGAGCGCAAAGATCCAGAGCGATGTGCTCGCATATTTGTGAGGTATCCTATCGAAGGCGGAGCCAAGCTTCGCATAGCCTCATGCAGTAGTCAACTGCCACTACTCGTATTCCATTCGAACTAAGTCATGTTTTCTCATTGTTACTTATTCGTATCGGTGTAGAAAACTTTAAAGTGCACTTTATTACGCTAGTCATCTTCCCACTTGTGATTTCCTCTTAAACAACTTCAATATTGCTCAAGACGCATTTTTCGTGTCAAAAATACCAGTCGTTCATAATAATGCTCCTTCAAATCCTACCGCTTACAATAGACCTTTTCTTCCTTGGGAGCTTTTTATATAAACTGTAAACACCTACGTCACTTACCTCTGCACCTACATCACCTATAAGCCCTGTAATCTTCAAATGACTCAAGTGGGCATAGTGAAATTCACACTAAAACTATGCTGCGCACTAGTGCTCCCAGTGCAGTGCACCATTCGCTTCAGGGATAAAAAACAGGATCGTATTTTTCGTAAGATTCCCTTTTTTGTATCATTTTGGCTAGAAGACGGCTATGCATAAACGTTTTACGTCTTCTGTCATGGTTTCTTACGCTCGCTTCAGGAATAGAGATGTCTGGATAGAATATTAGTCAACCACCGTAGATGAAATTGGACGAGGTGATTATAGCTCAAATCCTATCCACAATAGGAAGTTTCACCATGCTAGAAAATTGCTAGTGGTGAATTTTGGAGAGAATTAGGGAAAGCAAACAATGCCCAATGTTCTTCAATAGCTTAGCATAATTGCAACGTATTCTCTAGAAAACAAATCCGCAGGACAATTTATAACTGTTCATTTCGATCTGGATTGCTTTCTACTTCATTTTTAATCCGTTGAACAGCTGGTTTTGATGCATATAAATCCCATCTTTTATCGTCTTTGCATTCAAACAACATCTGATGAGGTCCAGCAATGGTTGGACAGGCTCTTACTGATTAGCACAGCTGAAAATGATTAAATGAAAAAAAGCGAATAGAAGGCTGACGATGAAGAATAGTTATCGTACACCACAATGAGAACAAACAACCGATAATAACATCTGACGCTTTCGCACATTCTCTGTTTTATTTGTTATTGTAAAACTATTTTAAGACATTGAGTTTTCAAATTACGGATCCTTCCTGAGCCTAGAACTTCGAACTGACTGTTAACAAAGCTATGTGGTGCGTCCTCAGGTGACGGAATGGGGATTAAGCATGGACGAAAACCCACTAAGTAATATGTCATCCACGAGTTGAAGTTCAATCCAGGGACTATTCTTCCTATTACTGATATATCAGATTTTAAGCACATCACTGTATCGGCTCATATGTTAAGGTGTACTTGCATACATAGGGAGTGCATCTAAAGCGTATAAATTCGGCCAAAAGTCTGAAATTAAGTGGCTTAGAAGTAAATGAGAAATGAGTACATAGGGATTCAAAAGTTCAAAAGTACAAATTAATCCCACTTCTATTTGGTGAGAATCCAACTTGGCGGGCTAGCCTACTGCTAGACAAACAACAGGAAGGAGGACAGTTATGTGATGCACTTTCATGTCCCACATGAGCATTCAGAAGTGCAACAGTGACATAAGCAGGCCTAAGTGGTGCCCATTCGAGTAACTCGATGATTAATGGGATTATTCCTATCTTTCGGGTGATTCATGTTATGACCACTTGGCAGAAAACGGTGAGAATATTTGTGTGTTTAAACTTTTAGGTTCAATTTATATTCTTTCATTGACAAATAAACACGAGGTCAATAAAATACTTCATCTGACAAATGTATCATTACCCTCATCTTTTTAAGAGTTGGATTGGTCCGAGCCGATTGCTCACATGCTCCCTCTTCCGATGTAGGGCATCTAAACGAGTCTAGTGGAGCACAATCCGAATGAAATAACTTCACTCGGCATGCTCTTTTATATCGGATGGTTGTGGATAGTAACTCTCAGACGAAAATAATTTGAATTTCTTTTTATTTACTGCCTACTCTTTTTGATGGCAGGGTATATTGCGAAATATAACTTCAACGAAGCTGAGATATTTGCAAAACTCTAGACCGCAGGTACCTATGGTGGGGAGAACGAACGTGCTATTGTCCTTTCCGGGGAGTAACGCGTCCACCACCACACCATACGGGTCCTTCGTTTCGCCTGTCTCTCAGCTAGATCTATCGATCGTTTGCCATCAGCAATCACCCGTCAACGATAGAAGTAGCTGAGAGACAGGCGAAACGAAGGACCCGCATGGTGTGGTGGTGAACGCGTTACTCCCTCGGAAAGGACAATACCACGTTCGTTCCCCACCATAGGCACCTGCGGTTCAGAGTTTTGCAAATGTCTCAGCTTCGTTGAAAATAATTTGCTTTTCTCCAGACATTCCATCTTCCAGCAATCGGCATTGAATTGGCCAACACAGAAAGAAGTAATATTTTGGAAAAAAAAGAAAACTGGGCTCACTTTCACCATACAGCCGGCCCACCCCTAGCCACTTAATCATTTTATTGATAGCAACTGGTCCGCACAGATTATGCTTCTGACTTATCAGACAATTAGTCCACCTAAGCGTACAGAAGAAAGAAAAAAAAGCTGCAATTTTTCCACCATTTTAAAAGTTTTGTCATAAATGAAACCTATTGAGATTATGAATCTCACACCATATCCTCACCTGCAACCATCGTACACAGGACCACTATATAACCAGTTATCTCGAGAGAGACCACCACCAACTGCGATGAGAAAGCGCCCATTCACCAGAACGCACAAGATATGAAAAAATTGGCTAATGCTATAATAAGAAAAAAAATAGTCAATGAAGTTGATAAATAGGAGTGGTTCCGAAGATGTTGATGAGCCATGTGCGATGAGGGCGTCTTGGTCACCAGGCATCGAAACAAAAATAACGCTAGCGGTTGGTGAGGAAAAAATTTCGTAACAGATTTCCGGATTTGTTGTCCCCCTAGGGATCAACCTGTTTTTTACACGTTGAAAACAAATTTCAAATCACGAATTTTACTACTAAAAAAAATTAGCGAGAAAATGTGATAAAATAAATTGCATGTCAATATGAGTATTCTTCGATCCAAAGCTAGTATGATCCGCCAAAATGTTGGCCACGACTGGCTCCTGCAAGAATGGACGCATGCACTCAGATGGGATTTTTTAGAGTTTTCTTTACAACCACAAGATTATCATGTTCATTTCCCTTCGTTTTCATTCATTTTTCATCATTTGTTTGCCTTCTCTTACAGTAACAGAATGAGCGTCATCTAATTCTAAATGCTTGAATTTTCATGCTGGAATATTTAGACCTTTAGCGTTTCCCGTTAGACTTCAGAGTGACTTGAGAGGACACCGATAGAGTTTTAATTCATCTCCGGCGATCGTCGGGAGTAGCAATAGGCTACGATCATTCTAGGGAAATGAAAAACATCACATTTTTCTTTTTATGATGCTGTTTTTTGATTAAATGCTTCTGGCGACTGGGATAGGTGCTGTAACTTATTGAGTTTCATTGTAACAGATGCGAACGTTCAGCGGTGTTTCTGGGCTTTCAGATGAAAGTGTTGAGGTCCTTCGCACAAGAAATCCTCTAGAAATAGCAGTCTATTGTTTTATATCACAGTTCCACAGTCACGAACATCCTCTTTCTACGATACAAGTCGATAGAGCAAAAACCAAGGGTAAAATGTTAGAAAGGAAGTTGTTTCGAGAGCTGAAACGTCGATTTGCGGTTTTTCACCATATCAGCTGCATTAGCGATAGCGATCCCCAAAGTGTCCAAGCGATCTTCTTCATTCGAAGCGTGCATTACTTACTAGACAATCGATCTGCAATCATGTCCGATGTTGTTCTGATGACTGCTCTCTAATTGTTATTTTCTATTTACTATTATTTGTTTACTACTGTTGCTATTTATTCGTAACTCATCTTTCTCTTCTAAGGAACTCCAATCGGTTTACCGTAGTCGTTACTTATGTTCCATTTCTACGTGTTTTTTTTAATCGCCATGCGAGCGCCCCAAAAAATCTATTCCCAAGTGGTACCTCTATTATTTATTACTTTTGTCTGCTTTTAAAATAACCCATTCACTTTGTGTGACGTGTTTTCGTCAACTATTTTTGTTATGATAGAAACCACGCACGATAACATGGAACTATGTTGACAACGAAAAATTGGAAAAAAAAAGGGTAAAACTCGAGCAAAGCCTGCATGAGATAATTGAGTAGCTTTGCATAGAGAAGAGCAGTTTTTCCTAAGCAGGATATACATGAAATACATTTAAACTCTTCGGAGTATGTTTCTCTAGCATGTATATATCTCAATGACGCTCAGAAAGCTCTCGGTCACAAGCATCAAAGCATTTCTGAATACAGAATAGTAGATAGAACTAGCTGAGAGACAGGCGAATAATGACCCGCATGGTGTGGTGGTGAACGCGTTAGCCCCCGGAAAAGGGTAATAGCGCGTTCGTTCCATGCCGCACACACCTGCGGCCCGGAGTTGTGCAGATATCTCAGAAATATTGTGGTTGTATATCGCTTAATACTTTGCCATAAAATTTATACAAGGCAGAGAATAAAAAAAAACAGTAAATGTTCCTGAATGTTTCAAAAACCGACTTTCCTTTAACCTCGACACGACTGTTTAATACGTATTCCTTCATTGACAACCTAACACGAGGTTTGATAAGGTGGTTTATTTGGATAGCGTTTCTACGTCTTCGACTTTCTCAGAGCCGATGATCCGACTCGATGCTTTACCGTTGGTCGCCTTCTCAATGTGTTGATAATTCATGCCGAGCTTAACAGAAAGTCGATTTTTTGAAATATTATTTCGTTATGTACTACCTAATTCAGCATTAATCGACATGTATAAAAAAGGCATTGCCGACTGATGCTCCTTCATTAGATTTCCACTGCAGAAGATCTAACTCGATACAACGACAAAGACCCCGCCACATCGCAAGGATGAACGAGTGTGGGCCGATCATCTGCTCTGAGGAAGGCGAAGATGTCGAAACGTTGGCCCGGCAAACCTCTTCACCAACCTCGTGTTAGCTTATCAATGAAAGAGTGCATAATTCTGAATATTCACTAGTATTTTCGTCTCGTTTATGTCGGCCTACTTAGTCTACTGTCGGTCTACAATTTATACAGCCGGTCATAATCACATAAACCTCTTCTGATTTTCGAAAAAGAAAACTCTATAATGCTACCTTTCTTACTGCCTTTTACAATATTTCACGGCAAGGTATTATACAAAAATTAAACCATAATGATGCTGAGATATTTGCAAAACTCGGGACTGCAGGTGTCCGCGGTGGAGATCGAACACGTCATAACCCATTCTGGGGCGAACACGTTCACCACCACACCATGCAGGTCCTTCGAAAGCCTCAGCTATACTGGGTTCAATACTGATCTGTGTTCCTCAGATCAATCCTGCTGACGAGTAATTCCTGATGGCACCGGTAGATAGAAAACTAGCTGGGAGAAAAACGATATGGAAGACAGGCATGGTGTGATGGTGAACGCGTTCGCCCCAAAATGGGTAATGACGTGTTCGATCTCCACCGCGAACACCTGCAGTCCCGAGTTTCGCAAATATCTCAGCGTCATTGTGGAAATTGTATAGTTTTTCGTACAAGCTTCACGCTCAACAGTTTAGATCGAACACATGGGTAATTTATCCACTTTTCTTTAGGAGTTCACAATTCTATTGACGAACTAATGAAATTGACGCTTGACATTTACCATCACATGTCACTTACTTTGGAGGCCGACTCTATAAAACATTCTCGCTGATCATTGAGAAAGGCTTCAAGATTCTCTTTGTCCTCAATCTTCAAAAGAAGTTAAATTAATCCCTGTTAGAGCAATAAAAATGAAAATATCGTCTGGTGTCAGCCTAATGTTTAACAAATACAGTCGCCAATCATCCACAATCTTTTCTTCAACCGCAAGACAACGGCTCGAATCCGAGCTATAATGAAGAATATTACCTTGAAAGCACAGAAATTTGGGCATAGGTGATTTTCAGAAAGCGTGGGTGAGAAACGCGAAAACGACATCGATCATAGGTTGGGCGTAGGTCACCTGAATTGACCAATATCACATGCACTAAATAAATGGCAGAATGAACAGCTTTCAACCATTTAAAACTCTGGCAACGAATAGCACCTATTAGGGGTCGTAATGGTGGTTTTGCGGAAGCGGCCGGTAGGACACATATAACTCCCATTTTTTTTCCAGCAGCTTATCTTGAAACAAAGAACTACTTTCTTAAATATAACTACAATTATGCAGTGATTTTTCGCAAAACTAAAAGAAAACATTCTCTCAAACTTTTTATTGGCAACTCGCAGCTCGTAGAACACAGATGTTGTGTTGAGCGCTGGTTGGCAAAAGCTCTACTTTGCAAAAGGTATACAAGAAACCACAACGATGCTAGACATTTGCAAAACTCCGGTCCGCAGGTGTCTGCGATGAGGAACGAATGCGTTATTACCCTTGGGGCTAACGCGTTCACCATCACACCATGCGGGTCTTTCGTTTCGTCTGTCCCTCAGCTATCTCTTTTATTTATACTCTATTTGAACTACAGCCTCAGTTTAACTGGGTTTAATGCCGATGTGGGATCCCCAGATCAATCCCGTTGACTATTGACGACACTGATCGATAGAACTAGCTGAGAGACAGGCCAAACGAAGGATCCACATCGTGTGGTGGTGAAAGCGTTCGCCCCCAGGAAGGGTAATAGCGGTTCGTTCCCCATCGCAGACACCTGCGGTCCGGAGTTTCGCAAATATCTCAGCATCGTTGGGGTTGCATAACACCCTGCTGTGAAAGATTGTAGTACGCAGCAAATAAGAAGTAAAACATTATAAGAGAAACCGTTTTCTGAGCGAGGTTCACTAACAAGAAATTTGGGTGCTAATCAACTACTATTCAAATTCTATTTGTTATAGTAAATGAATGTTATCGTAAACGGTGCGAAGGTATAAAAAATACTGAAATAAAACTCGTAAGTTGCAAAAAAACTTCCAAATGGTGACAGTAATGTTCTTAGCATGGTAACGAGTAGTAAGTAGCGCGATGAACATCGTACAACGCCCACACCAATGGAACAATAGAGCAAAGTCTTTTTTACAATCCATTTATGTTCACGACACACAAAGTTCTCTAGTTATCAAAAAAATCGTTGTGTATTGCCAAAATACCAACTGGCCCATAGAATTTGAAAATTAGGTGTCGTCCAGTTCTCAACAAACCCGAGATTCGCCGTCATCGCAAAGGTGCTAGTGTTCACGAAGAGTTACAAATCCCACCTTTTATAGTTGACATCTATTTATATACAGTCTCTGCTCAACCGCCATTCACAAAAAGAGATATCGCAGCGTTTTTTTCATCCTAATGAATTTAAAATATAAAGTGAATAAAACATAAAATATGAGTCACATCATGGTCATGAAGGATAAAAAAGGGTGAAAAAAGTGTTCCTTTCAAAAGATTTTAAACACTATAGAAACAATGTGTGAAGTCATGTTCGCGTGCCTTACAAGGACTACTTGATTCTCCACGCTCTATTTCTGTATTATTCCTATCGTACATTTTATAACATAAGCCAAGCCAAATTTCACATCACTGCGATGCTATCCTCTCCCGATTGTACTCAATGTTTTTTGTCAACAACCATAGATATTTTCATTTCAGAAAACTTATCCATAATGAGAACGACGATTTTTGTTCTTCTTTTTTTTCGGCTTGAATAACGAGGTAGGTTTATCTTTACAAACACTTCATATCATAACAGTTCTATGTTTTTTGTAAGCTCACCGGACCATCACTGAAATTCGATTTCTTGATGGTGTAGATGGAGTAAAGCTTTCGCTGTTCTACATTGTTCTAGTCCATGACGAAAGGCCATTAGGCCATCGTAGCACATCCCGAGTATGTGTGTAGATTTCAATACGTTTCTGTAACACGGACATTACACCATTTGTTTTCAATGCATTTCCTTTTCGATTGTTTCCTGCGTCACAGTAACTTTTCTTATGATGCGGTTTTCACCATGTCATTAGCTTTCTTACCACAGATATTGTACCCGTCCTTATCCAGAAAAAGCCTGGACATTACAGTTTGCAAAGGGTGGTAATTGGAACATATTTGTCCGTGTACCTGAACCAATTACTAATGCAGAGAATGAAACAGGGATTGTCAATGATAAAAGAATTATCAATATGTCGCATTTAAGAACCGACGAATCGAGTTCAATTCATGATGCGAGCGCAAAAAAATGGTAAAAAATCTATTTAAACAAAAATGTTGGGTGAAGCATGCTGAAAAAAATGAAATATATTGAAATATAAGAGCTCTTTGCAAAGGTGATATTGAACTGAAATGAATTGAATTGAAGGTGAAAGCTGTTCGCGGGACGCTAATGCTGAAAAAAATCAAACCAGGAGCTTGTGGACTCAGATGATGAGAAAGAGATAGACGAGTTCGATGAAGATGACGAATATAGGAATGAAATAGACAAAGCCAGCATTTATGAGCAAGGGTAACCAAGTATATAGTAGTATATAGTCCTTTAAAGATGCGTTCATGGTTGTACATTAACCCTTTATCCGCCGTATTTAGAGAAACCCGAGATTTTCTGCAGTTCTTGAGGAAAATCAAATACGATCATCGACAATGTCCAGATGACGAAAACGGAGGTAAGTAAACTATACTTGTAATTTTACTGACAAAGATGAATAGTAACCGTCTTCGTCAATGTTCATTAGGTAGCACGCCTAGTCCAAAGTCACTACTGCTTAATGTATGCGATTCAAAGAGGGAATAGATGAATGTTTGGAGACTTCCAGAAGAAATATAACTATAGTTATGCTGCGATATTTGCAAAACTCCGGACCGTTGTTGTCTGCTGTTGGGAAGGAAAACGTTATTCATCCTCTTCCCGGGGCTAACGTGTACGCCACCACACAATGTTAGTCCTTCGTTTCGCCTTTCTCTCAGCCGCGCTATTGACTTGCAAGTGCTATCAGCAATCGTCGTCAACGGGATTGATCTGGGAAGCACAAATCGGCACTGAACCCTGTTAAGCCGAAGCAATAGTATAAATCACAATGTAGTCACTTTTTATTTCCTGCCCATTGTTTTTTTTAATGGCGTGATATTAAGGCCACCTATTCTTTTTTTAATGGCATGGTATTAAGGCTGAGCCCCCGGAAAAGGGAACTAGGGTGTTCGTTCCCCCACCGCAGACACCAGTGGTCCAGAGTTTTGAAAATATCTCAACATCATTGTAGTTACTTCTCACCTAATACCCTGCCATTAAAAAAAATGGGCAGTAACTAAAAACTGACTACTTGCTCAAGACGTTTCTGTTAGGTGCTTTTACCAACCCTACCCTGCACTCTGGTTGCCAACACATCCATGAAGGTCGTATCGCTGTCATGATTGCGGGCTTCACATACTTTGTTCGTGATTTTGGTACTGTACCTCGTCTACCCTTCGCTATTCAGGTCCCGTCTCCGTGAACGTATCGGTAGTGGTTAGCAATGTTCGATCAGTGTCTGAAGTCACAATGGTGAGTTTGTCAGGTTTTATAAACCGGTATATTCATGTTTCCTATCTACACTAGAAAGTCTAAAAGAACAGCTAATCGATAGTCGAATAGGCGAGTTGGAAGAGAGAGTTGTGGTGATTTTTGTTGAAATGAGATCTCTTCAGGATTATTCCATCGAAATGTTCTACAGAGAAGCATGGAGAGATCCGAGACTCAAGTACAGCAAAGCAAATTTCAAGAATAAGGTGGTTTTACTGCTCTGCCCAAAAAAAACGAATAACGTGCTCTCAGTTATTACTTCAAGTCTTTCGAGTAAAAAGCCTATTTGCCGATAACTGAAGATTCGCGAATCATTTCTCGATCGCGATAGTCTTCAGTAGTTCTGAATTTTTATAGCAGAGTTTGTAATAATAGCACATATAATGTGGGCTATCCAATTTATGCACCGAGTTTAACTATAGTCAGGTAAAGAGACTTTCGACGAGAAAAAAATTTACAACGTGGTCGAGTCGAAAAATTGGTCTTTAAAACGAAAAAAAGTTATAACAGTGCTGTTCATAGACTTCAGGAAGTCAGGATTTCGCAAGACAGATTATTCTAGTTAAAGGAGATCTGCAGATTCCAGTAGTTCATATTTCAGTCAACCAAATTTATGTTGAGCAGAAACACTTGATTTAATGCTAAATGCGGCCCTTACATTGCATTCTGTGATCCCTACAGAAGTCACGTCCACGCTTGAGAGTTAAACATGGGCCAGACGATGTTCATATAGAAAACTCAGGTTCAGTGGTTACATAGAATTAGGTGATGGTGGTTGTCCATGCACAGTAAGCACTGTTTTTAATTCTTGTAACTCTCATGTCTATTGGTTTAGATAGAAATTTCCTTACACGAAAGCTATTCAAATTTCCTCTGGCATCCTGATACCTTTGTTCCGAACGCGATTGCATCGAAGAATCCACGAAAGCAAAGCATTACACATCGTTCACTACTGAGGTAAGATGACTCGAAAACGAGCTTACCGTCACATTCTGAAACTATCGGACCTACTATGGCACTAGTCAATGATTATGTACACAAGTCTTGCGCATTACATTTCGAGTTTCTCATAGATCAATTTCAATGCATCTATAACAAATACTATGAAAGTTCGGTTTAAATGCCAGCAAATTTGCATTATTTCTAGGGAGACGTTTTAAAGTTTCAGATTACGAAATGATGGTAGCATTCTCTACAGTCGCCGTGTGTCATTAGTGGTTACTTGCGGTAATATCCATCTTAGTCGTTTGGTATCAAAGTCTTGTCTATGTGTTTCCACCAGCCTCAAAGGAGCTCTCAATTTTAGGAATGGATCTCACATTATTTCCATTCGACTCGCAATTGTGCAAGCTGGGCATCGAAAGTTGTACGTTCGGCCATTTTATTAAAAATAGCCAAATTTAGAAATAAAATGACAACTCAGCACTATGTCATCACGAGCATGATGCTAGTTTGATTCCGCTCCGAACCAACAAAGCCTCCCACTCCTCCGGGATGGGAAATTGGTACCTGACTTCTCTGTGGAAAAACCGCTTCCTTCAGTCTAATTGGGAACGCTCCAACCCGGCTATCTCTGAACCCGAGGGAGAAATGCTCGCCCAGCATTCCACGACATTCAAGATGAAATGAAAATCCTCAAGCAGCAACCGAAGTTACACGTAAAAAACTTGGAAGACCTTCATGGACGATGGATGCGAGGGAACGAATTGAATGTGAGAAGTGATGGAATCCGCACAATAGACGTGAAGACGGATCAAATAAAATAAAGTAAGAAAATAAAAAAATAAATTGGCATGTCAACCACTTTTTTTTATAGATGGTTATACAGCTGATCAGGTGCGATATGTATGGTCTCACGGTAAAATGGAGGCACTGATACTGCATAAAATAAGGCTGCCGGATTTTCAAATCAAAGAGAGTTTTGTGACGAGTCGAGTGGAAAGCTACGCAACAGGTGCATGCTCTTTAGAATGATATGCGTCCAAAAGTTGGACACATTTCACAGTTCGGTTAACCACAGAGAAACAACGTGTAGCTTGGTTTTTATGGCCCTTGTTTGTTTGTTTTTTTTCTCAACTGAGTTGGAGTGTACTATTGAACGAAACTACCGTCGTTCTTGCTTTTTTCTGCATTAATCTGGAAAGCGTTTGTTTCTTGGGCTTTGGACTGAAATAAACTATTTTTCCCTTTCTTCCTTTAACGTCGGTATAACTAGTCAACATGTAGTCTTTCTCTGGTAAGCTTTCACAAGGTTGGTAAACAATCTTTAATTTTCTAGCGTTTCGTCGTCTTCGTCCTCATCAGAGCGGACGATCCGACTCGATGGCCATAGTTGTTCGTCTTCTCGATATGGCGTCTTCGTCTTCGTATCGAGTTGGATCTTTTTCGGAGGAGCATTCGGATGAGTGAGAACGTCGCCGTGTGAGATTGCCTTATTCGAGTGATGCTCCTTTGAAGAGGATCGGACTCGGTACGAGGATGAAGACGCCATATCGAGAAGACGAACCACCATGGGCCATCAACTCGGATCATCAGCTCTGGTGAAGACGAAGATGTCGAAACGTTAGCCGAAAAAGGATTGTTTATTAACCTCGTGTAAGCTTGCCAAAGAAAGAATTCAAGGAAATATATTGATTATATACACCGAGGTTAAGTGAAAATCAGTTTACTAATAGTTTAGGTCTCAATTTTACGGCTTTTCAGAGGCTGGAATGAAAGGATTGTTCCTCTTATTCTACTGTTAATGTGTACTAGAAAGCTTGTCTCCTACTGCAAGGAAGTTTTTACATAAATTCCACTTTTATCCTAGAAATCCCTTTACCAGTGTTACGTTTACTAATTATGCGAAATGCCACCCCTACAATAAAGGACATGGACCAGAATGAATCGATCTGAAATAAGGCATCCTTCTGTGCTGCGTCCAACGAAAAATAGGAGTTTACGTAAATGTGTTGAACTTTTCCTTCATGTTTTGTTAAGCCTCAGAGAACTTCAAGCTTCCACCATGAAGGTGAAATTCGCGTGCAACTTTTGACGTGGATCCCATTTAGGCGACTACTCTCGCTTGTACGTTTGCTTCGTTTTCTCCCGTTCAGCTGGCTTCTGCTTCCTGCAACTGATCATTCCGTCCACCGCTGTCGTGATCACTTCTTGGGTGTCACTCTGGATGGAGAACGAGACATCTTTTTCAGGTAGATGTTAAGTAGTAGTCCTAACCTTACTCGGAATTTTCTCAACAGTCATTTCATACGAGTGATTTTTTCTTCAGGACATGATTTCAATAATTCTAACCATAACGTTTTTTACTGTTTTCTTATAACGAAGTTATGCCACGAGTTAGTTATATCAAAGCTATGGACGTCTATCTTGGTAAGGTTTTATTCTTTTCGCAAATTATTCTAGTACACCATATCGTACTCAGGGAATTCATCTACAATTGAATATGAAGTACTTCCATTCAGAAGAAATGCAAAATTTTAGGGAGTATGTTTCTGCATAGTATTCTTTTCACTGATAAAGCTAGCCATCATGAAATACATGCGACAGCGACTGCGGTTGACACGGTACCTTTTTTTGCATAGTTACCCAACAGCCCATTCTTTTTACTAGTATCATCAGTTGGTTACTTCTAAACGAATCATTAGAATATTTAAGAGACACTTCCATTGTGGCCGGCCTTGTTCCGATGATTCGTGTTTCGAATGGTTTAACCGATACGGGCACATCGACGTTTGCCATTGAAGATCATGGTTTGAGAAAGTTAGTTAACCTTTGTTATACAAATACCATGTTCGCCAACGAGCTCATCGCCACATTGCCATAGAATTCAGTTCATACGTATTGCTGGTTGGGAAACAAATTATTGTCAACGGCAGGTCATTATCAACAATCAGGATCCTGTATAAAAACGGCGCTGCCAGGTGAGGTTGGCTCATTCGAGCGTCGCTCCACTATAAAAACTCCGAATCGACTCGGTGCGACGACGAAGACACCGCATTGAGAAGATGAACGACTGTAGAGCAAGTTCTCATGTAGACGAATACTTCTAAACGTCAGCCGAATAAATATGTGGTAACAACCTCATGTTAGCTTATCAATGAAATAACCTATATTGATCAGTGTATGCTGTGTTATTTGCACATAAAGGTCGCATGTGGCGCAGTGGTCGGAGGCGCCCCTGCAACACACGTGAAATCAATCCCAGCGCCCATGGCCCATCAAGCCTTCCATCCCTCCAGGTTCCGAAAATTGGTACCAGACTTGTATGAAAGGATAGCAGCACTGTCTCGATATATCGCTAGGCCGCCGTGAGTCATTGAAAAGACCAGATATGCATTCAATCACCTCCAAACGATGTCTAATAAAGTCGGATGCACGGCGCATCATTTAGGGATTGATCAACTCCGAAAGCCTTTAGCGTCATTATTCATTGTTAGAAGTGGTTTCTCTACAAACTTCGGTGTACAAGTGCATGTATTCTATAAATATGCAGATTACTTCTTCGCAAAACGTTTGAAATGTTGTTATTTCACCTGAAATTAGCACAGTTTCCCTATTTTCAGGAGTTTGCTGCCTCAAACTGCCGGTCTTTACAGTGCTGCACCCATCGATAAAGTGGGATCTACAATATCTATTAATTCGAAATCTAAAGTTGTTGAGTTCACGCCTCAATTCATGCATCGATTCCATTGGATATCACAGGTGACCAAGTATACGATAAAGCGTTCGGTACTGATCTATCCTTTCAGCGATTCACCGGACTAGACTGGGAACACCTCACTCTTTCTAATCCGCGTGGGAAAACTTTAACGCGGCTGTGCCAGAGCTCGAGGGACAATCGTATCGACCACCATTCAACGACATTCACAAAGAAGAAATTCCTCAAAAGGCCGCCGAACCCACACGCAAGAACTCGTGAAACTTTGGGATGGTAGCCTGAGAGAAAACGAGTCTACTGCAAGAAGTACTGGAACCCACGCAATAGATGAGAAGGCTGGTCATGTTAGATAAATAAAAGTATTTGTGAATCAAAGAATTTGGTCGGGCAGCATTAAATCCTCCAATCGTCTCAGCTGCCCATAAGAACTACCAGTCGTCTGTGTTCGCTCGCGAGGAGCAGTATGCGCCAGACAATTGGTGTTATACCTCATGCCTTACCTGTTTCATTGGGAGGGTACAAATTGGTATTAGTCCGGTAGGTTTCACAGTGTTACAACGTGCTGATGAGCAGTTTGCTGAGCTACCCACTTGAACAGACACATCTTCCTTGTACTTCCGAATCGCAATTTTGGCGTCTTTTGCCCCATACATACTTCGTGGGAATCATAAATTATCCCATGAAATATGCGTAAATATGGTGCGTCTCTATGGGACGCATGAGCCGATGTGGCACAAGTGCAACAACGGAGACTCCATCCACTTAACAGTCACGCCACAAATCCCTATAAGAACCAAACGATGTGATATTATTAAGCTTTCCATCTTGAAGCAAATTCTCTGCTAAAACAAAATTTTATTAATTGTGGTAAAAAAGGCGTTAAAATCCTTCTGGTTTTCCGGAGCCCATGCCCCAAAATTTTTTCCACCTCATTGCTTGAAAGCTCCTCATATATTCATTACGAAAGTAGATAAATAGTAGAGATCTCGTGCAGTAGAACGGGATGATTTTCCTCAAGGAACTTACCTCAGGAATTGATCAACGCTGAATGCTTAAGTCTTTGTCCTTTTATTAACAAAGTCTATCACCAAGAACACAGCGACATATCCTTGAGGCTCTAATTATACCAAATCATCTCCTCTATATTCAGGAGATGGGCTGCCTGGGTACTATTTTCTGTTGTCCATTACATTTTCCAGAACATGAATGCGTCGTTTTCTTGTTCAGCAATCGCGAGGTTGTTAAACAGCATACAGTTACTTCCATAGAAAAACACAATACAATACCACAGTAGCTGACGTTTCGGCAGTATCGCCTTCTTCAGAGCTTGGAAAGGGTATACTCGTATACAATTTACTACGCCAAACGCCTTAATAACACCTACAAAAAGACGAAAAACTCTATGGTAATTACATGATCAACAGCTTCTCGAAAAAAACTCACCGCTTTTTTACGTAACTTCCAATGAGGAAGATTAGAACAGCTGATTGTAGTCGCGTATGGCTGATGACTGCACCATCCCACATCGGGGATTGATGCTGACGTGCGGGGTCGGGTCGCGTGTGGCCTCTGGGCATTCATCCCGGCTATTCATTGTAGGGTTTTTGGCATTTATTCAAAAAGCCTCAAGAAGCTTTCGCGTTGGTGTTTTAGTCTGCTGTGCAAGGATATTGACTTTTACTTCAAAATCGTCCCCGCTATGCTTTTGTATCCTATGCGTGCCTAGTGGGGTACTTTGTCTTAGCTTTCGTTTGCCATCTAGGTGTTCTTTTATACGGATGCACAAAGGCCTGCCCGTTTCGCCAATGTATTCATCTCCGCAATTATTACAAGAGATCAGGTATATCGTATCTGAACTCATGCAATCACCGTCCCTGCCGTAAAGGCAAATTACGCAATCTGTGTCTCACATAGACGGTCATACAGACGGTTACGAACTAACTGACGACGTAGAGTAGCCGGTGGTATTTCAACTATCGCTACCGATTCCTCTAGACCTGCCCTTCTCAAGCATCGTTTAATAGCTATTTAATAGCTACGCTTACTTCATCGCTAATAATGGGCAACATAAATGGGACTTTCTTTTGGCCAACTGTTTCGCTTGGGGGCGTCGCTCTCCTTCTAAACTTATCTCGTGGGGTTACTATTTCGTAGCCATTGGAGATGGCTATTTGCCGAGCCAAGTCGCGCGATTCTTCCTTTAGCTCCTTGGTTGTGCACACAGAGGTGGCTTTTCGAAACATGCTTTTCACAACTGCCTTCTTTGCACGTGAAGGGTGGGAAGAAAGCGAATGAGCCAAAATGTTTTTGTTACTTCGTTTTCGTCACCACTTTGACATATAACAGTTATTTGATAAGTTAATTTGAACGTTTAGAAACAGGAGCCAGTCGTCTTTCGGTCTCTCCCGGTTGAAACTGATGCACTCTGACTGCTCGTTCAATAATTCAAAGCATTTGTCCATCTCTTCCTGCGTAGAGAAGATGACAAAACAATCATCTACATATCTGCAGTAGAGTAGTGGCCGGAGATCGAGAACAGGGGCTTCTATCCTAGACATAAACACAATGGCAAGGCTTGGTGCCAGTCGCTGTCCCATAGCCAACCCGCTTATTTGCGCGAAATATTTCCCAGACCGTCTGAAAATCGAGCTGCTTAGGCACTCCTTTAAGAGATCCATTAGCTGCTGGATGGACAAGCCATGCATATTTATTCTTCCTTCATGTTCAACAAGAACTTCGAAGATGGCTTGCATTGTGGAGTCATTCGATGCGTTGGTGTGGTGCAGTAACGTCGAAGGACTCCATCACGTACGCGTTATTAGGAGACGCGTTACGTAGACGTTCAAGGAACATTTGGGTGTTTGTGAGGTGAGCTGGAATATGGTTAAGCAAAGCGCGAAAACTTCTTGAGGCTTTTTTGGATAAATGCCAAAAACCCTACAATGAATAGCAGGGATGAATGCCCAGAGGTCATACGCGACCTGACCCCGTATGTTCGCATCAATTTCTGATGTGGGATGGTGCAGTCATCAACCATATGCGACTATAATCAGCTGCTCTAATCTTCCTCATTGAAAGTCACGTAGAAGGCGGTGAGTTTTTCGAGAAGCTGTTGATCATGTAATTACCATAGAGTTTTTCGTCTTTTTCTAAGTGTTATTGAAGCGGTTGGCCTAGTAAATTGTACATCAGTATACCCTTCCAGGCGCTGAAGAAGGCGATGCTGCCGAAACGTCAGCTACTGTTGTATTGTATTGTGTTTTTCTATGGAAGTAAATGTATACTGTTTAACAACCTCGCGATTGCTGAACAAGAAAACGATGCATTCATATTCCAATGCCGAGATGTCATTCTTCTTCGGATTCGTACTCTTCTGTTTGTTCTATTTTCTTGTTTATCCTAATATTCACTCACAGGTATATATTTTGACGTAATTATACCATATTTTGTATACAAAATTGTATTACGACTATGTTTCTGAGGAATCTGTACGCTTGATGCATACGTAAGTATAAGACGATGGCTGCATGTAAGAGGCAAGAAAACTATTCACTTTTTGGTAGGATGCCCATAAAACGGATATAAGCCATATTTAGCACAGTAGAAATGATGTCCATCATCACGAGCATGGTGCTAGTTTGATTCCGCTCCGGACCAACAAAGCCTCTCATCCCTCCGGGGTGGAGGTGGCGAAATTGGTACCGGACTTCTCTGTGGAAAAAACCGCTCTCTGCAGTCCACTTGGGAACGCTCCAACCCGGTTATCTCAGAACCCAAGGGAGAATTGTTCGACCAGCATTCTACGACGTTCAAGATGAAATGAAAATCCTCAAGCATGAACCGAAGCCACACTTAAAAAACCCTAGAAGACCTTCGTGGACGATGGATGTGAGGAAACGAAATCGAATTAGAAGTGCTGGGATCCGCACAATAGACGTGAAGACGGATCAGATAGAACAGAATATTAATAAAAAACTAAGCTAGATTTACAACGTTTATGGATACCAGTACTGGTTTCCATGGGCTATGGGCTAGAATTTACAAAACCTTTTCTGAACACTATGGAATTCCCAATCAAAAATTCTTTTCTCCCCCTGTCGCGGTTACTTCTCGTGTGTGGAGTTAATGCTCACTTTGCTAAGCGCTAAATTTGTCTGCTATTTTCTCTAAAATTAGCTATACAACCACTGCAAAACAACTGTTTCGTTAGAGTAGGTTTAGCACTTATACTTAATCATTATTCGTTCACCAGCTATTAATTTCAAACAGGCGACAAAGTGCTTTGCTTGATTTTTACTGTTTAGTTGATTGATGAAGATTGCAATCGAACTGCTGCCGAATGGTTCGCGCACATTCAGTAGCTACTACGAGTTGCATTCGCCATTTATACGTATTTGATATCTATTTTATGAAATCATATTTTCATGTTAATAAAATTTTTTCACTTAACTTTTATTAGATGGAAACCCCAAGAAAAGAATAATAAGTGAACATTCTTTAATTTCGCTGGTTCTTCGGTGCCGGATGAAAATACACTCATCTCTGGCGACGTAGCACTAGTGAGGTTAGCTAGAAAATCCAAAAAAAGAAAGCCGTGAAATATCGTTGGGATAGCCGAAGCCAAGAAGAACCGCCTATTTCAGAAGTGTAGGAATTGCTCGTAGGAAAGCGCGATGAAATCATGTCCAGTGGAATTTTTGCACGTTCAATCACAGCTGGATGATGAATGCCCATTTGTTGGAATAATGTGGGGACCGGATAGTTAGGCTATGACATTAAACTATGACCAAATTGGAGCATTCCAAATAAACCTGCAGGAGTTCTGCAGAAATGATTATACCTTCTACAAGGCGATATCTAATCACGACAGGCAATCGCAGCCCTTGTGGATCAGAGGGAGATTTACCACCATGCGACTTTGATACCAAGACGGTGGCGGATTCTGGTACTGGTTTACCCTTAGCTAGGCTTCCTGATGGAGCTGGATCCCTTCTCAGCTTGGGGGACCCTGCTGGGGGACGAATCCCCCCGCTGTACATCGCAGTCCGACACCCAGGAACACCTCCCAGTCATGATGAGGTGGTAAACCGTTGGGATGTTTGTGCGAATAGCTATGAAATAATTTGGGAGGGTACCAGTAAACCCTTTTCATGTGAGTAGCGCAGCAGAGCTCCTCAAGAGATTTTTTAAGGGACAGCAAAAGAATTACACATTTGAACTATCCTCTATTTCTAGTGCTTTTGGCTTCTCAGATCCTTCCATACCATACGTTTACTATTAGCTGAACTTTGGCGTGAAAACTTCGAACTCTGTTGATCAACTAGACCAACTACAGACAATGACTGCTTGGAATTCAACACATTCTCAACGATCTGACGCGTAGGAATGACCTACATCCGATAGCAGAGCGAAGTCCAAAAAAGTCATTGAAGGTGGGTCATCAAAGTATTTATGATGGAGATTCATTAAAGTCTCTATACTTTATTAGTAGAGATACACTAATAGCCACACATGCAAACACTGTTGCTGCTTACAACCAATCGCTTGACCTCATATTGACGGCTAAAAAAACTTGACACTTGGCACTTGAATGGCCCGTCCTCACTGGTTGTGCGAACCCCAACATAATCTCCATTTTTTCGAAGAGTTGCTGGTTAAACCATTGTGCCAACCAGCCGTTCTCTAGAATCCCGAGGTCAGCCTGGATAAAGTCTGCCCCAGGTCTTTACCACCACATGCAGTCGCAGCCCTTCGACTAGAAACTATTTTTTTGAAAGTGGTTAGTATAAGACGAAAAATTTAATAGCATATGGCACCAAGATTTATGTGCTTTCTTTTCCATATGTCTCTTTTTGACCAGCATGAGTCTTAGAATTACAAGTCTAAACAACAAAATCGTATACAGTTTGTTAAAGAGAGCAGATGAGTCACCGGAGATAGCGAAAAGAAAGCGTGAAACATAGTTTCGAATTGGAGAACGAATTTTCTCACGCAAGAAATTTACGATTAATATATTTCAGCACATTATATAACAACATACTAATTTTGGCCCAGTGGGGACAGCGACTGCAGCACAAATTTTGGAACGCTCCAATGCAGGGCGTTGGGTTGGAAGCATCTGTCGTCAAAACAGAAGAAATTCCAACTACTAACAGTGATACAATGTGATTCCTAGTACAGCCTCTGTTTAATTGGGTTAATTGCCGATTTCCGCTCCACAGATCTTTCCCGTTGGCGGATGATTGCTAATGGTACCGCTTTTTTTCACCTGTCTTCCATCGAGGAAGAACAACCGCTCAGAGTCAGAGTCAGCTACTCTGAGCGGCTGCTCTTCCTCGGTGGAAGACAGGTGAAAAAAAATGGCTCTGAAGAAGGCGATTCTGCCGAAACAACAGATACAATTGTATTGTATGTGTGTTATTGTATGGAAGTAAACGTATGCTGTTTAACAACCTCGTGATTGCTGAAAGAGAAAACGACGAATTCACAATCCAATGCCGAGGTTGAAAGAAAGTCGATCTTGGGAACTAATGGTACCGTTAGAATAGAAATCTGGCTAGAAGAAAGGCAAGGTCCTGTCGTGCTTAGCACGTGAGCTACCGGAAAAGGTAATCGCGGCTTTATCTGGCCTGAGATGCCGAGTTTTGCAAATATCTCAGCAACATTGCGGTTGTATTTCACATAATACCCTATCGTGAAAAATGGTGAACGGTAGATAAGAAGTTATTCGTAATATAATGTGAGATAAAGTACAGAATTGAAGGAAACGCAAATAACGCGAGTTGCCTTGATTTTTGTCGGTAACCAGCTTCTCAATCATCTCACCGTTTTCGTTTCGACGTGTAACTCAATAAAATAACTGAAAAGTTGGGTGTAGCTTTATAGGAGAAACAGCTCGCAGGATAATTTACAAAAAGCTATGACATATTCCTGTGCTTTTGGCTTGACGGAATAATCGTCGGAAGATCCCGAAGTCCCTACAATAATAGAGCTCGGCTCTACGTTGGAAAATCATCGGCGCCATCCACTTTGAGTTCAGACATTTGCTGCTGGTGATCACGATCTAATGAACCACATAAAAAACTGTTCCTTTTTTCTCCATTGTACTGCACAGCAACAACCAAGGGTAAACAATGTTTCCATTGCAGACTAATTCCATTGAGGAGACCTACCATATTTCTTTTCCGTTCATAAAGTCAATGGTTTTAAAGACGCGATTGTCATATGAAGAAGGCCTACATGGTCAACATATAGAGAATTACTCTATCAGATAGAGGATTCTCCATCTACCTAACGAACACATTCTATAAGTCAATAGAGACTGCATTTGCCACAACTTCCGCGTGCGTGCCCTGCACCCACATCTCATTCTAGCCATCGGGCACGCCACTAGACACAGCATCTCGTAGCCATCAGTCACATCACCAGGCATGCTACCGGGCACGCCTCATTGCATGGAGAATAGACCCCGCGGCCATTGCCTTGACCCTGTGACCAACGCCACTCGCTTGGATGCAGCCACGCCCCTTAGCATCGTCATTTGGCTTCTGACGACGCCTTGGAGATCGCCGTTGCCATTCCATTATCATTTCCCTTCCGTTTAATCTTCCTCTACAAATTCATTTGCTTAGGTTGTAGTGACATGAACTAAAATCCTTATCTCTTCCATCACTAATATATTAATGTTACCGTCGATCCTCATGTAGTTACTTTGTGCTGTTAACTTAACTGTTTTGTTAAATACTTTCACTGCTTACAGGTACTTCAATAAGCAATTCTTCACTCTTATTCACCCCTTATTCACTATATACGCGAACGCTTTTCACATTCTTGCGCTGTGAGCACTTAAATCGTAACGCTGTTGTAACCATAGCAATATTTCTAAACAATCAGTATGTGCTAATTACTCATATCCTCATAAATATGTTGCATAACGCTCTGCACTATTGTTAGTGCATTTTATTACTTTAAAAAACCCGCTGAACCACCTCACTTAATTTGTTGTACATACATTACAAATCTGTTTGCATTGTTGTGCAAATAGTACGAGTATACGTATAAAGGTTTAATCACCCGTGTTTGAGGTGATCCAATAAGCAATTCTTGACCCTTGTTCACTCCCGCGAACCCTTTTCACATTCTTACGCTGTAAGCCGTCACATTGTACACAACGGTTGAATGCTTTGCTGAACTAAGGTGTGGAAAAGAAAGGTTCATAGAAAGAAGCATGTACTTTTATGGACTGGGTCATCCTCATAACTCTTAAGAGTGGATAGGGTCATGCTTTCTTGGCGTGCTTTAGATCGGGCTTATAAAGGCTTTCATCATTAAAATTTCTACGGCTAAAAGGCCATGCAGTATGATTTCTTCATTAAGAAATTTTTGACACAGAAAAATTGCCTTTCTTCCTTTTATCATATTTCAATGGAAATTAGGAATGACAAGAATGCTTCAGTGGATTCTTGTCATTCCCGACTTCTTTGCAATTCTTCTTCTTCTCCCTGTAACGGATGCTATTACGAATTGAAGCACGTAGAGCAATATATGTTGCCTTCCAATACACACATAGTTTCTTACCAAACTCTACGCCAGTATTACCAAACCTGCCTTCCAATAGCATGCCATGATTGGTAGCAGACTTGTCCAGGTGAATCCTCATCAGCTGGAAAAAGGCCGGAGACTGCGTTAGCTGAACTGAGAGAACGCTCTAGCAAGGCTGTACTCGGATTCAAGAGAAAATTACGCTTGACTAGTATTTAAAAAACATTCATGAGGAAGACGAAATCATAAAACTGTCGAAACACATAAATAAACCCATAACCTCATCTTGAATGATGGATACTAGATAACCTAATGGATAAAAAAAGTGCTTAGGCAGACATCATACATAAATACTTATATACAAAAAAAATCACCTGCATCCTCTGTCGTCCAATAGTCCCCAGTGACTTGAGGGGGCGCTGGTAACTATTTCAATTTTTCCCTACTGCGAGCAAGAGTGCGCTATTGGGTTCCGCTCGCTCTAGGGACTCTTTGAGCATCATACCTTACTTCCAGGGTTTTCGTTAAAGACTCTGACCATCGGCTTGACGGCCTTCCTGCAACACGTTTGTCATCCAAGAAATCCAGTCACGACGGGCTCTTGTCCATCGGTTGTCGTTCATACGTATTATGTGTCCCGCCCACCCTATCTTCGGCTGTTGGGCGTACAGAACGACATCTTTGATTTTTGATGGTTGACCTAAGTGAAAACTTTTGATACCTTCCCTCACTTGCGTGATAGGAGAGTGTATTAGCATCGTCTTTCGACTGCGCTTCCCATAACACTGAGTGGTCTTTTACCCTGCTTAGGCCGCGACCAAGTTCCTGACGCATATGGTAAGGCAGGGGAGAATTGTGGAGCCGAAAAGGTGAACGCGAAGTATTGCATTCCTCGTCCTCTTCACTACACTCTGGCTCCACAAGCTGCTCTGTTCCTCTTACTCAACCCTGTAGCTAAGTTGTTCAGCAAGCTGATTTCTCGACTAAATAGACGTAGCTCGAGCATTCTGAGATATTCAACACCGTTAGCGTGAATGGGACATGCGAAACTAATCCGTTGCTCCTGAACATCGTTTTTTGTGAAAGTTAGTCGAAGACCAATATTTCTACAGGCGTCATCAAAGTCAGCAAAAGATTCGTTTCGCCTGGCTAATGCTTCTTGTTGTAAGAACGATGTTATTTGAAAAGCGAAGATGGTGCGATTGCCAACCACTGCTTTCCACTCCCACATGGTCCCATTCCAATGTTCTCAAGACAGTCTCGAGAGTGGCGATAACTAATTTTGGTGATATGGTATCGCCAAGCCTAAGCTGTCTTTTTTACATCGATGTTAATGTCGTTCTAGAATGCTAACATTTTAGTTGCAAAATTTTATATTGCTCACGAATAATCTTGGCATGCCAAGTGGGTATTCCCCTGGCTTTTCAGGGCTGCCATGTCTGCTTCCATATTAATTAATTCAAAAGCTTTCCTTAAATATGGGGAGGGATCGCTAATTGGTACTCCCGCGATACTTCTCAATGAGCTTTTGTTATCGTGTGATGTGTTCCATCGTATTGAATCCTTTGCAAAACCCTGTTTGCTGAAATGGCTGTATTTCGTCCAGTGTTGCGCAACCTTTGTTAAATCTCCTAGAATGAGTGGAGTGAGAAGTTTGTAGACGGCACAGAGTGAGCAAATTGCAAGATAGTTTGCTATTTCGTGGAGGTCACCATTCTTGAACAATGACACATCCCTTGCTAGTGTTACACTGAATACGAAGCTTGCATTCGGACATTTAACTTGTGAACAGCCGAGCCAGTGTATTTATGAACAGCCAGCAGAGCAAGGTTCTTCCGACGAGCCAAAGAATCCTGTGCAGACTTGGTAATGTTCCACTCAACACCAGCAAAATAGTATGTAGGATTTTGGAAGGGAAAAACGAGTCCACTGAAGAGATCTGAGTGGTAATCGTAATGATTCTTTCTATTGTCTTTGTGGAAGCTGTAGTTGCTCCGTCTGGGCGTCAGAGTGCAGTCATGTTGATTTTATAATTGGCGAAGCTTCGGTGGGCTTTATGAATGCTCTTTCCAGCCTCTGCTGCCTCGACTATAGCTGCTGCTCTTCACTTTTTAAGATATTATTTTTTTGACCTTTGTGCATTGTTTTGCAAGTTTAGATATGACTTGGTGGTTGGCTTCAGCTCGTGCGATTCCACATTGACGAACCAGCGGTGTGAAACAGCCGCCCACGTTGCTCGTGGCATTCTATTCTATTTGTCACAATTTGACGTTCTTCAGACTTTCTTCTGGATCCAATGTTAGAATTAAAGTCTTCAGTGATGACCTTGAAGAATTTATGGGTTTTTTCAGTAGAGCTTCTCTAAGTCGATAATTGTACGAAATCGGTGCAGTTTCGACTTCTTCTTCTCCTTCATGGCTTGATGTTGCTCCTCAAAACAATAGGATTGTCAAAACCGATGTTGATCCACTTCTCTTCAATCGCGAACGTCCGATTAGGATTCTTCATTGTTCAAATGAGGCCTCTACATCGTCTTTGAGCGGTACTTTCGGCTTGTACATCGTCCTTGAGCGGTTGGTTACTTTTCCATTCCTACTTTCGTTTTTGATTTCAGTTTTAGCATCTCTCCGAATCAACCAGTAGGAATACCGAGCGAAGGATTCGTCGCCGAAAACACACCTTCCTCTGATCCACATCGTGGTGAAGACCTGGATACGCCCTCACAAGGTTACGTCAGTACTCCAAGGAGCACCAAGTTGCACCACCAGCAATAGGCCAGGCTCAGTACCCCCCACACTAGGTGCTCCCGTCTGTGACGTCAGGCGGTGAGACGACCGGTGAGAGGCCAGAAAATCTCGGGTTAGGCAGGGACGTCATTGGAACCGGATCTGACGCACGCACGCGCGAACGACACGCAATGGAGATTGTTTCTTACTATGCACGTATAATGCCAGAACACTCTCCACAGACGCCGATCTTCACGTCCTTCTTGTAGCTGCAGGTCGCATTGAATTTTACGTGATGGCTTTACAAGAAACAAAAATAAAGAAGACCGACATACTCCAACTGAACAACGATACCCTTGCCATCCGTGGAGAAAAGGTCCCGTCACGAAATGTTGGCCGCGCAGACTTTGTCATCCACCCGTCCACTGTCCATCTCGTCGACTCATACGAGATCCTTTCCCCCTCTCATAGTCGTCCTCCGTCTTCAACTGTCGCATCATAAGAAGGTCACTATCTCAACTGCTACTCACCGACCGACTCAGCTGATGAGTACGAATTAGATGCGTTTTACTATCAGTTGGAGGAAGTCATCCGCAATGATAAAGCATGTCATAAATTTGTTTTCAGAGACTTCAACGCCAGAATAGGAAAGGCCAACGACAGCGAATACAGGATCGGAAATTTTGGATTAGGAGAAAGAAATGAGAATGGAAACCGTCTCGCAGGACTCCTGTCAGCAGCATGTCTCTCCCATGGGAACTCGTTTTTCCAGAAGAAAGAAAGCCGCCGCTGGACATGGGCGTCTCCCAACGGCATGACTTATGCTGGGATCGACCATATTCTGACAAACAGAAGATGGTGCATACTTGACACATCGGTAGTCCGGTCATTCTGTACTGGTTCCGGTCGCCGCCTTCTTCGCGCAAAGATTCGATTCATACGCAAGCTGGAAAAGAACTCTCTTCATCGATCACGAGGATTAAGTCTAGTTGTGTACGTCGAGAACATTCTGAACGAAGTCCTATTCAAACGTGACTGGCAGATTAAAGAAGAAGTACGAGCTCCTTGTTGAAGGACTGAAAAGCTGTGCCGAATTCGCCTCAGTTGCTCAAGCAAGAAGATCGGATCGCATCTCCGTCACTACTAAGGAGTTCCTCGAAAAGAAGGGAACTGAAGCTTGATCCTACTACAACATGTTTGACATGGCTAGTAATAAATGCCAGCTGCATAATAGCTTTGCAGGAAGATCTACAACGGTACAAGCAGAAGAAACTACTGGAAGCAGCAGAAAAAAGAAGCAGTCTGAAAAAAATGCCGTCGGGACTTGTGTGATTATAATGTTCCGCAGTCAACCCTGATGAACGAAGATGGGCTCGTCAAAAGTTCCCGCCATGATATGAAATTAATAGCGGAAACGTTCTACACCAACCTTTACCGTTCCACAGTCCCCGTCCCGGACCCCTAGTATCCCCGCTGGAGAAAAACCACCTGGAAATCTTCCGCCGGAGGTTCGAGTTGCGATAGAAAGCATGAAAAGTGGCACAGCTCCAGGACCAGAAAATGTCACCGCCGATTTCCCTTAGAGCTGGAGGCCACAATTTACATGTGCTTCTCGCAAATCAGAGCTCAATGAAGCGGGTAAAAAACATTGGACTTCGCATAAACCGAAAGAAGACCCAGTTCATGAAAAACCCAAGGCGAAAAAATTGAATTGGATGGCTCTCTCATTGCAGAGACCACCGCGTACGTATACCTCGCGCGATCAAAGAACGTGGAAAACAACATGAAAGAGGAAATAGATAGAAAAAAGGAGAGCAGCTTGGGCCGCATTCAGGCCTCTCGAAGAAGCCACCGACCAACTGAAAGGGCCCGAAAATCCGCGCTCATCTCTTCAATTCTACGGTCCTTCCAGCGCTCTGTTATGCTGCGGCGAGATGGGTTGATACTTTAACTGCGTCAAGAATGCTTCGCACTATTCACAGAGCGCTTGAGCGATGTCTTCTGAAATATAACCGGCACTCTCAATATCTAGCCGGAATGCCAAGCTCTGACCTACTAAATCTGTCACATCTACGAGATCCAGGAGAATATACATCGATAGCGAGACATAGATGTGCCGGTCACATAATGAGAAGAACGGGCGACAGATGGACGGAAAGAACAGTAGAGTGGACTCCAAGAGAATGCAAACGTCCCCCAGGACGAGCACCTACATCGTTGGGCGGACGTGTTCGTAAACAAAGTTAATCAGCTGTACCCGCAGCTGCTGTTGTTTTACAGATCACGGTATGATACTCGCAAGCGCTACCATGCTCGAACAAGACCGCCACCATGGACTACGATTGCGAGAGAAAGGAACGAATGACATATGTGCTGGGGTCCGCAAAGCTCGTGAAGACGGACCGCCCAAGTGTCCAAGTAAGTATTCATTGTCCAAATAAATCGATATTCTTGGCCAAACTGCTGTTGACGAGAACGCCGACTTCGCCGACTCCTCTACTGTCGAATATTTTGAGGAACAGTTCTTCTGCGGTGTCATAGACAGCGTTGAATGAGTGGTCTGTTCTTGTGTGGATGAGTTCGATAACGACGTACCTTATCCTACCTGCCTGCATGATCAAGTTTTCTATCGAGAGCAGAGAGCAGAGATGCAACTCTGTGTGGATCATAGTATAGATTGTCACCTTACTGCTTTGCGATTTAGGGAACTTGGAACGGCGCTGAGATTTTAGCAGCCTCGCTGTGCTCTTCCTATCCAACGCTTCCGAATCGGAGGCTCTTTTCGAGGTCAGGGAATGACGTCTGTTTATTTTACTGTGTTTAGCTTTTGTTACCTACGTATATCTTCCTGAACTCTGAAAGTGAGGCTGGGAATATTCACAGGTAGCTCGCTAGTCTCACCCAAAGTATTATAGACGAAAAGCTTATTTGTTCGACGTGCTTCCTATCCGCCTCCCATATACTTCCCGAATTGACCGACTTGAACACACCCACGCACGCATGTGTAAGTACGTTCTCGTGAATAAAGAAGGCATGTACGAAGTCGGTGCGGCAGAAACAAGAACTCCATCCCCTGGATCCACCTGTATCTCAAGGAAGCAAAGGTCACTTTTAGCCCACGGCAAACCTCCTATCCACCACCTGGGGACGCGCCCACGTTGCCACACGACTAACCGGCAATCACTCTGTGGGGAGATCCGTGGACTAACTGTGTACAATGCAAAAATTCTACAAAGAACCTCAACGTCAGAGATGGTGATTGTGCAAGTCCGAGTACACTTTATTTGATCTCTTGTAGAACGTGAGGGGAGGAATACATTGGTGAAATGCGTACACCATTCTGAGTCTGTATAGAAGAACGCCTAGTGGACAGGGGTTAATGTTAAACCCAACATTATACTAGGCGTGCATCACGCAAAACTCTTCAAGAGCTGTGATTTAAGTCCCAGTATTCCAAAAAGCGAACCGCAAGGGAGGAATCCTCGTTATCACACATGTTCTCGCACAACATTCAAGACTGATATTCTGTGTGATTGGTCGCCACGTGAAATAGTCAGTAGATGACACATAGAAAGCGTTAAATGTGTGGAGAAAGTTTGTTGTCTACAATGTGGTTGAAATCATGGTTTTGCGTCCTTCCTCTTTTGGTTAAAGAGTTGTTTCACTGAGCACACTGCAGTGAGCTTGACCCTTCAAAGTTCTTGGAAAGCCGAAATCCGCCGAAACCTTGGGAAACTGCGTGTGATCAACCCATACTTGCGTGTCATTTCTTACTATCCAAAAAAACTCAGTCACAATGAGACGGTGAACATTTAGGATGGTAACCGGTGTTATAGGCTTGCACATAATAATTGGGACACGTTTTCTACTACTGGGTTATATATTTTGGGATTGGGTCAGCTATCACTGGATTGGAGCACGTTCACTTTCTAACAATGGACCGGATTTGTTCGATTAAAACAGACTGTTTGTTTAAAACAGTATAGAAGAGTAAAGGATACGGCTGTCGGCGTTGATCAATTCCTAAGGGATGAACCATGGTTCGCCACGCACACGACTTCATTAAGCATCGTTTGGAGGTGACTGAATGCATATCTGGCCTTTACAATGACTCGCGATGGACTACCGATGTATCGACTCAGTGCTGCTGCCCTCCCAGAACCTATTTACCGACCTTGGGGGAAGGAAAGCTTGGTGGGCCATGTGTGTGGGATCGATTGCGCGCGTGTGTTGCAGGGGCGCCTTCGACTACTGCGCCGCTCGTGCCCTGTTTAAAACAGCAAAATTTTCAATTAAAAAGACTTTTTCCAGCTGCCTCTGTCGTTTAAGACGAGGTTTAAAAAATTCGCTGTATCGTAATATGTTCCTTTAGAATGTCGATGCTTTTCAAAAGAGGTAAACTTTTTATCTCGAAAGCCATCTTAAGCCATCAACAGGTGGGATGTCGTGGCAGGTCAATCATGAGGGAACTGCTGAAGTAGTAACACCTTCTTAATTCTGAATTAACTAAGGTAATAGCCCGTACACGAAACACACACACATTGCCATGTCAACGTATTATTGAAGACAACCCCTCCATGCCACAGATATCCCTCATAGAGGGGATATCATACCAGTTTGCTACGAGGCAAAGCGACACGTTCTCAGTTGGCGAACAGGGGGTTAATCGCGAACTCCATAGTCCATAAGCCCATAAGCGAACTCGGTGGACCGTCTAGTCCGCGAATCCGAATCATTCAGCATCGCTGCTCCAGCGAGGACGGTTAGAAAAGCGAGTACTAAAGCCGTAGTCCTGAAGTTCTAAAGTGAATTAGGATCAGAGTTTTGGAAATCGAGGATAGAAAATGTGAACTGATTACTAGCACTACATTCCCTTCGCTTTAATGCAGATTTAACGCTCTTATGTGGATGCATTTATTCGAGAAAAAAGTTATTAACAGTAATCACATTTTTTTGGAGCACAGCCAGCGTCGTATTCTGCATAGAAGTCTGGTAAACGTGAGCACCTGGACAACTGTTTAACTTTTTTCGTGCTCATGAATTATATGCTACAAACACATATACTTGCACTTCGACCCAAGTGTCGGCGTCTCCGTTATCAATGGTCCAAGAGTTTTGGGCTGCATTGCCTCAATTAAGATCAGGTGATTTTAAAAAACACTTTATAAAGTCCAGATGTAAACATCACCAACTCGGTAATCTGTAATGGCGTTGGCCTGGTAGACTTTGCTGAAAATAATTATACATAATTATAGGGACGACGTTGACCGTATAGACTAAAGTTGTACCAAAATAATCTGAAGAGCAGAATCTAAACACGTTCGAAATATTAGCGCATTAACCACATGCTTAACAGTCTGCGTCTGCCTGGAACCGATACGACGTTTATCTGCTAATGCTTTAATCTCAAAACTCGCGTGTGCACATCCGTCGAACGACAGGTTTTCCGTGTAAAAAATCATCGTTTTCGCCTTCTGGATGATAATCCCATCGACCCACGGTGTCGTTGATTGTTTGATACGATTCTGTTGCAGCCAGCGTCTTTCGTCAACGTGGTGGCTGGAATAATAGCGCTACATTTTTTTTGGACTACAAAAAATAAGGAACCGTTTTCGAAAATTTTCACCCTTTTGTCCCAGAAGTCTCCGCCATATCCGCTGGGATAAGTGCATTTGCAGCCATTTCTGAGATGAGGAAATCCGCCATTTTTGCATTTGTTCCAAGAGTCATTTGGACACTTATCTAAAATAATTCGGTCATAATAAACAAGACAGCATAAGTGGAAATAAAACGTGGACACGAATAAAAAAAATAAACGAGAAACAAACGAAAAAATAAAATAATGAAAATAACTTCCTATTGGTTTATCGCATCATCGTATCTATAAGAGGTTTTTCCTGGGTGTCAGGCTGCGTTGAACACCGGGGGATTCGTCCACACGGCAGGGATCTCCCAAACTGAGAAGGACTTCGGCGTTTCCATCAGAAAGTCCAGGTAAGAGTGAGCCAATACCAAGGTCGACCACTTTGGTGGTATCAAACTAGTCACATGGTGGCAAATCTACCTCGGAGCTACAAGAATGGCGACTGTATGGGGTGGCGACGAGCTGGAAGAGACTTTGGCTAGGCTGGTCTCGGGAATACTGAGAACCACAATAGCTCAGCCAGCAAAACTTCAAAAAATGAAAACTGTGCTTGTACCCGAACAACTAGTGAAGACGGCCAATCCAAGTACCAAGCAAGCAATAAGAACAAATCAAGCCTGTGTGGAACTGTGCTTACCGAGGCATTTATAGTGGAGATTCACCATGAGTTTCTCGTAGGAAGAAATAAAAGGAGATCCAAGGGTTTGCAAAAACATAGTGTCGTGTGGTATCATAAAGGGTTGCCCATTGGCTGAGGCATTGAAATTGAATTATTCGCCGTTTTGTTATTACTTTATAGTGAGAAATTCGGAGGCTCACAAACCTCGTTCCTTCGTAGTGCATTATAGTTTCGTAATCATAGGTAGTGCTGTAGTTGTGCTTAGTTTCCCCACATTCCCTCTTGAATTGATTCCCCCAGCCGTAAAAAAGGATAAAGCTCTTGGCGTTGATCAGTCCCTGAGGGATTGCGCCATGATTCGACTTCATTAAGTATCGTTGGAGGGGATCAAATGTATATCTGCCTTTTTGCAATGACTCAAGGTGGCCTACCGATTTATCCAGCCAGTGCTGCTGTCCGCACAGACAGGTTTGGTATCAATTTGCCGACTCCAGAGGGATGGAAGACTTGGTGGGCCGTAGGCGCGGGGATCGATTCCATTCGTGTGTTGCAGCGCGCAACCGACAACTGCGCCACACGCCATTCTTTAACAGCCATCACCTGTATCACCTGTAGTGCCGTGATCGTCGAATGACTCGAGCGGGCGCCAGTAAGTTTTCTATTTTTTCCCTGTCGCATGCAAGAGTAGCCCACTGGGTTCTGCTCGCTCTAGGGACTCGTCGAGCATCATATCTTTCTTCAAGCTCTTTGCGAAGTACTCTGACCATCGGGTCTGTGGTCTTCCTGCAGTGCGTTTGACATCCCGAGGAATCCAATCACTAACGGCTCTTGTCCATCGGTTGTCATTCATACAATTACGTGTCCGGCCCACGTTTTCTTCGATTGTTTGGCGTACAGAACGGCATGTTTGATTTTTGATCGTCGACGCAGAACGGAGCTTCCGATTCCTTCATTTACTTGTGTGGAACGGGATACTCCTAGAGGTGGCCGTATTTCTCAGGAATTGTCTTACCAAACGTGCTTGGCGCCGTGGGTGGACAAAAGGGAAAGTGATTTACTAGGCTAACGAGTTAAATCTTTGGTCTTATTGTCTAGCTTGTACCAATGGTGTTTTGCGCAACACGAAAGTTCCCGGCTTCTCACCAGTTCTTTGACAACCTGACATTATATACAGTTCTACAAGTGGCCTATAGCTAACCATGCTAGTCCCTTTTTCACTTCACATGTCAGGGAAGGTTTCCTACTGTGCAGCGTAATATTATAACTTGACTAGTCTTCTTGGATTGTCACCGCGGACAGGTCGTTAATTTCTGCGCGTTGGAAGAGGATCGGTAGTATTGAGACTGTTTTCCTTTCGAATGCCGGCAATTCCAGGCATAGCATACGTTTAGGGTGATTGAAATGTCCACCTGACCAGCATTCTTGAAAATTTTAGTGAAACAGATCTCAACTGTCACATGGAGGAGCGTTCCTTCCACGGAGCGAGAGATTACGGCGCTGAGGCTGAGCTTGCATTGTATTGGGGTTGTATGGTTTCGTATCCTCATCTTTAGACCATTGCGCCAGATGGGGGCTGTGATGATAACTTTTCAAATCCTAAAATAAAGGTGATTCTGTTTCGGGTATCTCGCGAATTTAACCTCAGCAGCACTACTAAACGCTATGCATTTCCTATTTTGAACAGCTGGCATTAGAGTAGGTGAGTGGGTAAGTACGACACATTTTCCTTCCTTTTCTTTTTTCCTTGATGTTTTCGCAATAAATTAAACCAAGCACAAACGACTTTGTAGGAATTTGTGTGGGGTGTCCTGTAGATGATCAAAAATGTGTTCTTGGCATTGGTTCAATGTCCAAGTAGTGTGAAGAAATCGACTCATTTCGTTGGTGAAATAGTGTTGGCATCCTTAGAGCAAAAAAATTGGCTGACAAGAAGGCAAAGAAACGGGCGCATTGGTGCGGCGCGTAACACTTGATGTCCTTGAAAGCTTTAGTCAAGAGTTCGAATCTGGCCTGGGATCCAAGTTTTGCAAATATCTCAGCACCATTGTGTCTGTATTTCACATAGTATCCTGCCGCTAGGAAATATTAGACAGCAAATAAAATAAAAAGTTGAGCATAGTGATTTCGACTACAGCCTCGGCTTAATCGGGCTCGGCTCAATGCCGATTTGTGCTTCTAGATCATTTCCACTGACGGATGATTGCTGGTGACACTGTTAGGGTGAAAAATTGCCTAAGAGAAAGGCAACGCAAAGGGTTCAGTTGTGCAGTGGGTAACAGTTAGTTGTTTAGCGATTAACCGGCCAATGAACTTATCCGAAAAAACAGTTTTTTTTTCTAAATTATTACTGGTTGAAAATGGCTTATCTGCTCGCTACCTCGTGCTCTGATCTTTCTATTAGTTATGGAACTAACCGAGCTATTTGTTTTGCATTAACACTGAGGAATAACTCTCAATGATGCACTCGGAAACACCGATATGTCTTTCGACTGAGCAAAGAACCAGTCGCTTCAGTGTGTTCTCCACAATGTTCTTCTGTATTGGGCAAAATCTGCTGACTGTCTGCGAAGAAAATCTGGAAATACAATAGGCGAACATGCCAGGATTCCAGGGAGAGTCGACTCCAGCAACATTGGACCCATCCATAAAGGTATCCGAAAAATTCCCACGCAGCAGTTTAACCTATACGCCAAAATACGAAGGGCTTCGTTGATGGTGGATGCAAGGAAGAAATATGAATTCAAGAATTGTCGAGATCCGCATTGTCCATGTATTTGCTTATAGTTTTTTTCTTCTATTGAATTAAATACAGAAAGAATGAATGCATTTCTCTTCATTTCTATTGAATTTCCCCATGACATGCACCACTTTGTGTGTTCATTGAAAAAAGTTTAACGAACATCATCTATCCATATTTTTCGAAGTTGTTCGCAGTGCACTATTTTACCCACTATGCGGAGTGGTTTAGTGTGAAAATCATAGACTAGATTTTTTTTCCCCAGCCAGACGTCCTAGACAGATAGACCCAATATACGGACTAGTGAGGCTGGTCCATTGCATGCTGACCCACATGTGGCTCGTTGTAGTCCCAAAATCTACTGGAGCTACACTTAGGTCATCAACGCAAGCCTTGTGGATTGGAGTTAGATCTACCACATTGGAATTATTTCCTACTAGGACTGCTCACTACTGGTATTCGTTGATACCTAACTGGGCCTTCGCATAGAAACGTTCGAATTCGATCTCAACCCAAGAGACCCTACTGGGAGGATAAATCCGCGCTGTACATTACAGCTTGATGGTAAGCCAGTGGGGGAATATAAAGATAGACTAAGATAGGCGTATAAATATTAACAATATTCGTTCCCAAAGATATGCTAGTTATAGTAATACAAATTATCAACCGCTTAGTGTTCAACTTTGAAAGTGTTAGGGGAACAACTGTGAAAATTTGATGCGAGCCCGATAACTGTCAACATCACTAGAGAACACCGCCTTGCTATCCGCCTAGTCGAAAGACAAACGCTTTTTTTGCATGTTTTTTAATCTCAACAGTAAAGTATTTATTACGTAAGATGTCATTTATTCTCTTAACGTTGCCGGTGTATCATTTCCCACCAGGAAAAGGGAGGAGAAAGTACGTGGAATCCAGAAAGACAGGATTTCACGTCGGTAGGGTAAGAAGGGTTGTACCTTACTAGCAAAGACCTGTAAATTTTAAGGATTTCTATGGTATCACTAAAGCTGAAAGGCGTTTTTAATTTCAAGCCAGCATGCATTTAAACCAGTGCCTATCGTCATAAATGCGGCCTCCAAAGTAAGACATTAATTCAACAAACGTACTTTTTGAACTGCAACCACTGGCCCAAAAATCTCAGTGTGTGCAATACACATCTTGTCGGTAACACCTGTAATCAACGTCGGTTGGAAACATGAGCCCTTTCCTCGTTTACCACCTAGAAGCACGCGTGCTCCCTTTGCTATAGCATCCTTCAGCAACTCATCAATCTAAAAGCTAAGAAATATTCTTGCTGTTACTAACATTAATCTTCCTTATAACTTAAACATGAAGAACACAAACCTTTTTCACGGCATTATCATTGATCAGAGGTCCAATAGTTGTTTTAGGGTCCATTCCGTCTCCAACAACTAAAAGTTTCATCGCAGAGGCCATTTTCGTCACGAAATCGTCGTGCACCTACAATATTTACGAACTTATATTTCTAAGAGCTATTTGCAAAGGGTAATATTCAAACGTGCTCATCTTTTTAACTGCTTTAAGTCACAATATAAAACAATAGGGAAAAAAAGCTCTCAACGTTGATAAATCGCTGAAGGGCTGCACCATGCATTCGACTTCACAAAGCCTCGTTGGAGGTGACTGAATGCATATCTGGCCTTTATAATGACTCAGGGTGGCCTACCGATGCATCCAGCCAGTGTTTCCATTCTCTCAGTCAAGCCCGGTACCAATTTGCCAACCTCGGAGGGATGGAGGGCTTAGTGAGTCTGGGGCGCTGGGAGCGATCCTATGAGTACCGCACCATTCGACCACTGTGCTACACGCACCCCTGAGTCACAATGTATGATCAAAAAAATCCGGTTTACCGATGAACACAGACCTTTTACTACGACTAAATTGAGCTTTAGATAGTCCACAATTTTAGGACTAAGTTTAATGGTAAGCTGACTAACGTGTATAATCAAACCTTTTCATGTACAAAGAAACGATTCGCTGCTACACATGTTTGGCCAGAACAACGAAACTTCGATGCCATTGCACCCTAAAGGAAACCCTTCAGCTATGTATTTGAAACTGTTCTCCTTTCTTGCAAAAAACGTAACAATGTGATGATGGTGATAAGATGATCTATAATGATTAGCCAGAGAAAAAACAGAAAATGAACAGCAGTAGAACACACCTTAACTGCTAGATCTAGATCAGCTGAGTCGAAAACCAGGAAAGGCGCATTGCCACCCAGTTCCAGACACACTCGTTTAACCGTCGAAGCTGACTGAGCTAGTAGGAGCTGAATATATTAGTTGGAGAACATATCACTTTATACAGCACACTTCAGACCACCACAGTTTAGCTTAGTAATGTAAGGAAATATAGATGCCCATGTTGTAACTATAGATGCCTATGCGCTCAGCCGATACTATGAACACCTAGAAAGAAAGTTCTCTTTTGGCAATGACACTAGACACTTGAATGCCCGTCCTCACGGATTGTGCGGACCCCAGCATAATCTCCATTTTTCGGAGAATTGCTAGTTAAGCCATTGTGGTTCCCTGGAAACCCGAGGTCAGCACGGGCAAAGTCTGTCCCAGCTCTTCACCACCACGGGCAGTCGCAGCCCTTGTGGATCAGAGAGAGATTTGCCACCATGCGACCTTGATACCAGGACGGTGGTGAATCCTGGTATTGGTTTAGTCTTACTTGAGAGACCCGACACCCAGGAACACCTCCCAGCCACGATGAGGCGATAAACCGTTGGGAGGTTTTGGCAATAAAAAACGAAATATGATTTGTCACATCAACAACTACCATAGATTTTTAAGACATGATAAGGAGGAACATCGTAGCAAAGTAAAGTGAGAAGCCTAAGAGGAGCCATGACCATCTCATTTGAATTCAGTTGCCAGACCGATCAGATAGTTCCTTGGAGTAGATGCTTTGCTAATAAATGTGTCCGCGAAAAAAACAAAACAATCTTAAACTGTATATAGCACATGAATAAAAAAGGGGTGAATAAAGCTCTCGGGGCTGATCAAGGTCTGAGGGATGCGCCATCTATTCTACTTCATCAAACATCATTAGAGGCGATTGGATGCACATCTCGCCTTTACTCGCGGTGGCCTATCGATGTACCGAGCCAGTGCAGCTATCCTCCCAGACAAGTCTGATACTATTTCACCGACCCCGAATGGATCGAGAGCTTGTTGGGGACTAGGGCGCAGGGATCAATCCCGTGTGAATTGCAGGGCGCCCCCGACCATTGTGCTACATGCGCACCTCACATTATGTTATAAACCACGATTACCGCCTCAGTGAAGATGTAAGTACAGATATAAATGTGGTAATGCATCTAAATATGTAAAAAGAGGAAACCACAAGCCCCCCAAACGATAACTGTAGCGACAATGCGGTCCCGTTTATCCTGCCCTTCATTTCAAATGAAGCAAGTGCAGCTATCAAACGCTTCTTAAGAAGTGCCGGTCTAGAGAACTCGATAACGATAACTGAAATGCCACCGAGTAATCTAAGACGCCAACTAGTTCTTAACCGCCTATACGACCGTCTGGGTGCAACGCAAAATTGTACAATTAGCTCCAGTGGTAGAGACGGTGACTGCATGAGTTCAGGTACAGTTTATCTGATCTCTTGTAAAGCGTGCGGGGACGAATACGTTGGCGAAACGGGTAGACCACTCTGCATTCGTATAAAAGAAGACCTAGTCGGCATACGTAAACCAAGTACTCCACTAGGCACGCATAGGACACAGAGATATGACGGAGAAGATTTTGAAGTACGGGTTACAATCCTCGCTCAGGAATCGAGAACACAAGCGCGCAAAATTCTCAAGGAATTCTGGATCGATTCCAAGACTTCGAAAATGAACCGCAGGGAGGAATGCCTCATTATCAAGCATGATATTGGGCAGCAAATAAGCCTGTTATTCTGATGAAATGGGTACCTTACGATTCCATGTGAGCTTTGTGCTTTTGGTCTCCACGTGAAATACATAGTGGAAGACTCATAGAAAGCTGTGCGTGTGCAAAGGCTCTGTGTTCAATGTGACTGAGATTTTGGTTCGGCATTCTCCCTGTTTGGTTATGGAGGCGTTTGACCGTGTAGATCGCAGTCAACTTGACCTTTCCAGGCTCTGACGAAGGCGAATCCGCCGAAACGTCAGCTTGTACGTAAATACGTAAGATGTCCGAGTATTGCTCATATCCTAGAATCCGTCTGGTTGTATTTCACGTAATAATCTGTCATGAGAAAACAGTAGGCAGTAAAGAAAATTTAGAGCATTATTAGGATACTGTTAACAGTTGAATAAATGTAGGATGGTTTTGCACTGAGCGCGCAGGGCAGTGGTAGTGATGGCTTTTTAAAAGCCCTTTTTTTTCTACTGGCTTTTTTCCTACTGGCACTGGATCTACTGGCAATATTTACCGTAGCTCTACCTATCACCCTCCTTCTCGCAATTCCTTTTGATTCAGATTGTTCAATTATGAATTCCTTGCATTGAGATGGTCCTTTCACAAAGAAAACTGTGAGTGAAATTAATGTTATGATAGCTGTGAGATTTTTATCAATAAATATCGATATGTGTGTATACTTTTATGTACTGCCGTAGGAAATAGACGTTTCCACAACCTAAGTAATTGCTGAAAATATTTTTATTTTATAGAAGTGCTGTTATCGGCGAGATTTTGTGATTAAAGTGTCAGCTCAGCAGAACATAGCTTTTCATCACCTGATTTTAATAATAGTTAACAAACGGGGAGGTTGGAGCAATGGAGAGTGGGATCCGCAAACTGGATGTGACGTGTCGTCTAATAGTAACAATACTTGGATACTTGTACACTTGGATGGCTCGTCTTCACTGATTGTGTGGGCCCCAGCATAATTTTCATTCATTGCTCTCTTGCACAATCGTTGTCCATGGTGGTGGTCTGCTTCAGAAATGGTGGCGTTCGCGAAGTCCATTCCGTAATTATGAAATCGTTGCCATCTGCGAGCGCAGATGCTTGAGGTTAGCCATGATCACATCTACAAATCGTTTCAGTGATGTTCTAAGAGGACGCTTGCATTCTTTTGGAGTCCACTCCCTTTTTTTTCTTCCATCTGTCCTATGTTCTTCTTATTATGTGATCGGCCCATCTGCTTTATGCTATTGAACTGTATTCTCCTGGATCCCGAAGATGGGATAGGTTTCGAGTAACTGAGTTGCGTATGCCGATTAGGCATTGATTGTGAGCATTGGTTAAATTTCAGAAGATATCATTCAAGTGCTCTGTGGGGAGAGCGAAGAACTCTTGCCGTGTTTAAAGTATCAGCACAGGTTTGTGCTGCACAACAAATCGTTGGGAGGACTGTTAAATAGAAAAGGTGAGCGCGGAGTTTTTAGGTTCGCTGGATGGTCGGTGGCTTCTTCGAGTGCTCGAATGCGGCCCATGCTGCTCACCTTCATCTATCTAATTTCTCTTTAACGTTGTTCTACATGTTCACTGAACGTCCCAATTTACGCGTACGATGTGGCTTCTGTAATCTCAAAAGCCATCTATTTCGATTTATTCATATTCGCACTATGAGTTGTTCATGATCTGGGTATTCGTCCTATTTATACAGTGTCCAGTATTTTTTCTCGCTTCGTCGAATTCACTGAGCATCACCTCTGCTTCACTGGTAATCAGCGAAAAGTTGACAACGTCATCGGCGAAACAGATTTGATAGGAATTTCCAATCAATAAGTATGCCTTTTTCACCCAATCGAGTGGCTTCATTTTCCACAGCAGTGTGGCACTAAGCAGCTTTTGCGATACTGTGTTGTGCTGTAATTCCAATGGAAATCTGCTGGTGGTCGTACAAACGACGGGTCCTCTCGTTCGCCGACGAGCGCTGATGGGATTGAATTCGTTTGGACGTCGTCAATCGTTTCTTTATAGTCGATGAACGTTAGAATATGGGCAGACGGTGCTCCCGATAGACTTCTATGACCCGTTATGCGGTCTGGATGTGGTGTATGCAGCAGAATCTGTTAAGAACCCTGTTTGTTCAATTGGCTGTGGCTGATCCATGTTCTTCGATATGCGCAAAAGGATAGTCTTCGTGAACAGCTCGTAGAGCGCACTAAAGAACAACAAGCATATTGCATGGGATTTACCAAGATCCCTTTTGTCACCATTCTCGGGTAGAACGACCGTGCGCTAGGTCCTCCACTAGTCAGTAATTTTCCATTTTAAGATGTCATTTGGGTTGCGAAAGGTACATGTAATTTGTGGACACAAAATCTAAGGAAATCGCCGTTGGTATTACTGTACCTCTCTTCATGTTTTCAATCCCAACTCACGCATCAGAGAATAGAATCCTAGGTAGCACTTCACCAGGAGAGATTTCGGGGGTCCGAGACGGTGGTTGTGGAGCGGGAAAGATTTGCAGGAGATTTTTCTATTATCAACTTCATATCATGGCGGAATATAATAATAGTCTCATCTTCGTCCATCAAGGCGAATAGCCGAACATTACCGTTTCAAAGATCGCGATGGCACTTCAGACGGAGACGTTTTTGAGCTGCTTCCAATAACTTTTTTCTGTCTCTGCTGGTGCAAATCCTCCTGCAAAGATCTTCTGCACCTGGCACTTATTGTCAGCCGTGTTAGGTGTCTTGCAATAAAATCAAGCTTATATTTATTTCCCTTCCCAAGTTATTCGTTGGTGGTAATGAGGATGAGGTCAGAAATTCCTGTTTGAGGAACTGAGATGAGTTTGGTGGAAGTTTTAAGTGTTTCAGCAACCAGCTAGTAGTACTCGGTCACCTCGTCCTTTACCTGCTGGTCATATGAGGAGACAGTTTTATTGAGAATTTCCTCGTCATGCACTGCTTTTTTTCGGTTTTCCTGGACGATGACAGAAGCTTTATCCAGCTTATGGCTGAATCAATAATCTTCCTCTTAGGAGGATATCATGCCAGTAAATCGTGAGTCAACGTGGCGCTCCCTAGGTTGCGGGTAGGGAGTTAATCGTGGAACAAAAGCGACCTTTGCTTCCCTGAGACGCAGGTGGATCCAGGGGATGGACTCACTGTTTCTGCTGCGCCGATTTGGCACATACTTTTTGTATTTATGAGTCGTATTCATGCACACATGTGTGGGTGCGTTCTAGTTTATGCGGATTGTATTCTACTAGTCAAATCGGCCAAAAGTCTGCAATCAAGTGACAGGGAAGTATTTGGAAGGCGGTCAGCACTCGGTCACAAAGAATAAGCTCCTTCGTCTACTCTGGGAAAGATTGACAACCTTCCGCGTTCAAAAAATCGGCAACGTATAAGTGGGTATAAAATTCTAAACAGAGTGAAGTAAGTGGTCCTCATCCCCTTCACTCCAGAAGATCCCCCCGATTTACCACTGTTGGGGGGAGGGGGACGAGTACAGAGAAGTTGCTAAAATCTCAGGGTCATTCTAAGCTACTTAAATCTCGAAGGGCTAATGTGATGATTTGTATCGATAATGCATGTTCCTTGCATCTGAGTCCTCCATAGAGGATCTGATCATCCAAGGAAGAAGTATAGGGTACGAGTCATTGGACCGCCTGAGACGAAACACTTCCTTCAGAGTCGTCTGTGATACTAAAGAAGAACTATTCCTCGGAACATGCGACAGTATAGGAGTCGGCGGCGTAGGCGTTCTCGTAAACACGAATTTTTGCATTGAACGTCGACTCATTTGAACAACTTACAGTCCCTAATCGGACGCTTACGACTGAAGAGATGTACGTCAATTCCGGCTTTCACAATCTTTGTCGTTTACGCACCGATATCGAGCTGTGACGAAGATGTAGTCGAAGCGTTCTATATGGACTTGGAGAAGTTCCACAGGGAGGTCGATATATTCTTTAAGGTCTTCATCAGATATTTTAACGCATAGACTAGACCCAGAAGAACGTCGCATTGGGACCCACGGATTAGAAATGAACGAGCAGGGTGAGGTTGTCTGAGTTTATCATGACGACCAAAGTCATTCATGGTAATTCCTGAAACCCTACTCTCGACGTTGAACGTGGAGCTCTCCCAGTGGACAGCATCGTAACGAAATAGACCACGTCATAGTTAGCTGAGGATTTTGCCCGATCGCTCCAACTGTTTTTCCCAAGATTCTACATAGCAGAAGACCATCGCCTTCCTTTTGCGAGGTTCTATTTATCGAGAAGAGAAAAAAGCCGCGAAATTCAGAAAATGAGGTCTCAAAATCACCACCAACTGGGATTTAATCAGCTAACTAGTCGGCTGTTAGAAAGCGGCGTTATTCGTAACATCGATGAGAAATGTGATCGGCTCATTCAACATCTTCATGTTCGCGTTATGTAAGTTGAGTTCGAAATTCATGAAGAGAAGTCTGTATGCAGAAACAGTCGAGCTCATATGGTAACGTAGAATCGCACCAGGAACCGCTAACTTAACCCTAACTTGCTGCAAGACAATGAGCATAGGAGATAAAAGAAGATCTTTAGGTGATAAGAGCGGCAGTTATAGTCGAAGGTGTGAAGGCTGGGAAAAGCATTGGCAACTTAACGAAACGTCGCCAAATACAAAACCAAAATGATTGCACTTCGACGCCTAAAAAATAACAGTTATAGGTTTCAGATAGGTAAGCAAGAAAATCATCCACGACTATTAACTGGATCTCTTCAATAGCCACGTTTTCCTGCTTTCATACCAAATGAAGGAGTATGGATATGCCATCCTGGCGGTTCTCTCTGTAGGAAACCGACTTGGTATTTTGTCGACGAAGAGTCGGACAACACCTTGTGCGGAGAGGATGGGAAGTGAACACCTGTAAAACGTTGTGCCGGTCCTCGTAAATATACTGGCCCTGCTGAGCAGACGTTACCTCTCAGAATCCAAGATTCTTATTCAGTTGAAGGCCAGCAAGATTGTGTTACTGTTCAGTAAGCTAGGATGTGGGCAACCTTGGCGCAATTTTCTTACTTTCGGCCATCCACAAACTGTTCATTCGATGATTTACAGAACACTGGACAAAGCAGAGATATGTGAGCAAGCAAGGTTTCGAAAAGGATTCAGTTCGCTTCAACATATCAGCACGATATATAGCTCACTGAATCGTCGCGATTATGCAGCAGACCGTTCAATCTCACGATTTAGGGAGGGCTTTTGACTCAATTGAGGTTGAAGCAATCGAGAAAACCCTAGGCAGCCAGGGCGGCACAACTCGGTGTATGTAAATTCTATATTCTATTTCTATTCTATGAGCTATATAAAAATTTCACAACCAAGGTATCACCATTCTACAACGATTTTGACATCGATGTCCAAAGAGTGGTTACGCAAGGCGATACCATCTTGCCAAAATTATTTACCGCCACCCTCAAGAACGTCATGCAAACATTGGAATGGGAGAACATAGGAGTGAGAATCGATGCTCGGCAGTTACGCTATCTTCGCTTTGCTGATGAGATCGTTCTTATGACATCAAACATTGGCCAAGCAGAACGAATGCTTGCCGGCTTTGAAAACTTTTGTGCAAAGATTGGCCTTCGACTAAATTTCACTAAACGATATTCATGAGGTACGGAACATATGTCCCATTCATGCTCAACCAAATGAACATTTCTGAATGCTCCAACTGCGCGTATCTAGGTCTGGAAGTCAACGTGATGAGCGAGCGACCTAGCCTTAGAGTTGAGCAGGCGAAAGCGAGCTGCGGGAACTCTAAAAAAACATCGAGGATGTAGTGAAAAGAAAACGAACACTCTACTCCGTGCCCATTATTTTGACTCTACGATATTTCCTGTTTTGAAGCATACGTGAAAAGCCTGGTCTATACCTGAGCAGGATGAAAGATAACTAAGCATTATTGAGCGCGCTGTCAAAACGATGATGCTAGGAGTCTTCCGTACCAAGCAAGTGAAGGGAGGAATGCGAAGCTTCGATCTACCTCAACGATCGAAGATCAAAGACGCCTTTTTATACACCAAACTGTCGAGGGTTAGACCTAGCTGGACAAATGATGCGTATGAACTTCAACCAATAGGGAAGAGCTGTTAGCAACTAGATTCTTTTTGATGTCAAAGGTGTTCAAGAAGGCCACCGACTCGATGGTCAGAGTCCTTCATTGGAAATTCTAGAGGAAAGCTATGATGGTCAACGAGTCCCTAGAGCGGGGAAAGGAGGTAATGGAAAGTTAAATGGCGCCGGCTCGCATCAAACAGCCGATGGGTGGCATAGGTAACATTGGGAAGCTGTACAAGTGATGTCATGTACAAGAACGTTGATGTGTTTGATAACCCGTTTTTCAGCGTTGGTTGATTTCTGAGGTGAACGTCGATTAAATTCGTACAGGTACATCGGTTCATAGTGCAATGTTCCTTCTAACTGCACCTGCAGCCGAGACGAATCTTCTCGAAGAAGTTTTGATTTAGAGAGCGATGATGTCCTTATTAGAAGATGAGTGGTGGATTCTAAAACTGAATCTAGTGGTTTCCACAATTATTCATTGCTGCACCGAAATATTAGAACTGATAGCACTCAAACTATCGTGCTATGCTATGAGCAGCTCTTCTAGGTCTTTCGCAATTCATGGTTTCTTTGATCTGCGTTTGGTCCTTTGCCAGCTACATTTTAATGGGCAATAATTCGGATTGTCCATAACTTATGTAAGCCTGAGCGCCACTGATCTGTTTTCACCACCAGTGTCTCATAGTCATCAGTTTAGAAATCACATAAGAGGTGACAAAACCAATCAGTGAATGTCCTTTAGAGAAAGAATTATGTGCACGTTTTCCGAGCACCTTTTAGTGCGCATCCTGTGCACAAACCCGTAAGTAATATTTTCCCGCACTGAGTGTACGAGTATGCTTTAAACCCTTTTATGTGAATGCTTTTATTCGAGAAACAGTTAATAGCAAACACCACACTTTTTGGGGCACAGCCAGCGCTTGATGTCTTCGTCGTCGTCGTAGTCTTCGCAGAAGTTCCCTAATATTTCGCACACACTATTGTCCTCGCATTCGGATCCAGTTGGCGGCAGATCCGTTGTTTCAGTGCTCGTAACCGTTGTTTCAGGGGTCCCGCCGATTTCAGCTGCATTGTCTCAATTAGCATCAGATGCTTTTGAAAACACATTATAAAGTCCAGATGTAAACATCACCAATTCGGTAATCTATAATAGCATTGGCCTGGTAGACTCTGCTGAAAGTAATTATGGGGACGATGTTGTGCTCCGAGATTAAAGTTGCTCCAAAATAGTCCGAAGAGCAGAATCTGTAACCAGTGAGACGTTTATCTGCTAATGTTTTAATCTCAACACCGGCGTATATGCATCCGTCGAGGGACAGATTTTCAGTGTAGTTGACAAATACCACCTCAATCTTTGAGCCGGGCGGACCCTTGAAGAATTAAGTGTCAGTGCTTCATGGTTCAATCAGGTTATATACAAAATTCTGAACCTGGATCCAGTAGGTGCACATATAGTATTCATCGTTATCGCCACTGGGATCATAATGCCATCGACCCACGGTGTCGTTGATTGTTTGATACGATTCTGTTGCAGTCACCGTCTTACCGCAACCTCGTGGCTGGAAAAATAGCGCGACATTTTTTTTTGGACTAGAAACAATAAGGGAATCGTTTTCCAAAGTTCTCACTCTTTGGTCGCAAAAGTCTCCGCCATATCCGCTGGGGCAAGTGCATTTATTGCAATTTCTGGGATGGGGAAATCCGCCGTTTTTGCATTTCTTCCAGGACTCTTTAGGACATTTATCTAAAAGTAATTTGGTCGTAGTAAGCAAGACAAGCATAACTGGAAATTAAAAGCCCCTGTAGGAATGTCCTTACCGAGGCATTTGTAGTGCAGATTCATCATGAGTTTCTCGTAGAATGAAAGTAAATGTGAGCCAATGGTTTGCAAAAACATAGTGTCATGTGGTATCATGAAGGGTTGTCCGTTGGCCGAGGCGCTTAAATTGAAACGTTCCCCGTTTTGTTATTACTTTATACTGGAAAATTTAAAAAATTGACGAACCTCGTTGCTCCGTAATGCATGAGAGTTCCGTAATCGTAGGTAATGTTATAGTTGTAGTTAGTTTCCTCAGTTTGCCTTGTGAATTGACTCTCCCAGCCGTATTCAATGTTGTTGAAATCAATTCTGATGAAGTTGTCACGATCGTGTCTGCTTTGAGTGTGGAAGAAACCCATGGCGTGCGCGATCTCGTGCGCTGCGATTCCCACCTACACAAAGTAAGGATGTCCGTTCGTTGTGCGCCAGTAGAATTCTTTCATGTTCAACTCTTATTTAGGAATTCTCGAAAAAAATGTACTCGTGGTCTATTAAGTCTATGGTTTTACTCATTGTTTTCTATGGTTGTTTGTTTTACTATGGTTCTAATTCACATCGTATCCTGCCATGAAAAAAAAGAAAAGGCCGTAAATAAAATTTATAATATTGTGGTCCCAAGAGTGGATTTTAGTGGAAACGGTAAGAAACGCTATGTGGATCGTACCGTCTCGCATCCGGCTCCAAGTGAAAGTAACTGCTTTCCTCCAATTCTTCCGACATGTGACCAACAGCCTACGCTTTCAATAACGACGATTGCATCTTCAGCTGAAAATTTGCTCACGATGCGTTTATGGAGACTCATATTTTTTCTGATTACCGTTTTTGTTTTACCTGCGTAGGTTTCTCCAAAGTTAACGCAGGTTTCCGAACCCCACAACGCGGCTGCTTTTCTGAAAAGCCGTACCGCAGCGCTGCCTGAAGTTGTGAATAAGTGTGTTGTGACACCCTTTGAGACTTTGTAGTGAGAAAAAAAAACAGTGCAAGACAAACTTGCGTTATAAAAGTAGTAATTTACGCCATTGGGCCAAGTAGTGTTAGGGTAGTTTTTGTCGCGGAATGCTTGTCGTTTGGTACGATGGCCTGTGTTTTCTTCGATGTCTGCTAGGACCTCCGCAGCTTGTTGCTCAGTGAGAATCATATCTCCTTGGAACAAGGCCAAGTCCACTCCGCTGTTTCTATTAATTTCTTCAATCGAATCGCCCATTTTTCGAACGTGGTCCCTTCTGATATGGCCGTAATTCTAAAGAGTAAGCTTCGTACTTTGTCTGATCCTCAAACGAGACGTAGTATGCCCACTTTCATCTTTTTTCTCTAAATCAGCTTTCTCCTCTGGTGTCATTCCAAATTCTTCTCTGATTTCATCCTCCATACTGTGCAATTTCCTTAGAAGCTCCATTGTATCGTCCGCATCCCTTTCCTTGAAAAAAACGGAAGTAGGAGAGCTAGGAAAAAATTTGTGGTCATACGCTTAAGTTTACGACTCTGTCTAATAGACTTACGTTTCTGAGCAGTGAATTCGCCTTCTGTAGCTTTGCTTCAAATTCAGCGTCCGGGGTGGATCGCCTTGTTCGCGAATCTGATCTGCTCAGCAGCGCTGCTCCAGCGAGGGTGGTCAGCAATGCGAGTATTAGAACCATAGTCCTTAAATATAAAGCGAATTACGATACAAGAGAGCTGTTGAAATCGAAGAGAGAGAATGAAAGCTGAATATTGATAATACATTCGCCTCGCTTTTTATACATATTCTACAGCTAGTCGTTTATACAACCTATGCTGTGTTTGTGTTCTAACCGACACCGAATAAAAAAGCAGTTTCATTGTTCGTCTGTTTAATTTCATTTTTGTTTTATTCAAGCGTTCTTTAGCGTTAATTTTGACCAAATTTTCCAGAACAAATACTGTGCTATGTCGTTGGCGCTTGTGCTATATGGTGGTAGATGTACTCAATCCTGAGCTACTGGCTAACTAAATCTTGCTCTCTCGGAGGAGCACAGAATTGGGGCCAGAGTTTTCTGGCAAGATAAGATCATTGGATTTGAGGATTGTCACGTTATCTCAAACCTTTGTACATACGTATTGATGCGGAATGCTTAGGCCTTCATTTTTTATCTTTCATATGCCGACGAATTAAAAGGCTGGAAATAATAGAAGCTGATCTTGCTTTCAGCTGAACGGAGCTCATTTGGATTTTCATTTTTTTATTACGCAGTTCACTTCCTACCATTCATAGTTTAAAGTGCACTGGGTTCTTCGTAGACATAATTTTTTTTAATAAGTTAAACTTAAGTGGGAGAAGATAAATTCACTTTTTTCGTCTCGTCTTTCGTCGATTTGATAACTTTGGCAGCGATAGCTCTTTGACAGGGAGTGTTGTTCCTCAGGGAAATCGTCAGAACAGGCACACAGCTGTTCCCATTATTTAAATTGCAGAAAAAATTCGGATCAATCAATCGAAATCAAATTGACGGCTTTATTTGCTTTTATTATTGGAATTTCTCTACCACATTGTCGATTTCTTTAATGAAGACATCGACGACGCAGCAGTTCATTATTCTCATTATTATCATCTACGTAAAAATTGGTGATATCGAGTTCATACAACTATCCTTTTGTGGTCGATCTGATCGCGGATTCATCGGAACTCATTTGGGCTTCGAACCCACGATTACCTTTACCAGCCGTTCGCGTGGTATTCAGCGCACTAAACGAGGCCCTTCATTTGCCTTTCTCTTAGCCAATTTTTCGTCCTAGCGCTGCCGTCGGCAGTTTACCGGATCTGGGGAGAGCACAAATCGGCGATGAACACGGTTAAGCTGAAACTCCAGTCGAAATCGCTGTATTTAACTTTTTATTTACTGCCTATCACTGTTTCATGGCCATGAAGTACAACTACAACGATGGTCAGATATTTGGAAAACTCGGAACTCTAGGTCAGCTTTGAACCCTCTCACCCTCTGATCACTTTTTTCATGGGGCACTTGCGGGGCCCACTGCATCACCAAGATACTTGTTTGCCCTTTGAACTCTTATCTGGATATCAGTTGCCGAGGATTCCTGGATGGAGTTCTGCAATTTCTAGGAAAGAGAAAGTTCTTTTACAAAGCATCAATGCAGGACAGTAACCTCGGAAAGTTCGTCTCCATAAAAGTCCACACCAGTCTGAAAGGCCACGTTATGCCACTTATCGAAAGCTTGAAGTCATTGGCTGAGATGCGGACCAAAAAGTTTCTATGTCCTCACCCTCAAATCGAGATAATTTAAAAAATCAAGCTTACGTCTGCTTTATTCTTGATTTATTTATTCAATTTTTCCATCATCATATTTGTGCATACCACATGGATGTAGATCCATATTTGGTGCATTGTTTGTAGTTTTTTTTGGCGTGCGTACTGCCACGAGCTAACCAGATGCCTCGCCATCCTTGCGAGGTTGCGAAATGATATCGGGCCATTTTTTTTGAAAAAAACAAGCTTTGACTAGGTTAATCGGTATCAACTTCGAAATGGACGTGCTGTGTTTGGATAGCATACTGCACGTCAGTGCTGATAAAGCGAGTGAAGCTAGTGACAGGAGGCTTATCGGACTGGTTTAGATGTTTTAGTATTTGCCAGTCGACTTATTCGATGTTTAACGATATTATACATGTTGCATATGAGAACAATAAAAGTAAATAATAAGCACTTTTCCAAACTGCTCAGCGATTTGTGGTGGGCGTTTTTTGCCTTGACATAGCATCAGCTCAGTACATGCTTCTTAAGCAGGAGATACTGAACGCGTCGTCTTTAGTGACGTTCTGCATCCTCTGTGCCAGTCGTCGCTTATTTTTCACCTTTACCACCGCTCCATTAACTTTTCTCGTGGTGGTTCACAATCGCTGTAGAGAACGTTCTTTCCATCCACGTATTCATTCACTCTTGTTGTCGATCTCGCTTCAACTGTGTTCATATAAAGGATAAAAATGGGTAAAGCTCTCGGCGTTGATCAATCTCTGAGGGACGCGCCATGCATTGGACTTCATTATGCATCGTTTGGAGGCGATTGAATGCTTATCTGGCCTTTACAATGACTCGCCGTAGTCTACCGATGTATACAACCAGTGCTGCTGTCCTCCCAGACAAGTCTAAAGGATCTAGAGTAAAGGACAATTCTGGTACCAATTTTCCGACCCCGGAGGGATGGAAGGTTTGGTGCGTCATGGGCGCGGGGATCGATTCCACGTGCATGTTGCAGGGAGCCGGCCATTGCACCACACGCGCCTTTGTTCACAGTAAAACAATAATTTTCAAACCGACCGTCATTTAACCTCGGTAGCAAAATATTACACGAGGTTGACAAATTGGCTTTATTCGGCTAACTCATCGACGTCTTCGTCTTCATCGGAAGCGATGATCTGAGTCGATGGTTCACAGCTGCTCCTCTTCTCGATGTTCGCCTTTCTCTCCGACCTGCTGAACACGAAGACGTCGAAACGTCAGCCGCGAATAAAGCTAATTTATCAACTCTCTCCACAGTGTTTCGCTAATTTTTTACGTCTCTTCTAATCTTGGTGGCAAGATATTTGTCTATTGCATTCAGTTTCGGTCGTCCGTGCACGATTTAGACTTTATAAGATATCGTTCAACTTTCCGTATATGAGGCGTAGACGTAACCTCTGCTTTGACGAATGTTGATGTCTCAGCGGTATGGCAAAAAGCTGGACCTGGTGCGTAATCAAAAAAGTGATATCTGTTGATTGGTCTATCGCTTATTTGAAGAGCCTGAAAAGGATCGCTGTTCTTTTCTCAATCATCTATATATCTACAGTAGAGTAGTAGCTGTATGTCGAATACAGGAGCCTCCACGTTAAACGTAAATAGAATGGTAAGGCCTGGTGCCAGTCGTTGTCCCATGGCCAATTCTTTCATTTGAGCGAAATAGTTCTGAGACCATCTAAAGCTGAGCAGTTTATGCACTTTTTTAAGAGAGCCATAAGTTGGTCGATTGAGAAACCACGCATGTTTATTGTATGTTTGCGTTTCATAAAAATTTTGAAGATGACTTGCATAGCAGGCTCAATCCACATGTCTCTATAAAGGGCGGTAACGTCGAAAGACCCCATGATGTACAAGCTGTTAGGACGCGCGTTATATAGGCGAGCTAGGAAAGTCTGCGTGTTTAAGACGAGCTGGAATGTCTTTAAACAGCCGGATAAATATTAGTGTTGAAAGCTTATTAGTGTTAAAAACTCGAACTGGAATGTCTTTAAACAACCGGATAAATATTTAAAGACATTCCAGCACGTCTTAAACACTCGGACTTTCCTAGGTCGCCTATGTAACGCGCGTCCTAACAGCTTGTACATGATGGAGTCTTTCGACGTTACCACCCTTTATAGAGACATGTGGATTGACCCTGCTATCCAATTCATCTTCAAATTTTTTATGAAACGTAAAGATGCAGTAAACATGCGTGGTTTCTCAATCGACCAACTTATGGATCTCTTATGGTCGACATTTTACTAATTCCCCTTACCGTCATTGTACATTTGACTGCTTTTCAGTTCGACATATCTGTAGTTTGCAGCAGACTCATGTCAGAAGTACAAAACGAGAGGAAGAGCTTTGTAGGATCAGCGCTGACGAGCGAGAGTGCAGTAAACGTCAAAACTGTACTTTACCAGAAATGGACGGTATTTTTTGGTTGTATCTACTATCCTTGTCTCCGTCCATTTAGATATGCAGTTTTCCGTGCTTGCTGAGGCTTTCTAAACCTGGGTTTTGCCTTCGTAGCAGCATTTTCAGGTCGGTTCTTTGCATTCTTTTACGCCAACGGAAAGCCTTGTTTCATGTGACTTCTTTGCATAATTTTTTTCTGTCAGACATCTTACAGTGGATGAGGTCTGTTGTCAGCTATACCTTTATCGCGCAGGAAAATGCCACGAGAATACAAATAACGTATCATTGTTCGTACAGATGTCTGCTGAATCTCCCCACGACGAGGTATCGTTGTGCTCATTTTAAAAACAGGCCTAGAAGCCTAATTTTTGGATTATTTAGGCGATCGTCAAAGCCGAGTACCGCTTCTGTTTTCTCGGTGATGACGATGAAATTAAGTTTAATAGTGACAACATTGCTGTTTTCCATATAAAGACATCTAGTCGTCTGCATTCATCATGGGGTATTCGAAATATCCCGAGAGAGAAGGCTTGCCATTCTTCATTATTTATCTTCTTTTTGGTATTATTTTGCTGTCGTCTTCACCATAGTAGTCGTCGCTCTCAAAAACAGGTAGAAATTTTCGATATGATCGAAGGAACTAGTACGAATATTCTTGGAATTTGCTTCAATTCCTTCACTAGCCAGTGATTGTTTATTGAGGTTGAAGAGAATATTAGGGCTGACCATTCTTTGGTTATACTATGTACAGTGGAATTTCTGCCAGACGTTAGTCGCGAATCTTTCGGACAGGGTCAGCCGAGTACTATGGCACTGACAGAAATGGAAAAGGCGGTTCAAATTCACATGGGAAATGGTGTTCATTACATAATTCGTTTATATTACGGTACGTGCCTATACTGATAAAATCTCCGAGGTGTTTGCACAGTATGCTAACAACAGTGGTTAGTTATTTAGGAATAAATGTCACGGCGGTCCACTACTTTTTTCACGCGTTATCTCGTGATCGGCATTAAAATGAATAAAAGGCGCCTTAAAATAAAAAATAGAGAATATTGACGACCGTTTCTATTATTACATAGGGTCGAATGTGGCAGTTACAGAGCTTGCAATGTTCAGGGATGCTGAGAACTCTCGATTTTTCGACGTTAAAGTTGCTGCTGTGTCCGGTGACGACCGAGAGGTGTTTGCGGCACACAAATAGAAGCTTATCGCTCATTCAAACGTTTTTCGTAAAATGCTCACACATAATAGGAAAGAAAGAGAGGCATGTCTAATAGGGAAAACGAGAGGCGTGGCAATTTGCTGGCTTTCGAATTAGATAGCGCTAGTTTCTAATCCAGTTCAAAGAATACACTAACACTGAACGTGGTGCGCGAAGTTGCAATTTGCTTGTGAGAAGTCAGACAGGAGGAGATTACTAGCAGCACCAATATAAAGTCGCTTGCAATTGTCTATTTGTGAAAAAAAATCATTTCTATAGTAACTGTATAAATGAACCAGATCACCCCTTCTAATCTGAGAAAAAAATTAGTTATCCGCTTTCCTGGTAAGCACAAACGAGATTGTTTACTCTTTTTTTTATCTACAGAAGCTGACGTTTCGTCGAATTTCGCCCTCTTCAGAGCTTGGAGAAGGCAAGTTCTGTATAATCTAGTAAGCTATACAACTCCATAACCGCAAGAGGAAGACCTCGATAGCTAATTTTTAATCGGTATAAAAACGCTTCTTCACATGCTCATCGCTTTCTGTGAGTCTTCTATTGACATTTCACGTAGAGATCAATGGCTTAATGTTCACATGGATGGGTGATACACCACACTCAGTCTCGGATATTGTGTAAGGTCTTGTGTGAGAGTGAGGCGTTTCTCCCTGTGGTTTATTTTTTGCATTCCTTGAATTCATCCAGAACATTCTGAGGGTTTTACGCGCCGAAGTTCTAGATTCCTGTGCGATTATGGCGACTTCTACTTCAAAATCTTCCCATTTATGTGTCTATGTTCCATAACCACCTAGTGGAGAATTTTGTTTAGCTTTACACTTACCGTCTAGGTGTCCTTTCAAATAAGCATAAAGTGGTCTACCCGTTTTCCTCATATAGTCCTCACCTTCCGATTTAGAAGAACTCAGGTACACCGTATACGAGCCCATGAAATCACCGTCTCTACCGTTAAGACGATTTATTCAATTCTACGTTATGCCTAAACGGTCCTACAAACGGTTATGAACTAGCTGACGTCTTAGACTTCAATTAGCCAGCGGTGACGCTCACTGGTTGTGTTACCGCTCTTAGCACCCATATTTTCTCTCGTTGATTAGTTGTTAGTAATATTTCTGCAGGAAAATCTAGATTTTTAGACAAATGAAGTAGTAATTGAACGATTCTCCGCAGCTGCAGCAGTGAAAGCTATGTTGATTTTTGTGTATTCCGGTACAACTTCTATCAAGGATTTAGAGATAAAGGTACTTTTGGCACTTTGTTCATAGTCCGCTTTTCGGCTTTTTAATCACTATATTCATGTTGCAAATTGCAGGACGTTTTTGATATCCTGTTGTTCTTTCCAAGTAAAGGAGATAATTTTCCTGTAGAAGTCGTGTATTGTAAAACACAAATTTGTGACTGGAACCTTTACACTGTTGCCGACAAAAGGGTCAACATGTGTTAACAATGTGTTCTTTTCACAAGGTGTAGTTTGCCCACTGATAAGTACGCATTTCGAGGACGCATAGGCCTTCTGTATACAACAAATTTGTTTATACAAGTCTCCTCGGTGATATGTCATCTTTCGTAAGGTATAGTCTCCCTAATCTCTAAAGTTTACTGTGCAAGTACTAACAGATCGCCATCATCGTCACCGCAAGCATCCAATGTATCGCGTCTATGTGAAGATCAGAGAAAAGAAGCTCCACTGCGCAAAGCACTAGGACAGCTAAGGTATGAACAACGTGATAAAGGATTAAGCGTCCAGCATTGATCAATCTCTTAAGGATCCGTCATGTATCCGAATTCATCATGGATCGGCAGAGGTGTTAGAATGCATATCAGACCAATGCAATAACTTGTGGTAGTCATCCGACGTATCAGGTCAATGCTTCTATAATTGCACACAAATCTGTTACCAATCTGGCGATCCCGATTTGATGGATCGAACCAATGACCACGGATATGTTGCGGGGTACCTCCATCCACCGAGCTACCCGTCCCAGAAATAATGTGCTATCTTAGACTTAAAAGAGTAGTTTTCATGATGATGGTGTATTGGTGAGAAACCGTTTATTCACATGAACCATAGGAGAAACATACAACGAGCATTACCTAAATAATTCCCATAAAATGTGATAAGGCAATGGAGCACTTTAATGA